>OU426875.1:0-600000 GCA_911387685.1 Dolichovespula media | reverse complement strand
CTAACTAGGAAACTTAAGTCAGAAGACGACGAAGGCTTATCAAAGCGCAATTTAGCAAGAGATGTAAAAGTTACTTTCATATTATGCCACGATTAATACAAAGGAATTCTTTTAAAAAAGTATATCTATCGCGTTATAGCTTCAGGAATATATACACGAAGGATGATGTTAAAATATATATACATATATACAGGGTGGCACATAAGTCTGCTGACCCAAATGTACATTATTATTGCGTACAGATTTAATTTGGAAACGTTATCCTATTTAATAGATCTCATTGTTGAATTGAAAATGAAGGAGTTCACTTTTAAAATCTAATGTAGATTAGTTATATGTCATTGTAACTTTTCTTATTTGTATTTAGTGCTATATACGTAACGCTTAACTTTTCGATATTAAACCTGCTTATAATAACAATGAATTTTTGTCAACTGTCTTATGAGCCACCGTGTATAGGTACATATATATATATACACATACGTGTGTGTGTATGTCATAAATGTTCATTGATTTTTATACGATCGTTTCAATTTGTATGACAACAATATTGTCTGCAGAGATCTCTCACAATATCGGGTTGCCGAGTGAGTCGCCGCTCCAAGAGGAAAATATAATTTCAGCTGACAACTCCTGTTTCGCTACACATTGCACTCAGCATTTTACAAAATCGCATGCGAGATGATAGTTGCCAGCTGAGCATGCCAGCTTTCCCCGATGATGGCTCGGTTTCTTTCATCGTCAGACCCCCATGTACTCATATCCCTCACTCTCTCTCTCTTTCTCTCTCTCTCTCTCTCCCTTTCTCTTTCTCCCTCTCTCTTTCTTTCTCATTACTTATCTCATTACCTATCTCTACATTTCTCAAATATTTCTTTTCGTCTAGTTATACGTTTAGTCATTTTACTTTAACCACAAACGTTATAACAGTCTGACTATTATAAAACTATATGATTACTATCCTGCCAAGTCTTTCACTCGTTCGTAATAGTGGGTAGTATATCGTAAAAAATGACTGAGAATCGAGTTTGCAGTAAAACAATGAAACCTTGCGAAATGGATATTCATAAAAAGAACATAGCTGAAATAACATCCCTTGCGGCTTCATGGACCCTTTCGGAAAACGCTCGACTGTGGCTTAAAAAAGAAAAAAGTAATGTGGATGATGAGACGAAAAAAAGAAGAAAAGAACACAGAAAGTCATTCTCCTGGATTCTAGGGTTTGGTAATACAAAGGAATTAATAATAATATATTAGTATATAAGGAGGATATATATATAATAATTTATATAATTAATAATAATATATTAGTATATACGGAGGATATATATAATAATTTATATAATTAATAATAATATATTAATATATAAGAAAGATATATAATAATCTATATGATTAATAATATATATATATATACAACATAATTAATATTATATTAATATATAAAGAGAATATATAATAATTAATATAGTTATATATATATTGGATAAATATAGAATAATTTATATAATATATATAAATATAATAATATATAATAAGTATAAATATATGTATATATAGAATATTTAAGAATATATATAATGTAAATTTAAATAAATCAATTATTAATAGTAATAATTAATTAATATAATAATTTACATATATATATATTTATATATATATAAATTATTTAAATTAAGATAATATATTTATTAATTTAACCTATATTAATATAACAAAATATATGAATATAAATATTTAATATGAATAGAATTTTTAAACATATAGATATTTATATGTATATAAAAGTGTAATAATAGTGATATCATAATTAATGGTCAATATATATATAATATTTAAATTAATATAAAATTTTATATATGAGTTAGAAATTTATTGCCCAGATAATTATATATCTTTAATTATTAAATGAATATAGTTAAATGTAAATAATATAATATATTTATTAATCTTTTAAGAATAATGTTAATAGATAATAAAGACTTATATGAACAATACTAAGTAAATTACTAATTACTACGTTCACATTTCTTCTATCTGTGTATATGATTTATTTGATTTTTTTTTCGTGAAAGAAGAGATTATATTTTCATGATGAATCTCTTTCGCTATCCCTATATCTATCTTTATCTATCTGTCTATCGCAAAACTAAAGAACCAAGAGAAAAAAAATAGCAAATCAAATGCGTTGTATACTGCCAAGGTATAATCCACGAAAGAATCATTCCCATTCATATCGGAGTCAGGAGTTCGAAAAAGTGTATTATAAGATGGTACGTTGTTCAGAAAATAATCAATAATTTGTACGTTTAAATCATCGAAAAACGATTCATTCTCGTTCATTCGACTTCCGTTTTCGTGGTTTATCGATTGTGTGATTTCTCTCTCGTTTTTCCTCGATTGCTTCTTTTCTTACCTCCCCCTTCTCTCCCTCTTAGTCTTCCTTTTCATTAACCATCAGTGGAGAAAATGAATCTAAGAGATCGGATAGTAACATCTTACTAAAACGTTAAATGAGGAAACAAGAATGGATTAGTTGATTATTTTCGTTCACATCAATACAATAAAAAAAAAATTACAAGATTCCTTGAGCTTCCAATATACGATTCCTAAATTACGAATCTAGATACTTTGAATGTGCTACGAATTGATTATACGATTTCTACGTTTCTAGTCCATAAAATATAAAAGGAACTAAAATTTTTCTAGAACTTAAGAATATCATAGAAATTCAGATCCAACAATCGCTACTTCACGGAAACAAAGCATACCCTATTCAAGCGTGTATATGAAAATCAGTAGTGGGAAGTATGAGTTTTTTTCTTTTGCTACAAATTTTGAATAATGCCACTGTGCAAAACTTTTTCTTCGCAAAAAATGTCGAAATCAATGAGAACAGAAGTAATTCTTGACCAATTTTGATAAACAAGATCTTATTTAAAAGAAGAAGGTTTAATTTATCGCGTAATGTTTTTAAATTTTTATGATGGTGATAATGATGGTAATAATAATCTGTCGAAATAAGAGATCATTATGATAAAAATTGGATGTAATTTAATTATCGTTATTGATTTAAGCGAGTTCAGGTAGAAAAGTTAATAAACGTTTAGGTATAAACGTAAAAGATAGTAAACGCGTGTTCATCAATTTAAAGACACAGGTTAAATTTAGTGGTGAGTGAAGGAGGTGGAGAGAGGGAGAGAGTGAGAGAGTAAGGAAGTAAAGAAAAGATGAAATCGTTCAATGCTCGTGCATATAGAATATTTTCTGTGAGTCCTGCATCGAGCAACCGACGGAATCGTTTATCAATAAAACCGAAGTCATTTTCCTTCGATTCCCAGATCCGTTGTTCGTTGATCCAACCCACCCGGTCAGACGAATTATAACGAGAGTGTAACGCCAAATAGCGGATTTGTGACACAAACATGAAACGCGATAGTCCACGATGTCCATTAAATTCGTTCTAAATGTACACGTTCTAATTTCGTTAGTTGGTTAATTATTACGTATATATTGTCACGTCGCCGTGTAGCAACAAAATTGTTACTTTATATTAGGACATTTAAACCGCCTACGAATGACAAATAAACATCGATTTGTCGAAACATGAGAGAAAGAAAGAGAGCAAAGTCGAATAACATACATTTTTCTAATAACTTCCGAATTCTATTTCGAGCATATCTCTTTTAGGAAGAAAGCAACCTTTAATTCGATTATCGACTTTACCCTATTCTTACTCTATATTAATCACTTTATTACTTGTTTATTTGTGTCCGTTTGTACTGTCAAGTACAAATTCGTTGCTCATTCGTTTCGACGAATAACTTTGGAAAACGTCTTACGCTGTCAATCAATGTCGTTCTTCCCTTTCCCTTCTCCTAATATTCTAACGCACAGAATATTTGGAAAAGCGCCAAAAAGGTTAGTCTAAACCCAGAGTTTCAGAAAGTCAGTCAAGAATTTAGTTCCAAGGTCTTGTAGCGAACTAGTATCTAAAGTCGCTTCTAGTTTTTTTTGTGAGTCTAAATCGCCGCACAGAATAATTTATGACTCTCCGATGATTGTGATCTCTGCGTACAAAAAGCTGAAAAAACGGTAAAACCGAAAAAGAAAAAAAGAATAATTTTAATAATCATTCTTTTTTTTTTCTTTCCTTCGTCTTTTCTTTACATACTCGGTTAAGTATCCAATTTCATATATTCACTTATACCTTAAATGTTATTATTTGTAATATTTCATTTTCTTTTGTTTTGTCAATTAGTCTATTATTTTTTTTGTTATAAATTAAGGTTTTATTATTATATGGGTGATACATTGAGCAATAGTTGCAACCGGAGAGAGTTTGGTAAGTTCCTGCTTTAAATTATTTAAACACGGGACGTTTCTAAGAAAGTTAAACCGATAATAAGGCGAACGAAATCGCCCCGATCCCAGTAAAATCTAAGGATTGACTAAAAACGGGGCTAGTAACCAGATTAGTGTAAACGGGCGAATAACCCATTCGGATTGGCTTTTCGTGACCCAATCAAGGACGTTACAATATATATACATACGCACAGAGTAGATATAGGTATAATGCAGTAAAGTATGTGTAGGTATGTCGAAGATTAATGAAGTACGAAATTAGCTTAGGATCATTAACGGTAAGTTAAAATCTCATAGATCTAAATCTCGATAATTATATTATCGTTTCTTGATTAACGATAAATAATAATGAAATAGTTATATCTTTGTTGACATGTATCAGATAATTCATCTTTAATTTATTTATTGCCATTCATAAGTAAATCTCCTTTCTTTATCCTTCATTTTTGATCTAACATTACCATTATTTTTTTTAATATAATTTTAAGTACGATACATATCTTTTTACAGATTGCTACAATAACTATGATGAGAGTGTTGGTAGAAAATGAAGGAGATTACAACGATCGAACAGGAATGGACTGATCATAAAGAACGATATAAGTGAATTATCTTTACTTTGCAAAAAGTATATTTTAAGTTAATAAATTAAGCCACTAAAAATTATCATCTTTAGTAGAATTGTAATACTGTGATACGATTACATTAACGTCTACTAACATAAGTAACACAAAAACGTTATAAAGAATTGTCGATATGTTGGCCGATGGTTATAGTTTTCTAACATTTATATTAACAATCTGACAATATTATTACACACAACATTTCAGTATTACTTACCAAAAAGGAGGAACCATTGATGTTCTGAAACAATATGTTATTTATGTCTTTGATTATAATTAACATAATTTTAAATACAATTGTTTTGTAGCATTACATTTCCTCAACAAAATTATATAAGATAATAACGAACAGAGTATCGAAGTATCGTACATTGAGTATCGAGGACACGAATCTGACACTGTTTTTCTCTGGAACTAGGTTTTCCATGATATTAAATGCATCGTAGAATTTATTTATAGAAGAACAAAACATAGAAAGAAAAACAAATAATGGTAAAAGAAGTTTCCTCGCAGTAAGCCCTATTGAACTAAACTTTTGGATATTTATTATATAAAAATAGCAGCACAAGCGAGTGGTTCCGGGAAACGTTACAGTGGCTCTCAATTCTTATTGACATTACGTTTAATCAGGACAAGCGTCGAATGTACTCTTAATGAGTACAAAAAGAAATTATATTTTAATATTTTCTTTTTATTATAAATCACTTTTTAATCTATATTTATTTCGTAAAATTTTACGCAATGACTTAAGAAGATCGTTATTTTATTTCTATATTTTGTTGCGAAATTACGATTTTTCGAAGTAATTTAATCGACGAGCGTATAAGAAAATAAAGTAGTATATTAATAGTGATAAAATTTCTTTGATATTATTTACATCGAAATTTATGTATGCAGAAAAAATACGAATCGAATATAAATTCGTTTATAAAATAATAGTAATTCTCTGTTATTTAGGCTTGCATTAGCAATTTATTAATGCTCATTTCCCCATGGAACAAATATTCTTTTAAGAATTAGTATCTTCGCATATAATTGTATTATTGGAAAGTAAAGCATAGAAATATTTTTATAAACTTATGTTTAATTGGGTGTTAAATATTTTAATTTTTTTAAACGATCCCTAATGAATCTGATGCTTCTGCTTTAACTATCAAGAGTGCTATGCCACTAAAATTAATAGACGTCATATTAAAAAATTATGTGGAAAATTAAAAACATGTAATTACAGTCCTTCAAAGTTGATTTTTCAATTAAAGCACTTTTGGAAAAAAAATCCTTTAAATGCAGTTGAATCTACATTATTTATATAATATAAGGATTATAAGTGATAATGAAACCTGTCCAGTGTTTTTTTAACTGTGTCTATAAAGACTCTTCATTTATTTTCAATCTTTTCCTTAGTACTTCGATCTTTATCCAAAAATAGCAGATTTGCATTTTTGTACCACTTATTGTAATAACAACACAATACGTTTCCTTTTTACATACACGTGCACGTTTTTTTAGAAAAATGTATGCATACAATAAAATACAATGCAATACAATCGACATTTGAATACATTTACTTTTTATATGGAATTACGATTAGTAACTCACGATGGTAGACGATCGCATTATCATCTTTAAAAAAATAAAAATATGATAATTGTCAAAGGCTGTAGTGATATCGTTATTTTTTTTTTGAATTTACATGAATACTACGACTTCGACTTCGAAATTTAGGCGTGTGGAAAAATTATATTAAAATGTTTGATATTCATCACGTGTTTTGAGCTGAGTAACGTTTAAACAAATGTTGTTTAAATTTTAGTTTCCTTATAGTCCGTGTAGATCTAAAATTGTTTAAATGAACGTATAATAAGAGAAACTATTAATTATTTAGGTGTAGTACTATGGGTATTTATAATTTTAACGTTTACTCGTTGAAATGGAAAAGAAAATTGCTACAATAATTGTCATTGTCATCGTCCGGATTACGTTTTTGTTGATTTCATATGAGGGCAATGAATCCAAGACCGGAATTTACGCGTATTAAAATATTAAATTAAATTTATATTCTATTCTACGCGTCTTACGGCCTACAGTAATATTTAAACAAATTTTCATAATTGGATATTATAAATAATTGATATAACTAATGATAACTAGTAGTGTTCATCGTTATATGCTTTACAAATCTTAAATCGTTTACAACGCAAACATATTGTTTTTTCTCTTTCAAAATCATTTAAACACTTTCCCTTTGTTAAGACGATTTTATTTTTGTAAAAATAACGTATACATGCAAAAAGAATAAATTAGTCGATGGGGTTTGTTTAAATTGATAAAATAAAAAAGAAACAAACGAAATCCACGATCCTGAATTATAAATCTAGATACTTGCCATCCTGCCAAACATGTATTTTAAGATTTTACTATTTCTAATACATAAAACGAAAAAGAGTGCTACACAATTCTTTAGAATATATTAACGTTTCACTGACCAAGACCCGTCGACATGAATGGCCCAACATATTTCTTTATTTTTACTATAGAATTATCTCTACAAAGCGAGTCAGCGTAACTTCTTCTCATGAGCATTGCTTTTGGAATGTAATAGAAAATCTGTAAATCAGTTTATGTAACAGAAATGAACAAGCATGCCATCATCTACTTGTTCAGGGTACAAAATTTAAGGGGATTCACAATACGAAACTTTTTGCCCACATAAATGTTAAAATCTATGTTTACGCCAACCGATTACAGATTTTAATGAACAAGGTCTCATTTTAAAGATAAAGATTTATGCGAGGACATGGCTGTTTCGAATTTTTAATAAACGTTCACTTTTCTCCAAAAAAATCTTGTCAAAAAATGATGTTTCTTCGAGAATAGTTTATGCATAATAAACCTTTTTGACAAATTCAAGAAAGTCATGTCACCGCTTAAACCTTTGCATTTGAAATAAGAGTTTGTTCATTTATGTCGATAATTAATTATGCCTGTATAAATATTACTGATGTAAATTATTATATAATCAGAGATGATGAACTGTCTTGATTGATCGATACATCTTTTCCCTAGGTACAATGAAAGTTGTAAAACATTTAAACGTATTCAAAATTATAGAATAATATTAATATTATTTTACAATGTTGTATTAATATGCCTTATAATAATATAAGAGAATGTATTTTTTGTAATTACTTGCATAAATGAAAATTGTTACATTTTGGATAAAGAGGAAAAATTCTTTAACTTTGTTACAAATAAAGCTATTCTATATTAGTCAAAAGGCAGTCAAACGCTTAATTTGATTAATCTATATCATATTCTTTGATTAAATTCTTACTTTTATATATATAATATGCTATACGTATTTACATTTCACAATTGGACATGTCTCTATCTATGTAAATGTATTCGATGTATAATTATTTTTGCAAAATCTACATTGCCCTCTCAAAATAACAATTTATAGATAATGTATCTTATTAAACGCTTATTCACTTTCGAGTTCCTTAACATTACGAAATGCGAAAACTTTAAAGTATTGTGGGAAGATATAAAAATATTCTACATACACAGCCTAACATTCTTATTACAAAAACGCTTTATTATCAACTTTAAACATTATTTATATTTATGCGAGAGAAATCTCTATTTCCTTCTTTGTTAAATATTAAAATTCTTTAAAAATAACACTAATATGAGGCAATCAGTTATGATATTTATTCGATATGGTTGACTGCGAGTTGAAAATATAAATCTATTGAAATTGTAAAATAAATTCTAAATTAGATTTTAAATTATTTTAGCTTAACCGTATTGAATAAGAATTCGATGTTTTCTCGTCGTTAATAAAAGAGAACCGTTACAATATTCGTCAGAGTCAGTCATGATTTTGTTACTTTTCAATTTACATGAATAGAAAATTTTAATCTAAATGAAAATAAATCATAGGAATTTTTCAACAAATGTGTGACTAAGGAGAATACATCCTTCAACTGTTCGTTATACTTGCAGGAGACACATCCTGAGAGAGTTTCGATAATGACTCGTTGCAATCTGAAGAAAGAATGATCCAATAGCCAAAGTTAGTTAAAGTCGATCAGAAGTTTGATTTTGTTGACATAACACGAGGTCAAGGACAGGCTGCTCAAAAATTAAATCTAATCTCATTCGGACGGAACGTCCAAAATTCTTTTCGATGGAATTCTTCTGCTGGCATACATTCCAAAGGAAAGTAAGAACATCTCTAAAAAAAACTGGATATTTTCGCTTACGTAGATTCTATATTGATCTACGTGAAAAGACACATCAAGACTCAATTAACAACCTTATAGTTCGACATTATAAAACAGAAATGTATCTTGAGGAAGTAAGTATTAAAAAACTCACTATCATTAGTTATCATCGCATCGGACGAGATAGCTTTCCCCTTATTGAAACAACCAGGATGCATGGCTATAATCGTGTCAGAAGTCATTCACCTTATTAATTATGAAATGCATACCAGTGGAAGTGACACCAAGTTGAATACCACTATCAACCGGGGAGCCCATCTTTTGTGTCAGCAACATCAAATAAATTACCATATCGTATAGACTTCGCCATACCTAAAAGCACCGAATAAGGCGCTCTTCACATAAATCTCAAGTACAGAACTCAGCTCTGATGTTGAATTTCTACAAAAACTAATCCGCATAGAAACTACACCCAAATTATACAATAGAAATACGGACTGAGATAAATATAGGTCAACTATTGATGACAACAAAATTGCAAAATCCCTCTAATAACATCAAAACAAATTAAGAATGCTGTGGACTACATAACAAGAATAATTTAAGAGTCAGCATTGTTATTTATTCCTTATATATTAAACCTTACGTCAAATGAAGATACAAACTATTCACTCTGGAAGACAACAACAAAATTAAAAAGACCAAAAACGCCGACTCCACCATCTCGGAAGCCAGACGGATCTTGGGCAAAGACGTCCATGGAACAAGCTACAACATTTGCTAACCACTTATATCAAACTTTTCAGCCAAATAATATGGCTACGACAAGAAATGCTACAATTGTATGCGATAGTATTGAAAGGGAAGATCAAAACAACTCGCTATACAAGACTACAAAAAAATAATATAATCTTATGTAATAAATGTATATGATGGAATTTTTTCTCTTTCTTTACATTTTGTCTTTCTATTTTCCTCCTATATTGATTCCTCCAATCGAACATTCTTCATATCTATCTATATCCATATCCGTTCGATCATTTTAGTAATCTAAGAATCGAATTTTATTCATCTTATTTTGGGGTGAGGGCAAGGTAATTTTTTATTCCTTTTTCTGGTGTTCATTTATTTTTAATTAAGGAAACATTGCACACTACGTAGAACATAGAATTTAAAAGATTGTATTTAGAAGGAAAGGTCGTTTCATGGAAAAGGTATCTTTTTACAACTTTTATAACTTATGCTTTGAGCGATTGGTAATTGGTTGATCGAATAACGATAGCTAGAAAAAGTATCTTAGATCTTTACTGTTATCCTAAGTTATAAATTAAAGTAAATGTTGGGAAAAGCATTTCTTGGGAAAAGTATTTCCTGGGAAAATGTATTTTTCCAGGAAGTAACTAGTTTAAATAATGCAGTACCAATTATTTGATAACTAGAAGTATAATAAGATCAGTATTGTACTTTTAAGTTGTTTGATAAGAAGTAAATTTTTAGAGAAATGTAATAGTAAAAAGTGCTAAATTAATGACGTAAGAAGTAACTCTGCAAATGAATGTAGGGTAATTAAATGATAAATCTTATTATCAAAATGTGTACTATAGTTTGGTAAGAAGAGAATGAACAAACAAATTCCTCTCCGTAACTAAATTTCTTATCTTTGAGAGAAACATTTTTACATATACATACACACGCGCACGCATGCACGGAGGTACATACAGGAAGAGAGAGGATGAAAAAACAGGTAACATAAAGAGATCTAAAAATATACATCCCACGTATGTCGTAATATCGTTTATTTAATCCCTTTTGAAAAACGGTAACTAGAAATTCAATCTTCAATGAAATTTATTTCATTCCAATTCCTGTATCTCTTAAAAACATACATGACATGTATATATCATATAAGGTATGTGATAAATATTGAAAGAAAAAATTTGGAAATATTGATTTCGTATTGAATAAATAATTATTTTAAATTGATGTAATAACGAGAAAACGGTGACGGATACATAGAAACAACATTTCTCGTATCATTTAAAAGTATTTCTGGAGAAACACTATTATCTTGACAAATAATAAATCTTTTAATTGCCCTGCAAATTGAAGCATTTCGAAATTTAAAGTTTCCCTAGTTTCATTCTGATTTTTCCTGAGCTCATTCCACAATTCGTGATTAAATCTTCCACTCTCATAATCATTTCTATTTTCGGTATTATTTTCTTTCGTTCTGTCATTCTGAAGAAAAATAAATATAAAGAAAAATTTTTTCTGCATCCATATTTTCTATCATTTGTTACATTACAAAGAAGAAGAAATGTTTGCTAATTTACGTAATACGTACTTATTACAAGAAAAGAAGGTAATATTACGAACGAAAGTTGTCAATCCATTTTTCTATGCTATCGTGCAATATGAAATAAATGTAATTCCCTATGAACGAATTTTTTAGACGATTTTACAAATAGTAATTATATGGTATGAAAATTATATCTAATAGTACGAAATAATCTATGGTATAATATGGTATAATAATAGTATAAAAAAATCTTTATTACACAAATATATCTAATTGTATTTACTATTATTTTCTACTATTATTAAGGACAACTTAGATTTACGAAAATGAACATAACAAACGTCGTATATGAACCAACGAATAATTTCATAGCGATTAACTTTAATAATTACAATAATAATAATTATAATTATTTATATTATAGTAAATACAATTCTACGTCATCTTTTCACTTAAAAAAAAACAGACTCCAACCACTTCCAAAAGAAATTACATTTTGTTAATCAACAATTCAATATAAATACAATATAATATTTTCGAGAGATAGAAAAGAATCGAAGAAATTAATTCTTACTGGTAAACATTTTCAACGATAAAAATAAGAAACAAATTAATTGTCAATTGTTCAATTTTTTGGTTAATTGCAAATTGTAAATTGTACAAAAAAAAAGAAGAAACTCGCCAGGAAATCCCCGTCTTAATAGGCCTGGGTGATTTTTAGCAACTTTGAAACAATATAATACGCATGAGATCAATCTTGAGAATCTTCGACTTCGGGTCAATCGGATCGATGATCGTAAGATCGAACAATAATGGAAGGTATCAGTGATTACCGAGGGACTTATCTCAGTTATACCAAAATGAAAAAGAAAGGACAATGAAGCCATACATTCTTTCCAACGGTCCGCATTTGTACTTTTGAAAACCCTAAGTGCAACATTTCTTGTTTTTTCTTTCTCTTTTTTATTGAGAATAAAAATTGACTAACGATAAATTCGATCCTGATTATTTCGACAACAATAATTCTATTTGAACAATTGATTGTACACGAGACGATTGTTGATCAACAGGGGCACTGATAAAATACGATACTCTAATCGACGTAAATGCAAACGATGTGGCGGGGGTCGGGAAAGAAGAGGTGGAAGAGCGTGATAGAAAATATAATACATGCCGACGTTTATACTATGATTTCGTATTTCTTATTAATTTATCCTCTTTCTTAATCCTTTCTTTCATCTCCCCTCTTACGAGTCTTATTATTATTCAAAATATTTGTCGAAGGAGGATGGTAAGTGGATGAGGGAGGGCAGAGTGGTGAGGTAAAGTTGAGATCGATAATTATTTGTCTTGTTTTTTTCTTTTTCATTCTCTTATGCTTTGTTCGTTTTCTTTTTTTAATAGAACAGGTAAGTATAGAAATAACGTACTCTATATGTTCTCTTATTCTGACCTTTTACGTAAATATTTGATATATATTGTCACGTCGCCGTGTAGCAACAAAATTGTTGTTTTATATTAGGACATTTAAACCGCCTACAAATGACAAATAAACATCGATTTGTCGAAACACGAGAAAAAGAAAGAGAGCAAAGTCGAATAATAAGCGTTTTTTCTAATTCCTTTCGAATTCTATTACGAGCTTATCTCTTTTAGGAAGAAAGCAAACTTCGATTATCGACTTTGCCCTATTCTTGGTCTATATTAATCGTTTTATTACTTGTTCATTTGCGTCCGTTTATACTGTCAAGTACAAATTCGTTGTTTGTTCGTTTCGACGAATGACTTTGGAAAACATTTTACACCGCCAATGTTGTTCTTTCCTTTCCTTTCTCCGGATATTCTAACGCACAGAATATTTGGAGAAGCGCCGGGAAAGTCAGTCTAAACCTGGAGTTTTGAAAAGTCAGTCGAAAAATAAGTTCTAAAGGTTTCGTAGCGAACTAGTATTGAAATTCACGTCTAAGTTAAATTTTGTTAGTCTAAATCGCCGCGCGGAATAAACTTACAACTCGCCAACCGATTTTAATCTCCGCGTATCAAGAGCTGAAAAAACGGTAAAACCGAGAAAATAAAAACGAATAATTTTAATAATCATTCCTTTTTTCCTTTCTTCGTCTTTTTTTCACATATCGGTCAAGTATCTGATTTCTTATATTCACTTATACTTTAAATGTTTATTTCTGTATTCTTGTGCTTTATTTGTATTCATGTATTCTTGTCCTTTTCTTATATTTCTGTTGATTAAAGTCTATTATTTTTGTTATATAATTAAGGTCGCATTATTATTTGGGCGACACATTGGGCAAATAATTACAACTGGAAAGAGATTGGTAAGTCCCTGCTTTAAATTAATTAAACACGGGGCGATATAGCGGCATTTCGGAAGAAGTTAGGAACGAAAATGCCCCGATCCCGGTAAAATCTAAGATTGATCAAAAATGGGGCTAGTAACCAGACTGGAATAAACAGGGAAAATAACTTATTCAGTTTTGTATTCGTGACCCAATCGACGACGTTACGATATATATACATATATATACATATATATATATATATATATATATATATATATATACATATATATATATATATATTTCATCATCCTACGTAAATAAAGCGAATTATCGAAGAAATGATTATTTTTATTTGTTGTTTTCGATGAACATTCGGATATATTTTATATAATAGGACCATTGCGCAATAGAACATTTTTTGCCGGCTTCATTTAAAGAAATCAAGTGTTTTCGTAAGATATCGTTGTTTTGACGTAACCGATACAACACGGATCTTGATATATTAGGTGATCTTTTGAACTATTTTATTTAAGCGAATGAATCAATTCACAAAATGTGTCATTACTGTTCGCGAAAAGTCGCCGTTAGGTTATCTCGTTCGAAATTTTTACTTATCATTGTGAAACATGGTTAATTTGAATATGATTGCTATACCTTTATAACGTTTGTATATAAATATCAAACATCATCATATCACTATTCAAAAATGTTGGCAGGACTGATTCAGATTAATGAAAAATGTTCGCTTGTATTGAACATTTTGTGGCACCAATCGAACTCTTTTGATAATACATGTAATTTATTTTAATAATTTAAAAAATGCCTGGATTTTTAAAATATATTGAAGTAGAAAACTTTAAATCGTATAAAGGAAAACTTATCACTGGCCCATTAAATTCGTTTACTGCAGTTGTCGGACCAAATGGATCCGGCAGGTTATGATTTTGTATATCAACATTTTTATAATCTAGGAAAATAGACCAGCTGTAAGATGATTTCTTATATTTTCTATTGACTTTAAGGTAAATCAAATTTTATGGATGCGATTAGTTTTGTTATGGAAGAAAAGACTAGCAGTTTACGCATTAAGAGATTTAGTGAACTTATCCATGGAGCTTCAATAGAAATGCCAGTAGCAGGAAGGTATTATTTTCGTTTATAATTTGCAATAAGAGTTAGTATATGTATATATATCTCCCTCACTCTTCATTACGTGAGTCGGACACACGAGAAATAAAGAATTATTTTTTTATGTGGACAAAAACATATATATGTAAATATTGTAATACTTTTTTTAATATGAAATTATTCTTAATTTATTAAATTAAATCAAAAATACATATTATAATTATAATTAATAATAATATTATTATTTTACATATGAAATTATTATTCATTAATTAAATTAAATTAAAAATAAATATGTTTATTATTAATAATAATGTAATAAAATATATCTTCTATAGTCATTCTACGGAATGATAATCAAAACAAACATTATATTAATATTAATACAAATAGTAATAAGTACAAATAAAATCTCGTTTGTTTCGAATTGGAATTTGCCGAACTTTCGTTCCCTTATACAAAGGAATTGTTTAATATACTTTAAAATACGGTATCGAACGACGAATTATTAAGATCTATCAGATGCATATGATAGCTCGAAATTGGCGTTAAAACAGGTTTGTGATTGTTACACAGTACGCGCGCTAACACAAAACGCACACATAAATACGCAATACACAACATACATACATGCACGCATGTATATATTCGACTAGTGCTTTGAGAACTACCATAAAAAACTTTTCATACAGATACACCCGTGTGCGAAAAGTATAATGCAAAATTTTGAAAAATTCGTTATTAGCGGTTCTCAAAGCACTAGTCGAAATAATACGCAGATAAATGATTTAACAATTTTTGTTTTTTGTGTTCATTTCTCTTTTTTCCCATACGATACACCGAAGAATTAGTGTTTATTAATCTAAAGAATGTTTGCAAGCGATAATATTCAATTTTATCCAGACGATATTCACTTTATCGGTGTTGATTGGAACGTAGGGTTAGCCGAATATCTTAACGATGAAAACCATTTCATGGAATTCGGGCACATTAATGTCAAACATCTTATAATTGGTTATAGTAGTAATTTGAAACAAATAAACAGCGGTACAGTCGACGTAGTCGTATCGATTTGAATTTGAATTTTATGGAAGTAATCAAAGGTACAGGTTTCAGAAGAATCGGATCAAAATTGATTAAGTTGAACGGACCAGTTTCTCATATTTTCCACTTGAAGTTAACCGATCTGCATGTATTAGGATTATCAATAAGATAAGTAATAGACAGTCTATTTTTATTTATTCTTTTTCCTTTTGTTCTTATCTTTTCCTTTCAATCAAATATCTTCTAGCTTTATATTAGTTTACAGAGCTTGCTTTATAAATAATTTTGTTTTCTATGACGCTCCATTTAACTATGTAGAACTATATAAAGCTTTTGACGTCGACTTAGTTAGGTACACAAAATGGCTGGTTTGGTTTGAAACGATATATTTATTATATTATATTTGGTAATTATTCTGAATCTGTATTTAATCGATTAATATTCATCTAAGCTTCAATTTGAATCAGAGTCATAGTCTTTTCTATGGAAAATATATTTTTTAATAGTATCTTTATTATCATCAAATGTTTTGTCATCACTCTTATTTAATTTGACATTCAATTCGAAATTATTATATCTAGGTGATATATTATTCGTTGAAATTCCATCTTGTTTGCCATTAGAACATGTCATATTCACTTCACTATTCTTACTTTTCGATTTGTTTGACAGACTATATATACTTGTATGAACAGGTAAATTATTCAGAAAATACTGTGTAAGTGGTGGTGTTGAATCCGAATCCAAATCAAAATCTAATGAATCTTTGCAAGTATGAAAGAATGGCAAATTATCTTCAGATATTCTTCTGCATTCATTTATCATTTCCTTTGCTTTCTTTGTACTATCTGTTCTTGAAATATGTGTAGATATATTATTCTCTTTATTTATGTTTCTCCTATTCCTTTTTACATGAACTTCATTAATTTCATTATTTTCGTCGGATGTATTACTGTTATTCGATATTTTCTCAGAATACATTCCTGACAGCCTGTTTATTTATTCTGTAATCATCAAATATGGCAAACGTTCTAATTTAAGAATCGGTTTCTTTAGCAATATATTATCAGAACTTTTTAATTTATTCAAATGTTTTTCTTTAGAAGTTGTAGTATACTGTGAATCATTATTTAATGTATCGTGCATTTGTTCTTGATTCTGAAATTTTTTCAGTAGATTCATAGGTGCTTTTATTAAAATTGATGGTAATATTTTCCCAAAACAGATAATTCGACTATAATTTACCGTTTTTCTTCTTTCGTCAAGGGACAAAGATTTCTTTGGTCAGTCACGTTTTTCTTTTCTCGTATTCTTATGTTTAACAATTGTTTTAGAGTGTCTCGTCTCCTTTGAAATTTTCGCATTTACCTGTTTTTGTAGACGTCATATACATATACGGTGGGCGTTAACGAGCATTGAGATTAATCACTCTCGCTTATATTCTCGTGGCCATTCGAAGCTCTTGAATTCGTGCATGCGACTCGTAGATACGTATCCGTTTCAATTTTTACATCGTTTTTATTATAGATAGGTACGAGGTAGATAAGTCCATTTTTAACGATAATGCGTTAGGTACGGTTCGATCGAGAGCATTTTATTTATTTTATTTATCATTTTCCCTTTCCCACCCTCCATTCCGTTTGACCTAATCGTTCGCGACCATGTTCGAGACTAACGATAGGTACGAGGCGTTTGGAATTGATCATTTATACGGGAAACTTCGTTGGGATCTTCGCGTAAATTTTCTACGAATGTTTGAATCTCGCCAAAATCAGGAGTTTCCTGGTTTCCAAGCTCGCAAAGAGGAAATAAGACGTTCGGCGGTGAGTGTTCTACCAGATGGTAGTAATTTCAAAATTACTAAAATTATCTTCGCCCGAGAAAGATCGGGCGCCGCCGGTGATCGGGCTCGGATTATTTTTATTTCTTACTATTATCCTTTAAATTCGATATCGGGAGAAACCTGGGATGTCTCTAGTTTTCGAGGGTTGACGATGAATATTTACGAGACCGTTGTATCAGCTGATGAATAGCAAACGTTCGAAACGTTTAAGGAATTTATGGAAAAAGATTCGTTTCGTCGTCCGGTACTTTTACTTTTCAAAGAAACGTCTCAAAGGATCCTACCGTTTCTTCGGCATACAACTCCTCGCTTCTTTATTTATTTCTCTGATTCTCTTTGCTTGAAACAAAACCGAGTAGAATGTAAGGAGAAAAGGAGAGAGGAAGGAAGGAAGGAAGGAAGGAAGGAAGAAGGTGGGCAGCCTCTTCTTTGGGTTTGACAATTTCAAGTCTCATTTTATGGGTAGCAAAAGAGACGAGGACGAGAGCGGAAGAACGACGGAGAGAATGATAAGAAAAAAGAGAGATTCTCGTAGGTGAGGAGTCGCCAACTTATTAATCAACTTTCAGGAATCGTAGAATTACAGAAGTGAGAACGGACGAGAAGTAACGCATTGGCTTATTCTCCCTTTATTTTTTCAAAGGCGGAATCTACGAACGAGAAGAAAATTTTTATCATTACGTAGAAGTATTTTCGGTTGGAAGGACAATTTTGGAAGACGTTCTCCACAAAAACGTAGCCGTGAAACTCTCTTAACTTCTTAACTCGGAAAATCCTTCGACTCGCTCTTCCTCTCTCTCTCTCTCTCTCTCTCTCTCTTAGATAGTTACTCTCCATTTCACGTGGCGCTTCGCCCCGTGAGCTCCGCAAGCAGAATGGGCAAAGTTGGCGATGTGCGAAAGGGCACAAATTGTGAATAAGGATAGGGCTGTCTAGAGGGTAAATCCGTGCTACGCTGCATTTTTGTTGTTCAGCGATACGTTCGAGCTTTCCACTCTCCTTCTTCTCTTTCTTTTTCCCTTCTGTTGCATCGCTTCGCATACAAGCTGAAACATTTTTTCAACGAGCTTCTCTCAAGCATCTCTCGTTCCGACTTTTTATCTTTTTCATTATCCTTTTTTTTTCCTCGCGAACGCGTCCTATTTATTCGCATTCGTATAAATCCTATTCGTAGCACGATCCTCCTTTTCTTCGTCCTTCCTTCTCCTTTAAGAGAGCTCGTTTCTTCCCGTTTTAAACGGTAACCCGGGTGAAAGAGAGTGTACTGCTTCACCGTCTCGATCGTCAGCTATTTTTACTTAAATTTTATGCATAAATGTTTTCGCGTCCGACGAAAAAGTTTTTTTATTTCCTCTTAATAAAAATACTCTTTTATTTGACGTGCCATTATTTCCATGGGTGTCGTATACCTCCACAATCCGTTCGAATAACTACTTGTTATGAAATTAATCAAATGTTTTTGTTCGATTAAAATCGTTCCTTCCTTGGGAATAGGTATTTGCACGGAGATGAAATATTATGTTCTTGTCGGGATCTTTCATTCTTGAAGGACACCGGAGAATAGCGCCCCGGAATCGTCACGGTCTTCGTCGCCGTTCCTGTAATTTCGTTTAATTGTCTCGTTTGTTACACAACCACGTTTTATCATTCCAAAATTTATATCATTTCCAGCATTCCAACCGTACCTTTCCCTTTTTGCATTTATCCTTATACTACTTACCGTCTCCTCCTTCACCTGTTATCTCCATAGGTCGTAGTTAAGCGTACGATCATTTCTCGTTAACAAAACGAGAAACTCTACGTGTTTTTACAGAGTTTATGGCTGAACCATCCAAGGAGTACTCGCGCATAAATCGATATTTTTACTCGTTATGAAAGATCTTTCAAATACATTAATTCATGTAACGTTTAGAGAATTTAATCGATGAACGAACGAATCACACGCAGCAGTCGTTCTCTTCGTACGTGTCACTATCTTTTTAATTTCCTTTTATCCTATTTGCTGATCGAGCAATGATCATAGACATTCGAAAGACGGTAAACCTTCGACGTTATCGACAGTCCCCCGTCGAGAGATCCTTATTGTCAAATATGAATATAAAAGAAAGGAAGAACAAAAGGCCGGAAGATAATGACTCGAAAGAGGGGGGGGCCAAGAGTGAGAGAACGAGCACGTGGATGAGAGTGCCTGGAAGAAATAAGAGAGGGGAAAAAAAACGAAAGGAAGAAAGTATTCCCCTTATGGGGGAAGAGATGAGACAGAAATGCAGGAGAAGATAAAGAAAAGAAGATTAAGGAAGTCGAAAGAGATTATTTGGAGATGTGGATAGCTCCAAAAGGAAGTGATCGAACTTGTCGTTGTTTCTTTTCATTTCGTGGGAGTATATTTCGATGCAACTGGGGGGAAGAAAAAATAATAGGGAACGAAAGAGATTTACTGTTCGAATGAGGAGATAATGCGTAATAGATGATAAATGTCTTAGAGTAAGAGAGAGAGAGAGAGAGAGAGAGAGACAGAATACGTCGTTAAGGTAATTGGCTGAGCCATAAAGTCTAATTGGTCATGCAGATTTTCCTGCCTCGATGAACATAATTCCTGTTAATTGCATTAATGAGCGCGCGACAACAATTAATAGCAGTTGGATGTTTGCGAATGCTCTTGCATTTTCATCACCGTCGCTACCACACCACCATCACAAACTTACCTCTATATTTGCCTGATGCGTATCATGCGATACAAAGAGAACGTGAAACGCTGATATATACGTCGAGACGACGATTCGTACCGTCGAACTACCGGATATTGGTCTACTGATTACGCGAAAATAACGATAACGCTTTTAATACGTACGGTAGAACGGAAGAGTTCTCACGACATGTCAACTCTACCTTCAATATTTCAAATTATCTACATACAACGCGTCAGAGGCTTTTTTTAGCTCGGATTAAAAAAAGTCCTCTGAACTTTCGATTACATACGGAGAATCTACACAATAAAAAATAAAAAATGGGAAAAAATAAACAGACAATAGATTTTTTTATAAAAACTCGATGGTAACATTTCAAACGTTTTGTATGCATTTTTTATCGCTACCGCAATAAAAATAAATATTTTGTTATACTTTTCACCTATTTCATATACCATAAAAATATCTTCATATCGTAAAAAGTGTCGATATATTTTTATTTCCTATTGGACATATGTAATCGCTGTACGATACCCATCAGCTGTCAATTTTTCCTCGATTACGCGGTAACAAATAAGAGGTAAACGAATAGAAAGTAATAATCGATGGGAGGATTCCTCTTAATCGTTTTCCTCTACCTTGACATTGCTTTTGTTAAAATATAGTTGAAATATCAAACGTCAACGTATAATGAGACTCGCCACAAATAAAAATAATCATTGCAGATTGTTCCCTAGTTGTTTCCTAGGTTGAGATAAAACCCAGATTAACTCCTGCAAAGGCCATAAATACTAAAGGACTCGTGGAGAAAAAAGAAGGTAGGGATAAAGCAGGTAGGATAAAAATGACCAAGCTTTATAGGAGAAAGAAAGAGACGCATTCTCTCTACCCTAATTCGTTCGACAAGTTGACTTTCTGTACGTTCCCGTTAAACGAGCGAGCGGGCGAACGAGCGAAAAGTCGTGTTCTGCGTTCCTATTAAACGCATGGAGCGGCCGTCCCGTCGCGTCTCTTTGATCGAGCGAAGAAAGAAAGAGATCGAGAGAGAGAGAGAGAGAGAGAGAGAGAGAGAGAGAGAGAGAGAGAAGTCTTGCTTGAGAGAAACAGTGGATGAATAATAATAGGAGATAAAGAAAAGAGGAAGACATAGAGACTAGGAAATAGAACGACGTGAAAGAAAGAGAGGAAATTCCTCGTGATAGGATAATTCAAAAGGACGAAACGTAACTCACAAGATCATGCAGGAAGATTAGAATTTAAAGCAAGAATTCTTACAAAGAATAATCGGCAAGTGTAGATCTAAGTGTAGGTCTAAGCAGAAAGAACAAAGTCCCGAATTATTCCCAAATGAGGAGCTTTAGAGAAGAAAAACGAAAAAATATGGTATTTTTCACGAGTGTCTAATTGATTTCACGACGGAAGAATAGAAAGTGGAGGTATACATTTTATTAAAATACTCATTGACCGTTAGACCGTCGTTAGATCGTTGGTGATGTTTTAAGATTTTCAAAGGTACACCGGAAATAGTTAAACGTCACGTTTTCAGCACGAGGAACGGTCTTGTGCCAGCCTTATCTACCGGTTAATTTATCGAACTCACCCTATTAAAGGTAATTACATGACTGCTCGATGGTACTATTTCCAATCTAGCTTCCTAGGTATCGAGGAATAATTTATTTTATTTCCTTCCTTCCAGAATCGAGAATGCGGAGAGGAAGCTTACGAATGTAATTCGGTTCGAGTTTGTTGCTTCGTTTTATCGCGATTAACGGAAAAATCTTTGCTTCTCGTGGAACGCAACGGGATCGAATTTTTACTTGTAACGATAAAGCTCGTAAGCGTTGTTCCGATTTTCTAATGCCATCGATACTTAACGACTTTGCTAATGACCCGAAGAAATGTCAGGTAGTAAAAAACAAATCGACCAACTTTGTTCTATCGCTTGTTCGCGGTTAATCTTCTCTTTCAGTTTCTCCCACCTTTAGTTTTTTCACTTGACCAAGGATCCAATTTACGAAAGAGAGATCGCTCCCAATATTCTCATATACGTCCTCAAATATTCCTCAAATATGTCGTATCGCGTGTGAGTGTGCGCGCGCAACGTGCGAGTGAAAACGATGGTAAGGAGTAAAGAAAGAAAGATAATGAGGAAACGCGAAGAACAACGAAAGTGACTTTACCTTATTACTCGCGTCGGTTCAACGTCGTACGATAGTCTGGAAGAAAGGTTCGCAAGGATAAGAATAACAAGAAAAAAAGAAAAGAAACGAATCGTTGAAAATGAAGGGAAACTTGGAAGTATATCCGCTCGCTTCGTCGTCGCCGTCGTTGAGAAATTATCTGTTTCTCCTTCTGATTTGTCTATTCGCCAAGGTATCAACGAATAACGAGTCGCGAATGATAAAATGTTGTCCACCACAGGAAATTTTTCCAGCTGATCGAAGGAGTCTTGCATTCCGGCGCCGAACCATGCGACGGAGTTGCATCCTTCGTCGAATGGCATCAACTTAAATCACGGTATTCCTAGTTGCGAGCAACCGGAGGATATCGTAACGATTTTTCTCAACGAGATCAAACCGAACGATTACCTCAGAAGTCTGGCCTGTTTGGAGATTCTCCGAAAGTAGTCTTCCGACAAGGAGGTACCAATAATCGTTCATTGTCGCTTGAACGAGGATGACACGAGGAATTAAACAACTGGATTGTCCTTTCCAAAAATCACAACGATTCAAAGGTGATGCACGAAGGATACTCTCCTTGATCCTGCCGCGAGATTCTGCATGCCACCGATATCCTACGTCGACGATACCTCCTCTTTCTCTTCGGACGATCCCTTTTTCTCTTTCTTATCGAACATTGACTCGATCGATTTTCTAACAGTGACGAGAGGTCCAGCCATTCGTTCGAGTGTCATATTCGATTTTCATATAAACTCGAACGATTTTATTTTCGAGGATTGAACTCTCAAAGTAAGTCGAATTCTCTCTTTTGTTTGTCTTCGAATTTCCTTAAATTAGGACCTCATTCGAATCGATGCGGTGTTCGCATCGGCCACGATGTTTTGCGCGCATACCTACGTCCTACGGTTACTAGCGTTTATTTGCATCGTGTACATTCTGTCGTATTTGGACGATTTATTTATAAGTTTGCACGATATAAACAGATCCACGCGTGTATCTCGAGTATTAACTTTCGCATAATTAAAAAAACAACCCGATTTTATATACTGCGCGAGGAAAAAAATGTCCATCAATGTTCGTAACGGGTATTATTGCAAGGCATGAACCTCGATAAGCTTTTAAATCACTAATTTATTCCTGCGATCGTAAAGGTAAGTATCGGTCGTATATCGAAGACAGGTACTTTTGGCGATACTGTAAAGAGCTGTAAAAAAGCGAAGAATCGCGCGTTTTTTAAATTTTCGATCGTCCCCCGGTTTGAAAATTTCCCTTGGCTTTATCGATTAAAATTTCATGATTCACGCTTGAAAATACGATCTTTACATTTTTTTCAAAGATTGGTGCAAATTCATCGCGAAAATGAATAGAGACATACGTTAGATCTATAGAAAACAAAGGTTACCGAACAAAGTGTACAATGTAAAACACGATGTAAATATTCTTTGCCGGCGAGTTGAATCTTTTCGAAAATACGCATCTCGTTCGGAATTAATTTACGTAGCGCGGAGAGGAGCCATTTTTCACAATGGTAGCGTTTCTCGTTTTCTCTCTCTCTCTCTCTCTCTCTCGGCGACGATTCCCTGTAACGGTCGTTGATCCTCGGCAGGATGCCGCATCTCAAAGTGTCAAGGTGCGTCAACGTAGACGCGAACGCTCGCATCGTTTCCACCTAGCTACCTTCCTACTTAGGATTCGTTCGATCCTTTATATACTTGGTCACATTGCTATTCATTTCTTGCGGTCGAGCATATATAACAGCGCTACACTTGCGACGTGTGTCATATGTGGATTTTGGATGACAGTTTTGTGGATATGTCAGCCGAACGAGTGCATCCGCTATTTACATACTCGTCTGTGCATGTATGTTTCTATGTAACATTTACCTACTTACATATTTTCTTCTCGCAGCTTTCGCTCAAATACACTAGCGTGCTACTTCGCATCATTAAAGAATCGAATAAGTAATTTAGTCGATGATTATGAAAGTGCTCCGAATCAGAAATTTTTTCATCCTGAATTCTTTCTTCTTTCTTCTTTTTATCCGCATCGATGTAAAAATAAATGATGCATTCAACTTCTTACTTTATTGACTCTCAGAATTATTGACACATTGTTGAGAATTTCATTGAGAGAATCGTTGTAAATAAAACCAATCGCGCAAGATAAAATCGCTCGAGTATTCGTTCGTGGCACTTTTCGAGCGAAAAGTCAAGGTAAACGATCATATGACGAAAAAATTGATGACGTGCACGCGTCGTGCTACGAAACGGTACGAACAATTCTGACATATCGCCTATGCTTATTTCATACACATAAAATATTCTCTGTAAGCACATAGAGAGTTAGATGAAAGTAACGAGAAACGATTCCAACTTGGAATGAGATTTATCGTCAATAGAATGCAAAACGGACAGAATTTCATTGCTCGACGGAATGGTAATAAATATTTACGTCCATCGTATGGACGACACAAAGTAACGGTATGTGCATTCACACACACAAACACAAACACACACACGCGCGCGCGCACGCAGGCACGCACGCACATGCACTGTTTTGTTATTCCGTCTTATGGAAAGATTATTAAACGTCGAGGTCCTGATTCTTCGATCGTCTCGAAAGAAGTGAAATATCATTCGGAAGTTCTATATTACGTAGGCACATACATCTTGTTAGAGGGGAATTCTCTCGTAACCTTGATGGCCGAGTATCACTCGTGGAGTAATTCTGAGGTTAAGAATAATCTGTACGATCGGATACGTAGGCGTATTCCGTGTGAAAAAGAAAAACTGGTTTCGCGAACGTGTTGTCAGAATGAGATACATCGAGTAGACAATATTTCAATCGGGTGCCATTCTTTAGTAGCGAGGAACGTAACACCTGTTAAAAGTTAAATCGCTGAATTATCCGATTTACACGAATTGGCACCGTATCAACACGCCACTTTTTTTGAAATTCTTATCTACGTTACGGATAGAAATACTAGTCTCTACTTCCGACCAATGTGTTCTCAATTTTAAACTACGAGATAGAGGAGAAGGATCTCCGATATCGGGAGTACCCGTTAAACGATAGTTCGATGCTCGGTAAATTTAAACAATTATTCGAGAACTTTAATTCTCGTTTAACTATCCTCGTAAATTTAGTTTTTTTACTCTCTTCCGCAGGCTGTAACTTTTTCAAATTCAAACTATTTTACAACGCCCCAAGATTTTTCTTACCGGAGATATATACACGCGTATTCGTGGAGGATCGATTATTACGAGGGCAACGTACGTCGTGATAGAAGAAAAGCACTCGATATAAGCAAAGATCGTATCGAAGGAGCCAAGCCGATCCCTCGATAACATCCAAGCCCCTGTTCACCTTTTTATTGAGAAGTCGTGAGATCCAGGAGAGCGAAACTCGACGACGTCGTCGTCGTCGTCGTCGTCGTCGTCGTCGTCGTCGTCGTTTGCCGGAGAATGTCATTAACCAATCGCGATGACGTCGTCCTCGTATCGTCGTACGGTTCCTTCATTATAAACAAAGTTACGACAGACAGAATAATCTCACTTGAAGCGAATCTCTCGCAACAGCCAGTCAACCAGTGAGCCAACTTGCTTCGCGACTTCACGCCTCACGAGTTTATCTTTACTGGCTCTTTTCCTTCTAAAAATGATATTCGAGGAACGGCAGCTTCTTATCCCCGACGGATGACGAAGGAAATTTCGTCTCTCGAAACTACCTCTGACTTTTACGCGAAGATCACGTCAGCCTCGCTTTCGTTGTATCGCGAGTCGGGCGAGGAGGAAAAAAAAACCTTCAACGACTTCAAACCTTCAACCTTCATTGACATTTAAATCCACGAACTTTTCGATAAATAATTTGTTATCGTACCCATCGGAAATATCGATTCGAAAATATTTTGCACGTGAAAATAACAAAAGAAGATATTCTTAAAATAATCCATTCTCTCGCGCGTGATTCTTATGCGAGAGATCTAAGGGAATCTCTTATTCTCCGCTGTCTCTCTCTCTCTTTCTACCTTTTTCTCTACGGCGAGTCGAAGCTAATCGAACGTGCCTCGTAGCACGAAAATAGGATCGACTCAATCGCTTGCTCCCTCGCGAGGATCTTTTGTCAGAGCTTCGAGGAGTTCCAAAAACTTCCTATGTACGATAAAATGAAGAAGGAAAAGAGAGTGGGAGTGAGGAAGAAAAGGGCAGCCGCCATTGTTATCGTCGTTGTTACCACCGTTACGGAAAAACGCTTACGGTAAATAAATTCGACTCATCGTTGGAGAATCTGCGGGGTGTGGTGGATACTTCGAACGGCGCAGATCTTCCGCAAGGATAAAGAGACCATTACCACGCATTGCGGAAATTACCTTAGATGTTGTAACAGACAAAGGGGTTTCTGTTTCTTCGTCCTATCGTTACGAAGCTTGACACGATATTCCTCGTACAGATATTTTAACCTTGACAGAAACGTTTTTTTTTCTTTTTTTTTTTGAAAAATGGTTAGAACCATTCTTATGTCAACCGTGCGATAATAAAATTATTGTTGTAACTTGCTGTCACGTGTAACGCAAAGCCCTGTGTGTTGCGTGTCATCGAGCGATTAATTAATTCGAATACTGTTATTAACAATATATATATATATATATATATATATATATATCATGTAGCTATGTTAATTAGTCATCAATCGTATGGATAGTGATAGCATTTATTCGCGTTATTATGTTGCGCGTTAGAACTCGATCGCTATCGCTTTGGAATTCTAACGAAGGAGAGAACATGTATTCGTTAGCGGTTACGATTTTTAAAGCGAACGAACGTTCAGTCGAGCGTTACATAACGACGGTTAACGTTTATACTTTCGAAATTTATGGATTCTTTATGTTCTCAACGATTCTTTCCGGTCCTTTACTACCTTTCTTCGGTCTTTCGATCGAAAGAGCCTTGCTCTTCCTCGAAACGATCCACAAATATCTATATCGTCCGATTAATATCGAAGAAGAATCGCGTTTATACGAATCATAAGTTTGAGGTATGGCGACGAGAACACGCACACACTTTTATTTCAGTTCGGCGATTTCGCGAAACTCGAAAGAATCATTTACTACGTTCTAGTTCGAAAGATAATAAAAGGAGAGATCACGGGAATTCCGTGTTTCTGTGTACTCTTGATTTTATATCGCATAACATTTCTTTTCCGTCTCTCTTTTTTTTCTCTCTTTGAAAAACAGAAGAGTTATGATCGAATCATCTCGTCGTTCTTATTCGTCTTCCTCGCGGCATTATTCCGATGCATGATTCACAAATTTCAAGGAAGTTTTATTAAGTATTCATCCGATTCGTCGAGGATACGGGCTCCTCTCCCTCTCTATACGCTCGGCAAATATACTCGAAGCACGATCGATCCTGAAATGTATCGGTAATATAATTTCTAGGTGACACTGTCGTTGAGCCAGAACGAACGTAGGAAAGAAGAGATCAATCTGACGGAAGAAAACGCTTGCGTCGAGCTAATTCCGGAACCCACGATCTCGAACGGCAAGCTAATTCTATTGCTCTACTGAGATAACCAAATTTGTTCGGAGAAGCCGTGCATAAGAAAGTGCTGTCCGGAGGACCGATTTTTTCTTTCTGGAAGATTGGAATGTCGAAAATTGTACGACTATCCGATCACACCGATCGGGTTTCACGAGCAGATTTTAAAGTCGCCGATTCATCAAGATTTCTTCAAAGATGGTCGGTCTCCACGATCATTACTGAAACTCGATGACTACTTTTTTTCTTATTTTCGTCTTTTCCCCGTATAGATTATGGCTTGCTCGTTGGCCGATTACGTGGTCTATGATCACGACGCGTATTGCATGGATATCCTTTACGACGACTTCACCTTCGCATACACCTTTTTTCCGTTCGCGTGTTTCGGCCTATATCTGGTTCCGGAACCGTGTGAAGTACGGTACGACTATCGACGCTCTATCTCTCTCTTTCTCTTCTTATTTTCTCTTACTCGAGTTGTACTCCAAGGTTCGATGCGATCGAATCGACGATCGTCTTCATTTATTTATTTTTTACTTCTTCCAATCCTATTTATAAATACACATACCTACGGTAAAGAAAATACAATAATACTTTAGAAAAGTGCATTATCGATGAGGTGAAAACTAACGAAATGTCAGAGTTAACGAGGACTTTTGCCGAATGTATTATCGCATAACACGGAGAACGAACTATAATTTATAATAGTCGTGGTAGGGATTATGGCCGCGCGTTCTAATCATCATTGTTGAGTCATTAATGCGAATATTTGATAACGATATTACGCGCTCGTATTATCTCGTTTCTATCGGTATTTATTATTTTCAGATTCCTACGTTGACGATATCACAATGCTTCGAACGCAACGTACATATACATATACGTATATATAATATCATTATATTACTACCATTCACTTTACAATTCGCGTACTTCTACATCTTCTTCCTCCCCTTTTTCTACATATTATCCGTTGTTACAGGTTAATAAGTTGCGTCTTACGGGGTACCTTATAATCCTCGCGATCGTTTTTATAAAGGTCTCGAGATCTTAACCCATTTCTGTATCAACGGAGATACACGGTTCTCCTTTGAGAATAATTATTATCCCGGTTTAGCTTCTTCTCGATTTAACCTCGTGAAAACGGTTTCTCCTCGCTTTACAATTTCTTCTATTTGTCTCTCCTTCTCTATCCGTCCTCTTCTTTCGCGCGATTCCGCGCGTGCTTTGAGACAATGGATGGGCGTCGTTTATTGCGTGGATGGTTTGTTTAACTTTACTGAGTTTAAACAACAAAAGCAGGCAGCTCAGTTTCGCGAAATCCAATAGAAGAAGAGGAGATGGAGGCGATCGTAGACATCCCCGTTCGTCACTCCACGTATTCTCCTGTGTGTGGATCGTCTCTCTCTCTCTCTCTCTCTCTCTCTCTCTCTCTCTCTCTCTCTCTCTCTTTCTGTCTAATGTGTGCATGCGCATGGGCGTGAAACGTGGATGGACACGGTCGTAGAGGAGAGAATTCTCGCGGAAACTCGATTCCACCATAGAAAGGACGGTCGAGTTTTGATTCTCTACGCCGCTGACTCGTTTCGCGTCCTTTTTACAACCCCTCGCACTTGCAACGCTAGCAGACGTTTACAACGAACGAGTCGTATATTTTCCAAGAGAAGAAAAGTAACGATAGACGTATGGCAGACGAAAAGAACATGTTGTAAGAGCAAGTGGAGAGAGAATAAGAGAAAAAGAGAAAGAGAGAGAATGTTTACCTCGAAATGTCTGTGTCGAAAGTATGAAAATATAACTATTTGTCCAATTTTCCGAACATGTCTATGCTCGATGTGTAATCTTATTTGTCTTATTTTTATCTTTGTCGAAAAAAATGGGTAGCCATCGTCGTTATTTGATAAAAGAAAAGCAAATTGAAATACATTTTCGATCACAAGTTGCTTTTCGTTTTGTCATAGCACGTCGGTCGAGGTTTATTCAAAGATTACATACTCCGAGAACGTCGAGGCTAGATTCGAATAGATCAAATCCTATTCATAGCTAGTTGTTTAAAGAAGATCATTCCTCTTATACGGTACGTCAACTTTGATGCTTTCAGTTGCAGCATTAATAGAGTACTTCAGTTGATTAGCTGCACATTTTTGTTGATAACGTTGGCTTGCCTATCGTTCTCCAGAATCTCCATGGCAAGACTCTCATGTGCCATTTCGCTAGCCTCTTTTCGGCTTTCCTTTGTCCGGTTGCGATGTCCTGGGCGACTCCGGACTCTATTCTACATGGTCCGATGGTTCCGGTATCGTGCAAATTCTTAGGTGAGCGTGTGCCTGCGTCAAACATCACGTCGCCGAAACCGTTTTAGTATGGAGGAGAGCTTTGCAAAAGCGAATGGTCTCGTTACTTTCGTTCACGGAAAGCTAAAATTACATCGGTTATTCGTAAACCTCCAAGATCGATCTTTTTATTCGATCAAATTTTTTCTCCCTATTCATCTTGAACACATAGAATTTAAAGATCTCCTTTCGTGACGTGCGTTGTCTCTCGTCGTTCCGTGGCCGTAACTGATTGTGTTTTCAAGCGTCTGTTTTAGACGAAAGATTTGTAAATGCGCGAAGAAAATAGATCCACGCTGACGATCGTTCCACGTAACTTTCCCAAGTTCGAAGGCTAATTCGATAGAGCTTAGAGGAATTTTCGGAGAAATCTATGAAAAATCTATGAGATTTAGATGTTTCTTTACTTATCGAGAATAATCTTGTCTGACAAAATACGACGAATTCCTTTATGTAACTCTTTTTCTCATGGACGTCGTCGGGAGGCGGAGTAAACTCAACCAACAAAAAAATTCTTATTCCTCGTCGCAGCAAGTAACACGAAGATTCCTCGAAAATAGAAAAAGGCGAGATGCGCGTGTTTCTTATCTCTTTTTTCCTTCAGTGATACGCGTAGAAACACATCGACGAAAGGAAGAGGACACAGGAAAAGATTCTTCTGGTACTGCGTGTACGCGTGGGACCTGGCCTGTTTTATTACCGTCCTGCGAATCGTGGTCGATTACACCAACTTTTTTCCAATATATTTGCAGCCTAACATCGGACGAGGAAGCTGTTGGTTTTCACGTAAGATTATTTTTGTTCCTACCATTCGAGAGATTAATGATTTGAAACATCATTTTCAACGTTGCTTCGTAGAAGGAAGTAATCTTCGTTGTGAACTCTTGTTCTTCATCGCATCGGTGGCGATTCAACTTCTAATCAACATCGTCTTCTTCGTAATCACATCTATACAATGCAACAAGGTAAAGGCTGAAATAAACAGAGTGACCGCAGATCCTTCGGACGCTAGAAACGAACGATTCCAGGCCGATCGAAACAAATAAGTACGATCTCACGATCTTTGTATAAAGTTAAGAAAATGACGCCATCGACGTTTCGTTCGTTTTCTTGTTTTTTTTTTTCTTCTTTTTATCTTTCTTTACCTTTCCCTTTTTTTTCTTCTTCTTCTTCTTCATCTTCTTCTTTCTTACTCCTCCAAGCTCTTCGCACGAAAATTCGACTGGGCGGTTAAAGTTTTTAAGATATTTACGACTTTCTTATGGCAGATATTTACGCTAGAAAGTTAGAGTTTAACGATCAATGTTTCTGCGGTTCTTTCTAGAGTTTAATGAGCGATGTAACTGCGATGGTTCTGTGATCCACGAGACGATGGATCTTTAAATCCGTACGTACAGGCAGTAACGTTCTAACCGAGTTACGAGCGATTATTTTTGTCACCTCATAAATGAGTAACGATGTCGGATACTCGATTCTTTAGGAAGAAAAAAAAGCTGTCTCTCGTGAGAAATACCAAAGTTATGAGGAAACACGATTCTCCAAGATCTCTCAAAGTTGAGAAACGATAAGTGAGAGAAGCAGCCTTCAAATATTAAATAACGTCTATTTATTGAAAGTGAACAAAGTGAAATACATATTTGTATATTCTTCGAATCGGAAATTGTTATGAGTCGCTCTCGAGAAACTAGTCGTCTTATACGTTATACCGACAAGGAAAAGCTTTTAAGGTATTTGCAATTTGCTTCATATATTTTCCACTCTGGTAACTTAGTTCGAACACTTAGCTGGTAGACCATATAGAATCAAACGAAGACAAAATCGAGATCGAATTCTCTCGTAAGATAACAAAGAGGCTTTCTCGTTTGTAACGTAAGCTGATGTTCCCAAGAAGTAATCCTATTACGTCATGAAATATACCAACTCACTCACTCTCTCTCTCTCTCTCACTCTTTGGTAAATTTCATGACGTAATAGGATTACTTCTTGTTGGTGCAGCGTGTGGCGGGGAGAGAAAGAGGGAGTCTTTACAATTTGTTACGACACAACGCGCTCGGAGACACGTGTCCTAAGACAATATCGTAACGTATTTTTGCTTTTCCTTCTACCGTACGGCTAACCTTAAAAACGATAATTGTTCGACCGATTTTTATCAAATATTATTATATAAATGGTATAAGAGTTGCGGACAAAGTATCAAAGAACGTTGATTAAAGAGTCATCGTTCTAAAAAAATATTTCTCTTCTTTCCGTTATCGTCTCTCTTTTATTCGACTGTACTCGCATTTGTACATTTATCACGACACTTGTAGCTTTTATATGTCCAAAGGAAAAAAAAGAAATGGAAAAAAAAAAGAAAAAACAAAACAAGAAAGGTAATCCTCGGCAGCACAATTTGATAAGCTTCGTTCCTTCGCTCATCTACGAACTTCCGCCGAAGTAGTTACCGGCCAAAGAATAGCGAGGTTTCGGAAAGTTGTGCCAGCCGCACTAATTTTCCTGTTTCTCCATGCATATTTCTCATTTTATCGAGACCTCGCTGGAGAGTTGTAGAGGCTATTGTCGGGTCTGAGTGGGATATTAATAAAGCTGTATCATCGGCAAATGTTGCTGTGGTTATCTCTATTAAGGTTGGTAAATCTGCAGTGAAGATGTTGAGCAACAAAGGTCCAAGGACACTACCTTGGGGTATGTCAGCTTCTATCGGAAATGTTGTAGTTACAGCATCTAAATATTTAACCATGAACAACCTATTGGATAGATAAGATTTTAAAATGGAGAAGTAAGGATGTGGTAGGATTTTCTTAAGTTTGAAGATAAGACCTTTATGCCACACTTTGTCGAACGCCTGCTGAATGTCCAGGAACACTGCAAAGCAATATTTTTTCTTTTCTAAGTCCTGTCTGATTTTATAAGTTGTACGATGTATTAGCTCTATTTTTTTGAATGTTGCTTCTGAAAACTGAATTGATGATGAGGTATTATTTTCAAACCCTCCAAGAGAAGGAGTCATTTCGTAAGCACCTTCTCAAACAGCTTGGACAAAGTAGGCAGAAAACTAATTGGGCGATAAGGGCTAGTTTCATGGATAGGTTTTCCAGGTTTCGGGATAAGAGTAATTAATGATATTTTCCAAGTCTTGGGATAATATTCCAGGCAAAGAATTGCATTAAAAATAGAAATGATGAGAGCAATCCCTTTTTTGGGAACTTTTTTAATAGCTTTATTGCTAATAAGATCATGCCCCGATGCTTTCCTGGGATTCAGACAATGGATTATTTCATTAATTTCCAAGGATGAGAAAGGAGACATCTGGAATGGTGAGTGCAAGTATTCAGTTATTTAAGCTGCAACAGTAGAGGAGTACGGTTTGAAAATATCAGTTAAGTGACTTGCAAACAAGTTGGCTTTTTGTATAGGGCTACGCGCCCAAGTGCCTTGCGGATAGCTGATTGGAAGGATTATTTGCGGAGAACGAGTAAGTTTCCTGGATGCCTTCCATAGTGAATAGTTGGAGTCAGCTGTGGGAGACAGATTAGCAAGATATTTTTGAAAACAGTCCTTTTTATAATTTTTAAGAATTCTAGTTAATTTTCTCGTTGCATTATTTAGCTTACGCTTGTCGTCAGGTGTTCTATGACTTTGTCATACTCTTCTGAGTCTACGTTTTTCAATGATTTTTTTAATTAAGTAATGGGGGTATTCATATTTATTAACAAAATTCATAGTAGGAGTAGAAGAACGGATCGCGTTTAGTATGCTGGTATTTAAATATTCCGTGGCTGCATCTATATCTTCATTTGTTTTTAGGGGTATAAAGGCTGATGTTGAATGGTTGAAAACTTCCCTAAAGAGCTGCCAGTTTGTGAGATGGTTATGAATAATGCCATTTGGTTGATTTTCAATAATTGTTGAGTAATTGTTGCTATAACGGACGGTCATTTCAGAATGATCTGAAAAGAGTTCCACAGAAGAGTTGATTTGGACATATCTTGGCGAGATGTTATAAAAAAAATTAAGTAAATCAGGTAGTTTATTAGTGCCAGTGGGCCAATAAGTGGGTTCGTTTGTACTGAGGTAATTAAATCTGTTGGCGCTTATGGATTTCAAAAGATTTTTGCCTCTTACTGTGATAATTCTGCTGTCTCATTGCGTATGTTTAGCGTTATAGTCTCCTCCAGCTATGAATCTATTGCCTAGATCTTTGAGGAAGTTATCAAAGTCTTCTTTAAAAATAGAATGTCTAGGAGGACAGTATACTGCTGACGTGGTGATTGGACCATGCCAATCTTCTATCGCTACGTTTGTAGCTTGGAGGTAGTCCTAAAAAGATGGAAGCTCGTAGTGTTTTATGCTGGTCCTAATGATAATTCCAGTGCCACCATGTGCCTTTCCACTGGGATGTTGAGTATGGTAAAAATTATAACCGTTTATTTTCATATAATTTTTATCAGTGAAGTGAGTTTCAGATGTAAGCATTACGTCAATTTCTTGTTGTTTTAGGAAGAGTTCTAGTTCATATTTATGCTGAGCTAGACTGTTGGCGTTACAATATTTCTGTGTGTGGCCATACCTTGGCAATTTTTATATTGGACTATCTCTTTTTTAATAAAATGGATTCAATTTTTACTACAGAATTCATTAAACGGTTGATGTTATAGACTAAATAAAGACTGAATAAAAAATGAGGATAACGGGTTTTTAGTGATACTATGTAATATATTGCTAATGTTAGTTACTTCATTGCCATGATTTAGGAGTTCATACTTCAATTCATCTAAGTTAGCTGGATAGTGTATATTGCGAAGTACCACACAAAAAGGTCTTTCTTGTTTCAGTTAATACGTGTGAAAATTTGCGTTAAAGGTTTTTAGTAACTTTACTAGTTTTCTATATGAGTCTGGAATAGCTGGCAAAATTTTAACCTGATTATTTTTAATTTTAAATTTGTAATCTTCTTTGTTAACCTCTTTCTCGATAGACTTTATCATTATTTCAATGTCGATGAAATCATCAAGGAAGATTGGTGGGGGAGGAGAATCTTTTTGCGTTTGTTGACTTGTAAATGATTCAACTATATCCATAGAATCGTCTATAGACTCTAATATTGCGAATCTGTTAGAAGTGGCAACAAGGCCTGTTGATGATTCGTTCCGACTTGTGTTTACGTTTTCTTTAACTATATCTAAGTTACGCTTCTTACTATCGTTTGCGTGAATTGAGAGATGGGACAGATTATCCATTTGCCACGGGGGAGATAGAACAACGCGATTATAGTTTTTATGAGAGTCTGATTTAGTTACTTGGGCCATCTTCAAGTTAGTTAAATCAAATTGAAATAACTAGTCGAGAGACTATGAATTGGATTAAAGATTAAAAGAGTTGGATTTTCCAAGTAGATTTAGTAAACACTAGATATATTTCTGTTTCGATTCACTTTCGAGAGAAGGTCGTCGGTTATTATATTGTAAATTTCACTGAGCATTAAACACGTCTACTCGCTTCGGCGGACAATGAAAAACTGACACAGAAACATAGAACAAGACGAAGTTAGTAGTATATCAACAAAAAATAGAACACAAGGAACGAATACAACAAAGGAAACAACAACTAACGACCTTTCTTCTCAAAACTTCAATGACCCGAAGACACGTACGACGGATAATTATCGTATAGTAGACACATTCTGACAAATGCATCGAATGACAATGTTCATGGAAACAATCATAAAACTCGTTACAACAAACCAAAATTCGCATTGATAAAGAATGTTGAGAATAATATCCTGGAATTGCAATGGATTACAAAAAAGAAACATCGAATTGTAGCAATTTCTTAATCAACATAAGATAGACATATGCCTATTGCAGGAAACACACGAAACATTATTCAGTTATTTAAAGATACCTCCTTTTGATATATGCTCAACACCAAATAAATCAGGCAGAGCAAGAGGGGGCACAGTTATTCTAGTACGAACAGGGATAAAGCATTATCCGATGCAAGGGGTAAAAGAAATATATGCACAGACCACGAGCATTGAAATATACTTAGAAAGACAGCAAATTCTAGTGACATCGTGCTATATTCCATCGAATCATATATTAAGCGAAAAAGAACTAAAAGAAATACTATCAAAGAAAAATAATTATTTAATAGGAGGAGATTTTAATGGAAAAAATCATTTATGGGGAACACGAATAAATACAACAAGAGGCAGACCTATACAGAAAGTGATAGAAAAAAAAATGCTGACTGTAATAACGCAAGATAAACCAACCCATTGGCCGTCGAATGCAGCAGCAGCCCCAGAGATCATAAATTTCTTTATAGCAAATTTTAAACCACATGTTACAAAGGTGAGGGCACTTCAAGAATTAAATTCGGATCACGTATCTCTATTTATGCAACTTAGCAACAAGCCATAGTTAACTAAAGCAAATAACCGAAAATAATGACCAAAAAAAAGAACAGGGCAAAATTTAGGAGGGAATTAGATAAACGAATAAATTGTGAAATTAAATTTAAAACAACAAAGGAAATCGAAGCAGCAACAGAGAAACTCACGAAAATAATTCAAACAGCGGCAACGCTGTCAACGCCGCCAACAATTAAAATAGGGTATGAATTTAACGAAACTCCGGCACATATAATGAAAGCAATAAAAGATAAACGAAAAGTAAAGAAGATGTTGAGGAAACATAGAACAACCATACTAAAACGGTTACTCAACAAGCACATCAGAAAAATGAGAAATCTGATGAGGGAGTACAATAACAACAAAGTCGAAACGTTTATAACAGGCTTAGGTACCACAAAAGACGAAGGCTATTACCTGTGGAGAACAATTAAGAACATTAAAAGGCCTAAGAAAACTACTGCACCCTGGAAAACAGCTCAAGAACTTATGATGGAAGCACATGCACAGCAAGCAGAGATGGCTAAAGGATACTTGCAACAAATTTACGATACTAATCGCACGCAAAAGCACAGGATACCAAAGGTGTAAACTCCAAAAGAATTTGGGACAAACGAGATGAAAATTAAAATGTTACTAGATAAGCTAAACGTAAGAAAGTCCCCAGTATACGAAATAATTAACGGAAAAATTCTGAAAATGTTAACACCAAAAACAAACAGGTACATTACGATATCATTTAATGCAACAACGAGGATTCAATACTTCCTTCTGCCAAGGAAATGTGCTGAAATTACTATGCTATTCAAACCTAATAAGCCAGCTGAAATACCCAGTTCATACAAACCGATTTCATTGGTTCCAATACTCTCCAAAATTTTAGAAAATATCATATTGGAACATTTAATAAAACACATAACAGAAGATCAAATTATTCCACCACAACAATTTGGGTTCAGGGTAAAACATAATACAACAGAACAAATCCACAAATTAGTACACATAATTAGAGAAGCATACGAGAGGAAAAAAGCTTCAACATTGTTTTTCTAGATACAGAGAAAGCATTTGACAAGATACCGCACTACGATTTAATAAACGATCTTAGAAGAAAACTACCAACACATATTGTAAATCTGTTGCACAGTTACATGAATAACAGATTCTTTTATGTGAAAGTAGGCAATGAAATCTCAAGCATAGGAGAATACAAAGCAGGAGTCACACAAGGGAGCGAGTTGGGACCGATACCATTCTTTATATACATACCGGATCCTCAAGTTGAACTAAGAGACTCAATGTTAGCATTTGCAGACGATACTACAATTTACGTTATAGGTGACAATTCTGATTCGACGCAAAGGTTAACGGATAAATTAAATTTATTACACACATGGATGGTACAAAAGCAAATAACATCAACCCACAAAAAAGCACAGACATACATGCTTAACACTAAATCGCCAAGAATGAAAGCCGGTATACATGAATCAAACAATTATAGCCCAAACGTCGGAGACTAAATACCTAGGAATTGTACTGGACAAAAAATTAACATTAGAACCTCACATAAAACATACAAATAAGAAGATAGCAGCAGTCACGAAACAATTACATTGGCTAATTAAAGGGAACCTGGGGCTAAAATTAAAAAACAAGACGGCGTTATATACAACAATGATCAAGCCGTTATGGACATACGGAATAACCCTATGAAGTACAGCCGCTAAATCAACTTGAAAAAAATAAAAACCACAATCAAAAATACTCAGAATGATTCTAAACGGTCCATGGTATGTGAGAAACGACGACATAAGAGAAACATTAGGAGTTCCATCAGTAGAAGCAACAATTGAAAATATAAATGTCAGAGAGTCACTGGAAAATTTAATCACTTCTTTCACGAAAGAAAAAAGATCATATACACAGATAGAATAAATATGAACGTGCGTACTTATCAATTGTACTAATGATCAATATTCCTAATTCGTTGAAAGAGAAGACAACTTTGTCCAACGGTCGAGAAACCGTACTCTCTGATTTGCACATCTTTCCTTTATTTCTTTTAAACGAATATAATCTACTAATCTATTCATTTTTCCTTATTTAACATTTTATTATGATGTTACAATCCGATCTCTTATATTCATTTTTTCCACCCTAGTCGCTATTCGTCGCTTTAAGAAGACGGTCACGTGTCAATTATCCCGGCGTCTATCGGATAAGACGTGTTACAAACGATGTATACATAAAGTCGGAGAGCTTGGATTACGATCATTCGGTATATAATTACCGAAATGAAGCAGCAAACCATATTAAAACAATGATACCTAAAAGCGAAGATTGCTTTATAATAAACAATGATGTAAGTGAAAATTATGCTATTGAAATAGATGATGAACCAATTAAAATAAGTAGTGATGATATAAATAGTTCTGAATTGGGAACTAATTGGCTTATAATGCTAACGATTTAAACAACAAACAGGTACCAGATACTATGAAAACGGGATAGCAACGCTATCAACGCCGCCAACAATTAAAATAGGGTATGAATTTAACGAAACTCCGGCACATATAATGAAAGCAATAAAAGATAAACGAAAAGTAAAGAAGATGTTGAGGAAACATAGAACAACCATACTAAAACGGTTACTCAACAAGCACATCAGAAAAATGAGAAATCTGATGAGGGAGTACAATAACAACAAAGTCGAAACGTTTATAACAGGCTTAGGTACCACAAAAGACAAAGGCTATTACCTGTGGAGAACAATTAAGAACATTAAAAGGCCTAAGAAAACTACTGCACCCTGGAAAACAGCTCAAGAACTTATGATGGAAGCACATGCACAGCAAGCAGAGATGGCTAAAGGATACTTGCAACAAATTTACGATACTAATCGCACGCAAAAGCACAGGATACCAAAGGTGTAAACTCCAAAAGAATTTGGGACAAACGAGATGGAAATTAAAATGTTACTAGATAAGCTAAACGTAAGAAAGTCCCCAGTATACGAAATAATTAACGGAAAAATTCTGAAAATGTTAACACCAAAAACAAACAGGTACATTACGATATCATTTAATGCAACAACGAGGATTCAATACTTCCTTCTGCCAAGGAAATGTGCTGAAATTTCTATGCTATTCAAACCTAATAAGCCAGCTGAAATACCCAGTTCATACAAACCGATTTCATTGGTTCCAATACTCTCCAAAATTTTAGAAAATATCATATTGGAACATTTAATGAAACACATAACAGAAGATCAAATTATTCCACCACAACAATTTGGGTTCAGGGTAAAACATAATACAACAGAACAAATCCACAAATTAGTACACATAATTAGAGAAGCATACGAGAGGAAAAAAGCTTCAACATTGTTTTTCTAGATACAGAGAAAGCATTTGACAAGATACCGCACTACGATTTAATAAACGATCTTAGAAGAAAACTACCAACACATATTGTAAATCTGTTGCACAGTTACATGAATAACAGATTCTTTTATGTGAAAGTAGGCAATGAAATCTCAAGCATAGGAGAATACAAAGCAGGAGTCACACAAGGGAGCGAGTTGGGACCGATACCATTCTTTATATACATACCGGATCCTCAAGTTGAACTAAGAGACTCAATGTTAGCATTTGCAGACGATACTACAATTTACGTTATAGGTGACAATTCTGATTCGACGCAAAGGTTAACGGATAAATTAAATTTATTACACACATGGATGGTACAAAAGCAAATAACATCAACCCACAAAAAAGCACAGACATACATGCTTAACACTAAATCGCCAAGAATGAAAGCCGGTATACATGAATCAAACAATTATAGCCCAAACGTCGGAGACTAAATACCTAGGAATTGTACTGGACAAAAAATTAACATTAGAACCTCACATAAAACATACAAATAAGAAGATAGCAGCAGTCACGAAACAATTACATTGGCTAATTAAAGGGAACCTGGGGCTAAAATTAAAAAACAAGACGGCGTTATATACAACAATGATCAAGCCGTTATGGACATACGGAATAACCCTATGAAGTACAGCCGCTAAATCAACTTGAAAAAAATAAAAACCACAATCAAAAATACTCAGAATGATTCTAAACGGTCCATGGTATGTGAGAAACGACGACATAAGAGAAACATTAGGAGTTCCATCAGTAGAAGCAACAATTGAAAATATAAATGTCAGAGAGTCACTGGAAAATTTAATCACTTCTTTCACGAAAGAAAAAAAATCATATACACAGATAGAATAAATATGAACGTGCGTACTTATCAATTGTACTAATGATCAATATTCCTAATTCGTTGAAAGAGAAGACAACTTTGTCCAACGGTCGAGAAACCGTACTCTCTGATTTGCACATCTTTCCTTTATTTCTTTTAAACGAATATAATCTACTAATCTATTCATTTTTCCTTATTTAACATTTTAGTATGATGTTACAATCCGATCTCTTATATTCATTTTTTCCACCCTAGTCGCTATTCGTCGCTTTAAGAAGACGGTCACGTGTCAATTATCCCGGCGTCTATCGGATAAGACGTGTTACAAACGATGTATACATAAAGTCGGAGAGCTTGGATTACGATCATTCGGTATATAATTACCGAAATGAAGCAGCAAAACCATATTAAAACAATGATACCTAAAAGCGAAGATTGCTTTATAATAAACAATGATGTAAGTGAAAATTATGCTATTGAAATAGATGATGAACCAATTAAAATAAGTAGTGATGATATAAATAGTTCTGAATTGGGAACTAATTGGCTTATAATGCTAACGATTTAAACAACAAACAGGTACCAGATACTATGAAAACGGGATAGCAACGCTATCAACGCCGCCAACAATTAAAATAGGGTATGAATTTAACGAAACTCCGGCACATATAATGAAAGCAATAAAAGATAAACGAAAAGTAAAGAAGATGTTGAGGAAACATAGAACAACCATACTAAAACGGTTACTCAACAAGCACATCAGAAAAATGAGAAATCTGATGAGGGAGTACAATAACAACAAAGTCGAAACGTTTATAACAGGCTTAGGTACCACAAAAGACGAAGGCTATTACCTGTGGAGAACAATTAAGAACATTAAAAGGCCTAAGAAAACTACTGCACCCTGGAAAACAGCTCAAGAACTTATGATGGAAGCACATGCACAGCAAGCAGAGATGGCTAAAGGATACTTGCAACAAATTTACGATACTAATCGCACGCAAAAGCACAGGATACCAAAGGTGTAAACTCCAAAAGAATTTGGGACAAACGAGATGGAAATTAAAATGTTACTAGATAAGCTAAACGTAAGAAAGTCCCCAGTATACGAAATAATTAACGGAAAAATTCTGAAAATGTTAACACCAAAAACAAACAGGTACATTACGATATCATTTAATGCAACAACGAGGATTCAATACTTCCTTCTGCCAAGGAAATGTGCTGAAATTTCTATGCTATTCAAACCTAATAAGCCAGCTGAAATACCCAGTTCATACAAACCGATTTCATTGGTTCCAATACTCTCCAAAATTTTAGAAAATATCATATTGGAACATTTAATGAAACACATAACAGAAGATCAAATTATTCCACCACAACAATTTGGGTTCAGGGTAAAACATAATACAACAGAACAAATCCACAAATTAGTACACATAATTAGAGAAGCATACGAGAGGAAAAAAGCTTCAACATTGTTTTTCTAGATACAGAGAAAGCATTTGACAAGATACCGCACTACGATTTAATAAACGATCTTAGAAGAAAACTACCAACACATATTGTAAATCTGTTGCACAGTTACATGAATAACAGATTCTTTTATGTGAAAGTAGGCAATGAAATCTCAAGCATAGGAGAATACAAAGCAGGAGTCACACAAGGGAGCGAGTTGGGACCGATACCATTCTTTATATACATACCGGATCCTCAAGTTGAACTAAGAGACTCAATGTTAGCATTTGCAGACGATACTACAATTTACGTTATAGGTGACAATTCTGATTCGACGCAAAGGTTAACGGATAAATTAAATTTATTACACACATGGATGGTACAAAAGCAAATAACATCAACCCACAAAAAAGCACAGACATACATGCTTAACACTAAATCGCCAAGAATGAAAGCCGGTATACATGAATCAAACAATTATAGCCCAAACGTCGGAGACTAAATACCTAGGAATTGTACTGGACAAAAAATTAACATTAGAACCTCACATAAAACATACAAATAAGAAGATAGCAGCAGTCACGAAACAATTACATTGGCTAATTAAAGGGAACCTGGGGCTAAAATTAAAAAACAAGACGGCGTTATATACAACAATGATCAAGCCGTTATGGACATACGGAATAACCCTATGAAGTACAGCCGCTAAATCAACTTGAAAAAAATAAAAACCACAATCAAAAATACTCAGAATGATTCTAAACGGTCCATGGTATGTGAGAAACGACGACATAAGAGAAACATTAGGAGTTCCATCAGTAGAAGCAACAATTGAAAATATAAATGTCAGAGAGTCACTGGAAAATTTAATCACTTCTTTCACGAAAGAAAAAAGATCATATACACAGATAGAATAAATATGAACGTGCGTACTTATCAATTGTACTAATGATCAATATTCCTAATTCGTTGAAAGAGAAGACAACTTTGTCCAACGGTCGAGAAACCGTACTCTCTGATTTGCACATCTTTCCTTTATTTCTTTTAAACGAATATAATCTACTAATCTATTCATTTTTCCTTATTTAACATTTTATTATGATGTTACAATCCGATCTCTTATATTCATTTTTTCCACCCTAGTCGCTATTCGTCGCTTTAAGAAGACGGTCACGTGTCAATTATCCCGGCGTCTATCGGATAAGACGTGTTACAAACGATGTATACATAAAGTCGGAGAGCTTGGATTACGATCATTCGGTATATAATTACCGAAATGAAGCAGCAAACCATATTAAAACAATGATACCTAAAAGCGAAGATTGCTTTATAATAAACAATGATGTAAGTGAAAATTATGCTATTGAAATAGATGATGAACCAATTAAAATAAGTAGTGATGATATAAATAGTTCTGAATTGGGAACTAATTGGCTTATAATGCTAACGATTTAAACAACAAACAGGTACCAGATACTATGAAAACGGGATAGCAACGCTATCAACGCCGCCAACAATTAAAATAGGGTATGAATTTAACGAAACTCCGGCACATATAATGAAAGCAATAAAAGATAAACGAAAAGTAAAGAAGATGTTGAGGAAACATAGAACAACCATACTAAAACGGTTACTCAACAAGCACATCAGAAAAATGAGAAATCTGATGAGGGAGTACAATAACAACAAAGTCGAAACGTTTATAACGGGCTTAGGTACCACAAAAGACGAAGGCTATTACCTGTGGAGAACAATTAAGAACATTAAAAGGCCTAAGAAAACTACTGCACCCTGGAAAACAGCTCAAGAACTTATGATGGAAGCACATGCACAGCAAGCAGAGATGGCTAAAGGATACTTGCAACAAATTTACGATACTAATCGCACGCAAAAGCACAGGATACCAAAGGTGTAAACTCCAAAAGAATTTGGGACAAACGAGATGAAAATTAAAATGTTACTAGATAAGCTTAACGTAAGAAAGTCCCCAGTATACGAAATAATTAACGGAAAAATTCTGAAAATGTTAACACCAAAAACAAACAGGTACATTACGATATCATTTAATGCAACAACGAGGATTCAATACTTCCTTCTGCCAAGGAAATGTGCTGAAATTACTATGCTATTCAAACCTAATAAGCCAGCTGAAATACCCATTTCATACAAACCGATTTCATTGGTTCCAATACTCTCCAAAATTTTAGAAAATATCATATTGGAACATTTAATGAAACACATAACAGAAGATCAAATTATTCCACCACAACAATTTGGGTTCAGGGTAAAACATAATACAACAGAACAAATCCACAAATTAGTACACATAATTAGAGAAGCATACGAGAGGAAAAAAGCTTCAACATTGTTTTTCTAGATACAGAGAAAGCATTTGACAAGATACCGCACTACGATTTAATAAACGATCTTAGAAGAAAACTACCAACACATATTGTAAATCTGTTGCACAGTTACATGAATAACAGATTCTTTTATGTGAAAGTAGGCAATGAAATCTCAAGCATAGGAGAATACAAAGCAGGAGTCACACAAGGGAGCGAGTTGGGACCGATACCATTCTTTATATACATACCGGATCCTCAAGTTGAACTAAGAGACTCAATGTTAGCATTTGCAGACGATACTACAATTTACGTTATAGGTGAGAATTCTGATTCGACGCAAAGGTTAACGGATAAATTAAATTTATTACACACATGGATGGTACAAAAGCAAATAACATCAACCCACAAAAAAGCACAGACATACATGCTTAACACTAAATCGCCAAGAATGAAAGCCGGTATACATGAATCAAACAATTATAGCCCAAACGTCGGAGACTAAATACCTAGGAATTGTACTGGACAAAAAATTAACATTAGAACCTCACATAAAACATACAAATAAGAAGATAGCAGCAGTCACGAAACAATTACATTGGCTAATTAAAGGGAACCTGGGGCTAAAATTAAAAAACAAGACGGCGTTATATACAACAATGATCAAGCCGTTATGGACATACGGAATAACCCTATGAAGTACAGCCGCTAAATCAACTTGAAAAAAATAAAAACCACAATCAAAAATACTCAGAATGATTCTAAACGGTCCATGGTATGTGAGAAACGACGACATAAGAGAAACATTAGGAGTTCCATCAGTAGAAGCAACAATTGAAAATATAAATGTCAGAGAGTCACTGGAAAATTTAATCACTTCTTTCACGAAAGAAAAAAAATCATATACACAGATAGAATAAATATGAACGTGCGTACTTATCAATTGTACTAATGATCAATATTCCTAATTCGTTGAAAGAGAAGACAACTTTGTCCAACGGTCGAGAAACCGTACTCTCTGATTTGCACATCTTTCCTTTATTTCTTTTAAACGAATATAATCTACTAATCTATTCATTTTTCCTTATTTAACATTTTAGTATGATGTTACAATCCGATCTCTTATATTCATTTTTTCCACCCTAGTCGCTATTCGTCGCTTTAAGAAGACGGTCACGTGTCAATTATCCCGGCGTCTATCGGATAAGACGTGTTACAAACGATGTATACATAAAGTCGGAGAGCTTGGATTACGATCATTCGGTAGATAATTACCGAAATGAAGCAGCAAAACCATATTAAAACAATGATACCTAAAAGCGAAGATTGCTTTATAATAAACAATGATGTAAGTGAAAATTATGCTATTGAAATAGATGATGAACCAATTAAAATAAGTAGTGATGATATAAATAATTCTGAATTGGGAACTAATTGGCTTATAATGCTAACGATTTAAACAACAAACAGGTACCAGATACTATGTAAACGGGATAGCAACGCTATCAACGCCGCCAACAATTAAAATAGGGTATGAATTTAACGAAACTCCGGCACATATAATGAAAGCAATAAAAGATAAACGAAAAGTAAAGAAGATGTTGAGGAAACATAGAACAACCATACTAAAACGGTTACTCAACAAGCACATCAGAAAAATGAGAAATCTGATGAGGGAGTACAATAACAACAAAGTCGAAACGTTTATAACGGGCTTAGGTACCACAAAAGACGAAGGCTATTACCTGTGGAGAACAATTAAGAACATTAAAAGGCCTAAGAAAACTACTGCACCCTGGAAAACAGCTCAAGAACTTATGATGGAAGCACATGCACAGCAAGCAGAGATGGCTAAAGGATACTTGCAACAAATTTACGATACTAATCGCACGCAAAAGCACAGGATACCAAAGGTGTAAACTCCAAAAGAATTTGGGACAAACGAGATGGAAATTAAAATGTTACTAGATAAGCTAAACGTAAGAAAGTCCCCAGTATACGAAATAATTAACGGAAAAATTCTGAAAATGTTAACACCAAAAACAAACAGGTACATTACGATATCATTTAATGCAACAACGAGGATTCAATACTTCCTTCTGCCAAGGAAATGTGCTGAAATTTCTATGCTATTCAAACCTAATAAGCCAGCTGAAATACCCAGTTCATACAAACCGATTTCATTGGTTCCAATACTCTCCAAAATTTTAGAAAATATCATATTGGAACATTTAATGAAACACATAACAGAAGATCAAATTATTCCACCACAACAATTTGGGTTCAGGGTAAAACATAATACAACAGAACAAATCCACAAATTAGTACACATAATTAGAGAAGCATACGAGAGGAAAAAAGCTTCAACATTGTTTTTCTAGATACAGAGAAAGCATTTGACAAGATACCGCACTACGATTTAATAAACGATCTTAGAAGAAAACTACCAACACATATTGTAAATCTGTTGCACAGTTACATGAATAACAGATTCTTTTATGTGAAAGTAGGCAATGAAATCTCAAGCATAGGAGAATACAAAGCAGGAGTCACACAAGGGAGCGAGTTGGGACCGATACCATTCTTTATATACATACCGGATCCTCAAGTTGAACTAAGAGACTCAATGTTAGCATTTGCAGACGATACTACAATTTACGTTATAGGTGACAATTCTGATTCGACGCAAAGGTTAACGGATAAATTAAATTTATTACACACATGGATGGTACAAAAGCAAATAACATCAACCCACAAAAAAGCACAGACATACATGCTTAACACTAAATCGCCAAGAATGAAAGCCGGTATACATGAATCAAACAATTATAGCCCAAACGTCGGAGACTAAATACCTAGGAATTGTACTGGACAAAAAATTAACATTAGAACCTCACATAAAACATACAAATAAGAAGATAGCAGCAGTCACGAAACAATTACATTGGCTAATTAAAGGGAACCTGGGGCTAAAATTAAAAAACAAGACGGCGTTATATACAACAATGATCAAGCCGTTATGGACATACGGAATAACCCTATGAAGTACAGCCGCTAAATCAACTTGAAAAAAATAAAAACCACAATCAAAAATACTCAGAATGATTCTAAACGGTCCATGGTATGTGAGAAACGACGACATAAGAGAAACATTAGGAGTTCCATCAGTAGAAGCAACAATTGAAAATATAAATGTCAGAGAGTCACTGGAAAATTTAATCACTTCTTTCACGAAAGAAAAAAAATCATATACACAGATAGAATAAATATGAACGTGCGTACTTATCAATTGTACTAATGATCAATATTCCTAATTCGTTGAAAGAGAAGACAACTTTGTCCAACGGTCGAGAAACCGTACTCTCTGATTTGCACATCTTTCCTTTATTTCTTTTAAACGAATATAATCTACTAATCTATTCATTTTTCCTTATTTAACATTTTAGTATGATGTTACAATCCGATCTCTTATATTCATTTTTTCCACCCTAGTCGCTATTCGTCGCTTTAAGAAGACGGTCACGTGTCAATTATCCCGGCGTCTATCGGATAAGACGTGTTACAAACGATGTATACATAAAGTCGGAGAGCTTGGATTACGATCATTCGGTAGATAATTACCGAAATGAAGCAGCAAAACCATATTAAAACAATGATACCTAAAAGCGAAGATTGCTTTATAATAAACAATGATGTAAGTGAAAATTATGCTATTGAAATAGATGATGAACCAATTAAAATAAGTAGTGATGATATAAATAATTCTGAATTGGGAACTAATTGGCTTATAATGCTAACGATTTAAACAACAAACAGGTACCAGATACTATGAAAACGGGATAGCAACGCTATCAACGCCGCCAACAATTAAAATAGGGTATGAATTTAACGAAACTCCGGCACGTATAATGAAAGCAATAAAAGATAAACGAAAAGTAAAGAAGATGTTGAGGAAACATAGAACAACCATATTAAAACGGTTACTCAACAAGCACATCAGAAAAATGAGAAATCTGATGAGGGAGTACAATAACAACAAAGTCGAAACGTTTATAACGGGCTTAGGTACCACAAAAGACGAAGGCTATTACCTGTGGAGAACAATTAAGAACATTAAAAGGCCTAAGAAAACTACTGCACCCTGGAAAACAGCTCAAGAACTTATGATGGAAGCACATGCACAGCAAGCAGAGATGGCTAAAGGATACTTGCAACAAATTTACGATACTAATCGCACGCAAAAGCACAGGATACCAAAGGTGTAAACTCCAAAAGAATTTGGGACAAACGAGATGAAAATTAAAATGTTACTAGATAAGCTAAACGTAAGAAAGTCCCCAGTATACGAAATAATTAACGGAAAAATTCTGAAAATGTTAACACCAAAAACAAACAGGTACATTACGATATCATTTAATGCAACAACGAGGATTCAATACTTCCTTCTGCCAAGGAAATGTGCTGAAATTACTATGCTATTCAAACCTAATAAGCCAGCTGAAATACCCAGTTCATACAAACCGATTTCATTGGTTCCAATACTCTCCAAAATTTTAGAAAATATCATATTGGAACATTTAATGAAACACATAACAGAAGATCAAATTATTCCACCACAACAATTTGGGTTCAGGGTAAAACATAATACAACAGAACAAATCCACAAATTAGTACACATAATTAGAGAAGCATACGAGAGGAAAAAAGCTTCAACATTGTTTTTCTAGATACAGAGAAAGCATTTGACAAGATACCGCACTACGATTTAATAAACGATCTTAGAAGAAAACTACCAACACATATTGTAAATCTGTTGCACAGTTACATGAATAACAGATTCTTTTATGTGAAAGTAGGCAATGAAATCTCAAGCATAGGAGAATACAAAGCAGGAGTCACACAAGGGAGCGAGTTGGGACCGATACCATTCTTTATATACATACCGGATCCTCAAGTTGAACTAAGAGACTCAATGTTAGCATTTGCAGACGATACTACAATTTACGTTATAGGTGACAATTCTGATTCGACGCAAAGGTTAACGGATAAATTAAATTTATTACACACATGGATGGTACAAAAGCAAATAACATCAACCCACAAAAAAGCACAGACATACATGCTTAACACTAAATCGCCAAGAATGAAAGCCGGTATACATGAATCAAACAATTATAGCCCAAACGTCGGAGACTAAATACCTAGGAATTGTACTGGACAAAAAATTAACATTAGAACCTCACATAAAACATACAAATAAGAAGATAGCAGCAGTCACGAAACAATTACATTGGCTAATTAAAGGGAACCTGGGGCTAAAATTAAAAAACAAGACGGCGTTATATACAACAATGATCAAGCCGTTATGGACATACGGAATAACCCTATGAAGTACAGCCGCTAAATCAACTTGAAAAAAATAAAAACCACAATCAAAAATACTCAGAATGATTCTAAACGGTCCATGGTATGTGAGAAACGACGACATAAGAGAAACATTAGGAGTTCCATCAGTAGAAGCAACAATTGAAAATATAAATGTCAGAGAGTCACTGGAAAATTTAATCACTTCTTTCACGAAAGAAAAAAAATCATATACACAGATAGAATAAATATGAACGTGCGTACTTATCAATTGTACTAATGATCAATATTCCTAATTCGTTGAAAGAGAAGACAACTTTGTCCAACGGTCGAGAAACCGTACTCTCTGATTTGCACATCTTTCCTTTATTTCTTTTAAACGAATATAATCTACTAATCTATTCATTTTTCCTTATTTAACATTTTAGTATGATGTTACAATCCGATCTCTTATATTCATTTTTTCCACCCTAGTCGCTATTCGTCGCTTTAAGAAGACGGTCACGTGTCAATTATCCCGGCGTCTATCGGATAAGACGTGTTACAAACGATGTATACATAAAGTCGGAGAGCTTGGATTACGATCATTCGGTATATAATTACCGAAATGAAGCAGCAAAACCATATTAAAACAATGATACCTAAAAGCGAAGATTGCTTTATAATAAACAATGATGTAAGTGAAAATTATGCTATTGAAATAGATGATGAACCAATTAAAATAAGTAGTGATGATATAAATAATTCTGAATTGGGAACTAATTGGCTTATAATGCTAACGATTTAAACAACAAACAGGTACCAGATACTATGTAAACGGGATAGCAACGCTATCAACGCCGCCAACAATTAAAATAGGGTATGAATTTAACGAAACTCCGGCACATATAATGAAAGCAATAAAAGATAAACGAAAAGTAAAGAAGATGTTGAGGAAACATAGAACAACCATACTAAAACGGTTACTCAACAAGCACATCAGAAAAATGAGAAATCTGATGAGGGAGTACAATAACAACAAAGTCGAAACGTTTATAACAGGCTTAGGTACCACAAAAGACGAAGGCTATTACCTGTGGAGAACAATTAAGAACATTAAAAGGCCTAAGAAAACTACTGCACCCTGGAAAACAGCTCAAGAACTTATGATGGAAGCACATGCACAGCAAGCAGAGATGGCTAAAGGATACTTGCAACAAATTTACGATACTAATCGCACGCAAAAGCACAGGATACCAAAGGTGTAAACTCCAAAAGAATTTGGGACAAACGAGATGGAAATTAAAATGTTACTAGATAAGCTAAACGTAAGAAAGTCCCCAGTATACGAAATAATTAACGGAAAAATTCTGAAAATGTTAACACCAAAAACAAACAGGTACATTACGATATCATTTAATGCAACAACGAGGATTCAATACTTCCTTCTGCCAAGGAAATGTGCTGAAATTTCTATGCTATTCAAACCTAATAAGCCAGCTGAAATACCCAGTTCATACAAACCGATTTCATTGGTTCCAATACTCTCCAAAATTTTAGAAAATATCATATTGGAACATTTAATGAAACACATAACAGAAGATCAAATTATTCCACCACAACAATTTGGGTTCAGGGTAAAACATAATACAACAGAACAAATCCACAAATTAGTACACATAATTAGAGAAGCATACGAGAGGAAAAAAGCTTCAACATTGTTTTTCTAGATACAGAGAAAGCATTTGACAAGATACCGCACTACGATTTAATAAACGATCTTAGAAGAAAACTACCAACACATATTGTAAATCTGTTGCACAGTTACATGAATAACAGATTCTTTTATGTGAAAGTAGGCAATGAAATCTCAAGCATAGGAGAATACAAAGCAGGAGTCACACAAGGGAGCGAGTTGGGACCGATACCATTCTTTATATACATACCGGATCCTCAAGTTGAACTAAGAGACTCAATGTTAGCATTTGCAGACGATACTACAATTTACGTTATAGGTGAGAATTCTGATTCGACGCAAAGGTTAACGGATAAATTAAATTTATTACACACATGGATGGTACAAAAGCAAATAACATCAACCCACAAAAAAGCACAGACATACATGCTTAACACTAAATCGCCAAGAATGAAAGCCGGTATACATGAATCAAACAATTATAGCCCAAACGTCGGAGACTAAATACCTAGGAATTGTACTGGACAAAAAATTAACATTAGAACCTCACATAAAACATACAAATAAGAAGATAGCAGCAGTCACGAAACAATTACATTGGCTAATTAAAGGGAACCTGGGGCTAAAATTAAAAAACAAGACGGCGTTATATACAACAATGATCAAGCCGTTATGGACATACGGAATAACCCTATGAAGTACAGCCGCTAAATCAACTTGAAAAAAATAAAAACCACAATCAAAAATACTCAGAATGATTCTAAACGGTCCATGGTATGTGAGAAACGACGACATAAGAGAAACATTAGGAGTTCCATCAGTAGAAGCAACAATTGAAAATATAAATGTCAGAGAGTCACTGGAAAATTTAATCACTTCTTTCACGAAAGAAAAAAGATCATATACACAGATAGAATAAATATGAACGTGCGTACTTATCAATTGTACTAATGATCAATATTCCTAATTCGTTGAAAGAGAAGACAACTTTGTCCAACGGTCGAGAAACCGTACTCTCTGATTTGCACATCTTTCCTTTATTTCTTTTAAACGAATATAATCTACTAATCTATTCATTTTTCCTTATTTAACATTTTATTATGATGTTACAATCCGATCTCTTATATTCATTTTTTCCACCCTAGTCGCTATTCGTCGCTTTAAGAAGACGGTCACGTGTCAATTATCCCGGCGTCTATCGGATAAGACGTGTTACAAACGATGTATACATAAAGTCGGAGAGCTTGGATTACGATCATTCGGTATATAATTACCGAAATGAAGCAGCAAACCATATTAAAACAATGATACCTAAAAGCGAAGATTGCTTTATAATAAACAATGATGTAAGTGAAAATTATGCTATTGAAATAGATGATGAACCAATTAAAATAAGTAGTGATGATATAAATAGTTCTGAATTGGGAACTAATTGGCTTATAATGCTAACGATTTAAACAACAAACAGGTACCAGATACTATGAAAACGGGATAGCAACGCTATCAACGCCGCCAACAATTAAAATAGGGTATGAATTTAACGAAACTCCGGCACATATAATGAAAGCAATAAAAGATAAACGAAAAGTAAAGAAGATGTTGAGGAAACATAGAACAACCATACTAAAACGGTTACTCAACAAGCACATCAGAAAAATGAGAAATCTGATGAGGGAGTACAATAACAACAAAGTCGAAACGTTTATAACGGGCTTAGGTACCACAAAAGACGAAGGCTATTACCTGTGGAGAACAATTAAGAACATTAAAAGGCCTAAGAAAACTACTGCACCCTGGAAAACAGCTCAAGAACTTATGATGGAAGCACATGCACAGCAAGCAGAGATGGCTAAAGGATACTTGCAACAAATTTACGATACTAATCGCACGCAAAAGCACAGGATACCAAAGGTGTAAACTCCAAAAGAATTTGGGACAAACGAGATGAAAATTAAAATGTTACTAGATAAGCTTAACGTAAGAAAGTCCCCAGTATACGAAATAATTAACGGAAAAATTCTGAAAATGTTAACACCAAAAACAAACAGGTACATTACGATATCATTTAATGCAACAACGAGGATTCAATACTTCCTTCTGCCAAGGAAATGTGCTGAAATTACTATGCTATTCAAACCTAATAAGCCAGCTGAAATACCCATTTCATACAAACCGATTTCATTGGTTCCAATACTCTCCAAAATTTTAGAAAATATCATATTGGAACATTTAATGAAACACATAACAGAAGATCAAATTATTCCACCACAACAATTTGGGTTCAGGGTAAAACATAATACAACAGAACAAATCCACAAATTAGTACACATAATTAGAGAAGCATACGAGAGGAAAAAAGCTTCAACATTGTTTTTCTAGATACAGAGAAAGCATTTGACAAGATACCGCACTACGATTTAATAAACGATCTTAGAAGAAAACTACCAACACATATTGTAAATCTGTTGCACAGTTACATGAATAACAGATTCTTTTATGTGAAAGTAGGCAATGAAATCTCAAGCATAGGAGAATACAAAGCAGGAGTCACACAAGGGAGCGAGTTGGGACCGATACCATTCTTTATATACATACCGGATCCTCAAGTTGAACTAAGAGACTCAATGTTAGCATTTGCAGACGATACTACAATTTACGTTATAGGTGACAATTCTGATTCGACGCAAAGGTTAACGGATAAATTAAATTTATTACACACATGGATGGTACAAAAGCAAATAACATCAACCCACAAAAAAGCACAGACATACATGCTTAACACTAAATCGCCAAGAATGAAAGCCGGTATACATGAATCAAACAATTATAGCCCAAACGTCGGAGACTAAATACCTAGGAATTGTACTGGACAAAAAATTAACATTAGAACCTCACATAAAACATACAAATAAGAAGATAGCAGCAGTCACGAAACAATTACATTGGCTAATTAAAGGGAACCTGGGGCTAAAATTAAAAAACAAGACGGCGTTATATACAACAATGATCAAGCCGTTATGGACATACGGAATAACCCTATGAAGTACAGCCGCTAAATCAACTTGAAAAAAATAAAAACCACAATCAAAAATACTCAGAATGATTCTAAACGGTCCATGGTATGTGAGAAACGACGACATAAGAGAAACATTAGGAGTTCCATCAGTAGAAGCAACAATTGAAAATATAAATGTCAGAGAGTCACTGGAAAATTTAATCACTTCTTTCACGAAAGAAAAAAAATCATATACACAGATAGAATAAATATGAACGTGCGTACTTATCAATTGTACTAATGATCAATATTCCTAATTCGTTGAAAGAGAAGACAACTTTGTCCAACGGTCGAGAAACCGTACTCTCTGATTTGCACATCTTTCCTTTATTTCTTTTAAACGAATATAATCTACTAATCTATTCATTTTTCCTTATTTAACATTTTATTATGATGTTACAATCCGATCTCTTATATTCATTTTTTCCACCCTAGTCGCTATTCGTCGCTTTAAGAAGACGGTCACGTGTCAATTATCCCGGCGTCTATCGGATAAGACGTGTTACAAACGATGTATACATAAAGTCGGAGAGCTTGGATTACGATCATTCGGTAGATAATTACCGAAATGAAGCAGCAAAACCATATTAAAACAATGATACCTAAAAGCGAAGATTGCTTTATAATAAACAATGATGTAAGTGAAAATTATGCTATTGAAATAGATGATGAACCAATTAAAATAAGTAGTGATGATATAAATAATTCTGAATTGGGAACTAATTGGCTTATAATGCTAACGATTTAAACAACAAACAGGTACCAGATACTATGAAAACGGGATAGCAACGCTATCAACGCCGCCAACAATTAAAATAGGGTATGAATTTAACGAAACTCCGGCACGTATAATGAAAGCAATAAAAGATAAACGAAAAGTAAAGAAGATGTTGAGGAAACATAGAACAACCATATTAAAACGGTTACTCAACAAGCACATCAGAAAAATGAGAAATCTGATGAGGGAGTACAATAACAACAAAGTCGAAACGTTTATAACGGGCTTAGGTACCACAAAAGACGAAGGCTATTACCTGTGGAGAACAATTAAGAACATTAAAAGGCCTAAGAAAACTACTGCACCCTGGAAAACAGCTCAAGAACTTATGATGGAAGCACATGCACAGCAAGCAGAGATGGCTAAAGGATACTTGCAACAAATTTACGATACTAATCGCACGCAAAAGCACAGGATACCAAAGGTGTAAACTCCAAAAGAATTTGGGACAAACGAGATGAAAATTAAAATGTTACTAGATAAGCTAAACGTAAGAAAGTCCCCAGTATACGAAATAATTAACGGAAAAATTCTGAAAATGTTAACACCAAAAACAAACAGGTACATTACGATATCATTTAATGCAACAACGAGGATTCAATACTTCCTTCTGCCAAGGAAATGTGCTGAAATTACTATGCTATTCAAACCTAATAAGCCAGCTGAAATACCCAGTTCATACAAACCGATTTCATTGGTTCCAATACTCTCCAAAATTTTAGAAAATATCATATTGGAACATTTAATGAAACACATAACAGAAGATCAAATTATTCCACCACAACAATTTGGGTTCAGGGTAAAACATAATACAACAGAACAAATCCACAAATTAGTACACATAATTAGAGAAGCATACGAGAGGAAAAAAGCTTCAACATTGTTTTTCTAGATACAGAGAAAGCATTTGACAAGATACCGCACTACGATTTAATAAACGATCTTAGAAGAAAACTACCAACACATATTGTAAATCTGTTGCACAGTTACATGAATAACAGATTCTTTTATGTGAAAGTAGGCAATGAAATCTCAAGCATAGGAGAATACAAAGCAGGAGTCACACAAGGGAGCGAGTTGGGACCGATACCATTCTTTATATACATACCGGATCCTCAAGTTGAACTAAGAGACTCAATGTTAGCATTTGCAGACGATACTACAATTTACGTTATAGGTGACAATTCTGATTCGACGCAAAGGTTAACGGATAAATTAAATTTATTACACACATGGATGGTACAAAAGCAAATAACATCAACCCACAAAAAAGCACAGACATACATGCTTAACACTAAATCGCCAAGAATGAAAGCCGGTATACATGAATCAAACAATTATAGCCCAAACGTCGGAGACTAAATACCTAGGAATTGTACTGGACAAAAAATTAACATTAGAACCTCACATAAAACATACAAATAAGAAGATAGCAGCAGTCACGAAACAATTACATTGGCTAATTAAAGGGAACCTGGGGCTAAAATTAAAAAACAAGACGGCGTTATATACAACAATGATCAAGCCGTTATGGACATACGGAATAACCCTATGAAGTACAGCCGCTAAATCAACTTGAAAAAAATAAAAACCACAATCAAAAATACTCAGAATGATTCTAAACGGTCCATGGTATGTGAGAAACGACGACATAAGAGAAACATTAGGAGTTCCATCAGTAGAAGCAACAATTGAAAATATAAATGTCAGAGAGTCACTGGAAAATTTAATCACTTCTTTCACGAAAGAAAAAAAATCATATACACAGATAGAATAAATATGAACGTGCGTACTTATCAATTGTACTAATGATCAATATTCCTAATTCGTTGAAAGAGAAGACAACTTTGTCCAACGGTCGAGAAACCGTACTCTCTGATTTGCACATCTTTCCTTTATTTCTTTTAAACGAATATAATCTACTAATCTATTCATTTTTCCTTATTTAACATTTTATTATGATGTTACAATCCGATCTCTTATATTCATTTTTTCCACCCTAGTCGCTATTCGTCGCTTTAAGAAGACGGTCACGTGTCAATTATCCCGGCGTCTATCGGATAAGACGTGTTACAAACGATGTATACATAAAGTCGGAGAGCTTGGATTACGATCATTCGGTAGATAATTACCGAAATGAAGCAGCAAAACCATATTAAAACAATGATACCTAAAAGCGAAGATTGCTTTATAATAAACAATGATGTAAGTGAAAATTATGCTATTGAAATAGATGATGAACCAATTAAAATAAGTAGTGATGATATAAATAATTCTGAATTGGGAACTAATTGGCTTATAATGCTAACGATTTAAACAACAAACAGGTACCAGATACTATGAAAACGGGATAGCAACGCTATCAACGCCGCCAACAATTAAAATAGGGTATGAATTTAACGAAACTCCGGCACGTATAATGAAAGCAATAAAAGATAAACGAAAAGTAAAGAAGATGTTGAGGAAACATAGAACAACCATATTAAAACGGTTACTCAACAAGCACATCAGAAAAATGAGAAATCTGATGAGGGAGTACAATAACAACAAAGTCGAAACGTTTATAACGGGCTTAGGTACCACAAAAGACGAAGGCTATTACCTGTGGAGAACAATTAAGAACATTAAAAGGCCTAAGAAAACTACTGCACCCTGGAAAACAGCTCAAGAACTTATGATGGAAGCACATGCACAGCAAGCAGAGATGGCTAAAGGATACTTGCAACAAATTTACGATACTAATCGCACGCAAAAGCACAGGATACCAAAGGTGTAAACTCCAAAAGAATTTGGGACAAACGAGATGAAAATTAAAATGTTACTAGATAAGCTAAACGTAAGAAAGTCCCCAGTATACGAAATAATTAACGGAAAAATTCTGAAAATGTTAACACCAAAAACAAACAGGTACATTACGATATCATTTAATGCAACAACGAGGATTCAATACTTCCTTCTGCCAAGGAAATGTGCTGAAATTTCTATGCTATTCAAACCTAATAAGCCAGCTGAAATACCCAGTTCATACAAACCGATTTCATTGGTTCCAATACTCTCCAAAATTTTAGAAAATATCATATTGGAACATTTAATAAAACACATAACAGAAGATCAAATTATTCCACCACACCAATTTGGGTTCAGGGTAAAACATAATACAACAGAACAAATCCACAAATTAGTACACATAATTAGAGAAGCATACGAGAGGAAAAAAGCTTCAACATTGTTTTTCTAGATACAGAGAAAGCATTTGACAAGATACCGCACTACGATTTAATAAACGATCTTAGAAGAAAACTACCAACACATATTGTAAATCTGTTGCACAGTTACATGAATAACAGATTCTTTTATGTGAAAGTAGGCAATGAAATCTCAAGCATAGGAGAATACAAAGCAGGAGTCACACAAGGGAGCGAGTTGGGACCGATACCATTCTTTATATACATACCGGATCCTCAAGTTGAACTAAGAGACTCAATGTTAGCATTTGCAGACGATACTACAATTTACGTTATAGGTGACAATTCTGATTCGACGCAAAGGTTAACGGATAAATTAAATTTATTACACACATGGATGGTACAAAAGCAAATAACATCAACCCACAAAAAAGCACAGACATACATGCTTAACACTAAATCGCCAAGAATGAAAGCCGGTATACATGAATCAAACAATTATAGCCCAAACGTCGGAGACTAAATACCTAGGAATTGTACTGGACAAAAAATTAACATTAGAACCTCACATAAAACATACAAATAAGAAGATAGCAGCAGTCACGAAACAATTACATTGGCTAATTAAAGGGAACCTCGGGCTAAAATTAAAAAACAAGACGGCGTTATATACAACAATGATCAAGCCGTTATGGACATACGGAATAACCCTATGAAGTACAGCCGCTAAATCAACTTGAAAAAAATAAAAACCACAATCAAAAATACTCAGAATGATTCTAAACGGTCCATGGTATGTGAGAAACGACGACATAAGAGAAACATTAGGAGTTCCATCAGTAGAAGCAACAATTGAAAATATAAATGTCAGAGAGTCACTGGAAAATTTAATCACTTCTTTCACGAAAGAAAAAAAATCATATACACAGATAGAATAAATATGAACGTGCGTACTTATCAATTGTACTAATGATCAATATTCCTAATTCGTTGAAAGAGAAGACAACTTTGTCCAACGGTCGAGAAACCGTACTCTCTGATTTGCACATCTTTCCTTTATTTCTTTTAAACGAATATAATCTACTAATCTATTCATTTTTCCTTATTTAACATTTTAGTATGATGTTACAATCCGATCTCTTATATTCATTTTTTCCACCCTAGTCGCTATTCGTCGCTTTAAGAAGACGGTCACGTGTCAATTATCCCGGCGTCTATCGGATAAGACGTGTTACAAACGATGTATACATAAAGTCGGAGAGCTTGGATTACGATCATTCGGTAGATAATTACCGAAATGAAGCAGCAAAACCATATTAAAACAATGATACCTAAAAGCGAAGATTGCTTTATAATAAACAATGATGTAAGTGAAAATTATGCTATTGAAATAGATGATGAACCAATTAAAATAAGTAGTGATGATATAAATAATTCTGAATTGGGAACTAATTGGCTTATAATGCTAACGATTTAAACAACAAACAGGTACCAGATACTATGAAAACGGGATAGCAACGCTATCAACGCCGCCAACAATTAAAATAGGGTATGAATTTAACGAAACTCCGGCACATATAATGAAAGCAATAAAAGATAAACGAAAAGTAAAGAAGATGTTGAGGAAACATAGAACAACCATACTAAAACGGTTACTCAACAAGCACATCAGAAAAATGAGAAATCTGATGAGGGAGTACAATAACAACAAAGTCGAAACGTTTATAACGGGCTTAGGTACCACAAAAGACGAAGGCTATTACCTGTGGAGAACAATTAAGAACATTAAAAGGCCTAAGAAAACTACTGCACCCTGGAAAACAGCTCAAGAACTTATGATGGAAGCACATGCACAGCAAGCAGAGATGGCTAAAGGATACTTGCAACAAATTTACGATACTAATCGCACGCAAAAGCACAGGATACCAAAGGTGTAAACTCCAAAAGAATTTGGGACAAACGAGATGAAAATTAAAATGTTACTAGATAAGCTAAACGTAAGAAAGTCCCCAGTATACGAAATAATTAACGGAAAAATTCTGAAAATGTTAACACCAAAAACAAACAGGTACATTACGATATCATTTAATGCAACAACGAGGATTCAATACTTCCTTCTGCCAAGGAAATGTGCTGAAATTACTATGCTATTCAAACCTAATAAGCCAGCTGAAATACCCAGTTCATACAAACCGATTTCATTGGTTCCAATACTCTCCAAAATTTTAGAAAATATCATATTGGAACATTTAATAAAACACATAACAGAAGATCAAATTATTCCACCACACCAATTTGGGTTCAGGGTAAAACATAATACAACAGAACAAATCCACAAATTAGTACACATAATTAGAGAAGCATACGAGAGGAAAAAAGCTTCAACATTGTTTTTCTAGATACAGAGAAAGCATTTGACAAGATACCGCACTACGATTTAATAAACGATCTTAGAAGAAAACTACCAACACATATTGTAAATCTGTTGCACAGTTACATGAATAACAGATTCTTTTATGTGAAAGTAGGCAATGAAATCTCAAGCATAGGAGAATACAAAGCAGGAGTCACACAAGGGAGCGAGTTGGGACCGATACCATTCTTTATATACATACCGGATCCTCAAGTTGAACTAAGAGACTCAATGTTAGCATTTGCAGACGATACTACAATTTACGTTATAGGTGACAATTCTGATTCGACGCAAAGGTTAACGGATAAATTAAATTTATTACACACATGGATGGTACAAAAGCAAATAACATCAACCCACAAAAAAGCACAGACATACATGCTTAACACTAAATCGCCAAGAATGAAAGCCGGTATACATGAATCAAACAATTATAGCCCAAACGTCGGAGACTAAATACCTAGGAATTGTACTGGACAAAAAATTAACATTAGAACCTCACATAAAACATACAAATAAGAAGATAGCAGCAGTCACGAAACAATTACATTGGCTAATTAAAGGGAACCTGGGGCTAAAATTAAAAAACAAGACGGCGTTATATACAACAATGATCAAGCCGTTATGGACATACGGAATAACCCTATGAAGTACAGCCGCTAAATCAACTTGAAAAAAATAAAAACCACAATCAAAAATACTCAGAATGATTCTAAACGGTCCATGGTATGTGAGAAACGACGACATAAGAGAAACATTAGGAGTTCCATCAGTAGAAGCAACAATTGAAAATATAAATGTCAGAGAGTCACTGGAAAATTTAATCACTTCTTTCACGAAAGAAAAAAAATCATATACACAGATAGAATAAATATGAACGTGCGTACTTATCAATTGTACTAATGATCAATATTCCTAATTCGTTGAAAGAGAAGACAACTTTGTCCAACGGTCGAGAAACCGTACTCTCTGATTTGCACATCTTTCCTTTATTTCTTTTAAACGAATATAATCTACTAATCTATTCATTTTTCCTTATTTAACATTTTAGTATGATGTTACAATCCGATCTCTTATATTCATTTTTTCCACCCTAGTCGCTATTCGTCGCTTTAAGAAGACGGTCACGTGTCAATTATCCCGGCGTCTATCGGATAAGACGTGTTACAAACGATGTATACATAAAGTCGGAGAGCTTGGATTACGATCATTCGGTAGATAATTACCGAAATGAAGCAGCAAAACCATATTAAAACAATGATACCTAAAAGCGAAGATTGCTTTATAATAAACAATGATGTAAGTGAAAATTATGCTATTGAAATAGATGATGAACCAATTAAAATAAGTAGTGATGATATAAATAATTCTGAATTGGGAACTAATTGGCTTATAATGCTAACGATTTAAACAACAAACAGGTACCAGATACTATGAAAACGGGATAGCAACGCTATCAACGCCGCCAACAATTAAAATAGGGTATGAATTTAACGAAACTCCGGCACATATAATGAAAGCAATAAAAGATAAACGAAAAGTAAAGAAGATGTTGAGGAAACATAGAACAACCATATTAAAACGGTTACTCAACAAGCACATCAGAAAAATGAGAAATCTGATGAGGGAGTACAATAACAACAAAGTCGAAACGTTTATAACGGGCTTAGGTACCACAAAAGACGAAGGCTATTACCTGTGGAGAACAATTAAGAACATTAAAAGGCCTAGGAAAACTACTGCACCCTGGAAAACAGCTCAAGAACTTATGATGGAAGCACATGCACAGCAAGCAGAGATGGCTAAAGGATACTTGCAACAAATTTACGATACTAATCGCACGCAAAAGCACAGGATACCAAAGGTGTAAACTCCAAAAGAATTTGGGACAAACGAGATGAAAATTAAAATGTTACTAGATAAGCTAAACGTAAGAAAGTCCCCAGTATACGAAATAATTAACGGAAAAATTCTGAAAATGTTAACACCAAAAACAAACAGGTACATTACGATATCATTTAATGCAACAACGAGGATTCAATACTTCCTTCTGCCAAGGAAATGTGCTGAAATTACTATGCTATTCAAACCTAATAAGCCAGCTGAAATACCCAGTTCATACAAACCGATTTCATTGGTTCCAATACTCTCCAAAATTTTAGAAAATATCATATTGGAACATTTAATGAAACACATAACAGAAGATCAAATTATTCCACCACAACAATTTGGGTTCAGGGTAAAACATAATACAACAGAACAAATCCACAAATTAGTACACATAATTAGAGAAGCATACGAGAGGAAAAAAGCTTCAACATTGTTTTTCTAGATACAGAGAAAGCATTTGACAAGATACCGCACTACGATTTAATAAACGATCTTAGAAGAAAACTACCAACACATATTGTAAATCTGTTGCACAGTTACATGAATAACAGATTCTTTTATGTGAAAGTAGGCAATGAAATCTCAAGCATAGGAGAATACAAAGCAGGAGTCACACAAGGGAGCGAGTTGGGACCGATACCATTCTTTATATACATACCGGATCCTCAAGTTGAACTAAGAGACTCAATGTTAGCATTTGCAGACGATACTACAATTTACGTTATAGGTGACAATTCTGATTCGACGCAAAGGTTAACGGATAAATTAAATTTATTACACACATGGATGGTACAAAAGCAAATAACATCAACCCACAAAAAAGCACAGACATACATGCTTAACACTAAATCGCCAAGAATGAAAGCCGGTATACATGAATCAAACAATTATAGCCCAAACGTCGGAGACTAAATACCTAGGAATTGTACTGGACAAAAAATTAACATTAGAACCTCACATAAAACATACAAATAAGAAGATAGCAGCAGTCACGAAACAATTACATTGGCTAATTAAAGGGAACCTCGGGCTAAAATTAAAAAACAAGACGGCGTTATATACAACAATGATCAAGCCGTTATGGACATACGGAATAACCCTATGAAGTACAGCCGCTAAATCAACTTGAAAAAAATAAAAACCACAATCAAAAATACTCAGAATGATTCTAAACGGTCCATGGTATGTGAGAAACGACGACATAAGAGAAACATTAGGAGTTCCATCAGTAGAAGCAACAATTGAAAATATAAATGTCAGAGAGTCACTGGAAAATTTAATCACTTCTTTCACGAAAGAAAAAAAATCATATACACAGATAGAATAAATATGAACGTGCGTACTTATCAATTGTACTAATGATCAATATTACTAATTCGTTGAAAGAGAAGACAACTTTGTCCAACGGTCGAGAAACCGTACTCTCTGATTTGCACATCTTTCCTTTATTTCTTTTAAACGAATATAATCTACTAATCTATTCATTTTTCCTTATTTAACATTTTATTATGATGTTACAATCCGATCTCTTATATTCATTTTTTCCACCCTAGTCGCTATTCGTCGCTTTAAGAAGACGGTCACGTGTCAATTATCCCGGCGTCTATCGGATAAGACGTGTTACAAACGATGTATACATAAAGTCGGAGAGCTTGGATTACGATCATTCGGTATATAATTACCGAAATGAAGCAGCAAAACCATATTAAAACAATGATACCTAAAAGCGAAGATTGCTTTATAATAAACAATGATGTAAGTGAAAATTATGCTATTGAAATAGATGATGAACCAATTAAAATAAGTAGTGATGATATAAATAATTCTGAATTGGGAACTAATTGGCTTATAATGCTAACGATTTAAACAACAAACAGGTACCAGATACTATGAAAACGGGATAGCAACGCTATCAACGCCGCCAACAATTAAAATAGGGTATGAATTTAACGAAACTCCGGCACATATAATGAAAGCAATAAAAGATAAACGAAAAGTAAAGAAGATGTTGAGGAAACATAGAACAACCATATTAAAACGGTTACTCAACAAGCACATCAGAAAAATGAGAAATCTGATGAGGGAGTACAATAACAACAAAGTCGAAACGTTTATAACGGGCTTAGGTACCACAAAAGACGAAGGCTATTACCTGTGGAGAACAATTAAGAACATTAAAAGGCCTAAGAAAACTACTGCACCCTGGAAAACAGCTCAAGAACTTATGATGGAAGCACATGCACAGCAAGCAGAGATGGCTAAAGGATACTTGCAACAAATTTACGATACTAATCGCACGCAAAAGCACAGGATACCAAAGGTGTAAACTCCAAAAGAATTTGGGACAAACGAGATGGAAATTAAAATGTTACTAGATAAGCTAAACGTAAGAAAGTCCCCAGTATACGAAATAATTAACGGAAAAATTCTGAAAATGTTAACACCAAAAACAAACAGGTACATTACGATATCATTTAATGCAACAACGAGGATTCAATACTTCCTTCTGCCAAGGAAATGTGCTGAAATTACTATGCTATTCAAACCTAATAAGCCAGCTGAAATACCCATTTCATACAAACCGATTTCATTGGTTCCAATACTCTCCAAAATTTTAGAAAATATCATATTGGAACATTTAATGAAACACATAACAGAAGATCAAATTATTCCACCACAACAATTTGGGTTCAGGGTAAAACATAATACAACAGAACAAATCCACAAATTAGTACACATAATTAGAGAAGCATACGAGAGGAAAAAAGCTTCAACATTGTTTTTCTAGATACAGAGAAAGCATTTGACAAGATACCGCACTACGATTTAATAAACGATCTTAGAAGAAAACTACCAACACATATTGTAAATCTGTTGCACAGTTACATGAATAACAGATTCTTTTATGTGAAAGTAGGCAATGAAATCTCAAGCATAGGAGAATACAAAGCAGGAGTCACACAAGGGAGCGAGTTGGGACCGATACCATTCTTTATATACATACCGGATCCTCAAGTTGAACTAAGAGACTCAATGTTAGCATTTGCAGACGATACTACAATTTACGTTATAGGTGAGAATTCTGATTCGACGCAAAGGTTAACGGATAAATTAAATTTATTACACACATGGATGGTACAAAAGCAAATAACATCAACCCACAAAAAAGCACAGACATACATGCTTAACACTAAATCGCCAAGAATGAAAGCCGGTATACATGAATCAAACAATTATAGCCCAAACGTCGGAGACTAAATACCTAGGAATTGTACTGGACAAAAAATTAACATTAGAACCTCACATAAAACATACAAATAAGAAGATAGCAGCAGTCACGAAACAATTACATTGGCTAATTAAAGGGAACCTGGGGCTAAAATTAAAAAACAAGACGGCGTTATATACAACAATGATCAAGCCGTTATGGACATACGGAATAACCCTATGAAGTACAGCCGCTAAATCAACTTGAAAAAAATAAAAACCACAATCAAAAATACTCAGAATGATTCTAAACGGTCCATGGTATGTGAGAAACGACGACATAAGAGAAACATTAGGAGTTCCATCAGTAGAAGCAACAATTGAAAATATAAATGTCAGAGAGTCACTGGAAAATTTAATCACTTCTTTCACGAAAGAAAAAAAATTACATAGTGTACACCTACTGGACAATTGTACTGTACTCCCACGAGAGCACAGGCCAAAGTGAGGAACGAATGAATTTGAAAGTATGAATGTGTAATCAAACCAATACATGCCATGTAAGATATCTAGAGATGTAAGACTAATCTATGAATAAATGAGATATATAAAAAAAATAAATTTTCTTCACTGATGATTAATAAAAATGATGACGATGAAGAAGAGACGGGGACGTAAGAAATAAAGCAATCGTAATAAAACGAAAGAGAATTCACACAATCGATAAACCACGAAAACGAAAATCGATTGAATGATAACGTGTCATTTCGATGATTTAAACAAGCATACTATTGATTATATTCTATACAACTTACCATCTGATAATACTCTTTCTCAAAGTCCTGACTTCGATATGAATGTGAACGATTATTTTGTTTAATATATCTCGATATTGTAAAAAGCAGTTGTTTCCCATTTTTTTTCTAATGGTTCTTTTTTTCGCGAATTACATAGGAATAGGAATAGGAATAATAATAGAGATTCGTGGAGAAAATTTAATCACTTCTTTCACGAAAGAAAGAAAATCTAATAAATCATATACACAGATAGAAGAAATATGAACGTGTGTACTTACCAATTGTAGTAATGATCAATATTCCTAATTTGTTGAAAGCAGAAGACAACGTTGTCCAACGGTCGAGAAGCCGCACTCTCTGATTTGCACTACTTTCCGGCTCGAAATCTCATACTCAACTGGTCCCTTCTCGCTCGCGGGAATTTATTGAGCGGCCAAACGAATTGGAGTCTGCGCGTCGCGACGCGCCATCGAGGACAATTTTCAACGCCACAGGAGAAAAGGATTGGTAGCCAGAGGTACCGCCTTTCCTTGCTCCTCCCTTAGACCCATCCTCTTTCTTTCTCTCTTTTTCTCCTGCTGTTTCTGTTTGTTCTTTTCTTCCTTTCTCTCTTTCTCTCTTTCTCTCTCTCTCTCTCTCTCTCTCTCTCTCTCGCTCTTTCTCTACACACGCACGTACACATACACTCATAATAAATAAGAAATAATTTGAAGAATATATAAAAATAAATAATTAATATGTACATAGGTATAATGACAATCATAAGTGCGATAGAATATTTCTCTGCCCGTCTCTTTAAGAAATTAATTTAAAAATATATAATATCCAATGTATTGATTTGTTAAAGTATAATTAGCAATGTAAATTCTACGTACTTCGATGTTTATTTCAAATTAAACTGGAAAGATTTTGGAAAGTCTTGAAATATGCAACCATTCGCTCGATAGTACTCACATCTTATAAGATATCGATATATCGCAAGCATTGAATTACTTCTAGCAAAAATGAATATTTATTAAACCTTAATAGCATCCCTATAAAATGTTGAAGAATGAGAAAGAGGAGGGGTGAAATATTGAGAGGAAGAAAGGGAGTGAAAGCTGGAAACATTTTATCGATCGACGGTTTTTGGATGGAAGTAAATATTATATTAACTCATACTTACATCGTTAAGACCCCCGTAATAGGTGGTAGGCGTTTGGTAAGATAAGAAAGCTCTGATTCGAAATCCTGTTCGTAGTCTTGAAAGTAGTGCCTCCACACGATTACCTACTACCCCTAATGAGAACGGTCAAGACCACTCAATTAGAATTCGACTGCAAATTGTAATGTCCCATCGTCTCTTTTTCTCCACCGCCATCAACCTTTCTTTTTATCATTTGATTAATATTCTTTCTAAATTCTAAAGCTTTCCTCGAAACAAGAATTTAATACAACCTCACTAGATTACTAAAACTCTCTTCGAAGTGGAATTTTAATTGTAGGACGGAGGATATGGAAATTTCTTGCTGTAACGATACGATTTATTCTCGAGAAAGAGAGAGAGAGAGAAAGAGAGAGAGTGAGGGATATGAGTACATGGGGGTCTGACGATGAAAGAAACCGAGCCATCATCGGGGAAAGCTGGCATGCTCAGCTAGCGACTATCATCTCGCATGCGATTTTGTAAAATGCTGAGTGCAATGTGTAGCGAAACAGGAGTTGTCAGCTGAAACTATATTTTCCTCTTGGAGCGGCGGCTCGCTCGGCAACCCGATATTGTGAGATCTCTGCAGAAAATATTGTTGTCATACAAATTGAAACGATCGTATAAAAATCAATGAACATTTATGACATACACACACACGTATGTGTATATATATATATATATATATATATATATATATATATATATATATATATGTACTTATACACGGTGGCTCATAAGACAGTTGACAAAAATTCATTATTATTGTAAGCAGGTTTAATATCGAAAAGTTAAGCTTTACCTATATAGCACTAAATACAAATAAGAAAAGTTACAATGACATATAACTAATTTACATTAGATTCTAAAAGTGAACTCCTTCATTTTCAATTCAACAAGGAGATCTATTAAATGGGATAACGTTTCCAAATTAAATCTGTATGCAATAATAATGTACATTTGGGTCAGCAGACTTATGTGCCACCCTGTATATATGTATATATATTTTAACATCATCCTTCGAGTATATATTCCTGAAGCTATAACGCGATGGATATACTTTTATTTAAAAGAATTCCTTTTTATTAATCGTGGCATAAGATAAAAGTAACCTTTACATTTCTTGCTAAATTGCAGTTTGATAAGCCTTCGTCGTCTTCTGACTTAAGTTTTCTAGTTAGATATCCGATTATTTTTCGAATGAATCAGAAAATGAGATCCTTCTTACCTTCTCTTCGTACAAGCACGTTAAATTCTGATTTCAAGTACAGTACAACTCCCAACCCTTGTTTCTTCCGTGATTTCCCTTTGTAGGACTTATTATATCGACTCTACAGTTGTTCGACCATTAATACTACTAATACTGCTATTGCTAATAGTAATAAAAATACAATATCAGATAATATAATAATAATTAATAGAAAAGAAAATTAACTTTGACTAATAGGGAATAAAAGATAGTACGGAAAGAAATGCATAAGCACCATAAAGTAGGAAGCCAAAAAGAAACAATAACGGAAGAAAACAAAAGAAACGTTCAGTACTCTTCATCGTATGTTGTTCCTTTTTTTTTTCTTCGATTCATCCCTGCGGCAACGTTCTAATATTAGCTGATAACACCGTTATAGGCGCTACGTTGGCAACTATGAACAACATTGTCTTTTATTATTGTAGAGAGAAAATTCGGCATATGTTCATTATAATGTATCTGGTAAAATACACGTGCAATAACAGGTAGCTCATAATAGGAACGACTAGAAGTTGCAGAATGATCATATAAAAAGAGAAGAAGGGCGTACCGCCAGTATTGATTTTTATATTCCTTTTGATATGCGCATGCGTTCGACCCGAGCTGTTTCGATTGCCTGGATGTTTATATGCGTAAATTCTCCGATTCTCTGAATATTTTCAACGCAGAGAAATGCGTTTCACGATGCAATTTCACGTTTCCGTCTACTTTATGAATCTTGGATACATAATTCTATGACAAAAATAAGGACATAGATGCCCAATCGTTTACGCCAATGTATCTGAGTTTCTAAAATATTGTTATATTTTGAAAAATTTATAATTCTCTTGAGAATTTATATAATGAAGGCATACACATAAATCAACTAATTTGTAGAACATTGGCAAGCCTCTAAATTCATAATTCGGGAATCTTAGTTTGGATACTAAATGATTCCAGTTGGATTTTATTTTGTGTCCTTGTAAATTGATACGAAGATAATGATTTTTCTTTTTATTCCTTTTATCTCTATTGCATATAATTATTATCTTTTTCATTTAATTTTTTTATATTAAACCGATCGAGATAGTTGATGCTTTCTATTTCACGAGAGATACTTCGATATCGGTGGTATCTGGCCATAGAGAAAAAGTTATGCTGAATTTGCATTATATGCCGTTTATTTTTCGATAAAAATTACACTGGCATATATCGATTTAGCCAAACTCATTTTTCTGGGTCTTCCAAATCTTTTTTTTTTTTATGAACAAACTCTTTTAGTACCGTACTTTTTAATACTATAGCCTACGTAAGACTTTGAAACTCCTAGTTTTTCCGAAATTCCTCTTATGAATTATCCTTATCCGGATAATAGTATGATTTGCAACCGCATTTCTATTCTTAATGCATTTTTTCCGTACCCATCGTGCTCTTCCACCTATTCAAATCGAACTAAAGTCGATAGAAATACAAAGCGGAAGTTACGATTTTATATAAGGTTTCTGTATGATAATGGACCATATCACGAAACACAATTCGAGGAAGATGACCACAAAGATCGAAAAAATGAAATAACACAGTCTTGTAAACCGTCCGCACGCAAGAGAATATAATGCAGTATTCAACTACTAGTAATAATATTATAACATATTAAAAATATCTTAATAGTAGGATTGATCGAAAAATATCGATAAATAATAATAATATGCATTATTTTTCACAAATTTTCTAAAATTAATAATTTTATGCTTTAATACGTCAGGACAGCAGTGTATTTACGTCGTTAGTAGATAAACAGACTGCCAGCGACCTTCGGGCGGATAAGATGAAAGAGAGCAAAGAAGACATACATATCGTTTTTACACTAATAATTGAAAATTCATTGATAAGTATGACGTTTGTGATAATAATCATACCGAGTGCATTTCTTTGAAATTTTAGGTGGGAGAGGAGAAATATTCTGACAGTTCCAAAAAATCGTCGAGAATAATTATATTTTTCTTTATTTATTTCGATGATCACAAAAAATGGAAATTATATTTTCGAATTTTCTTTACAAGTTGACTGTTTTGCGTTACTATAAAACCATGATGATTCGAATAAAGTTACGAATTAATTACTATATATATGAAACGGATAGATAATGAATATATTTTTAAGGAAAATAAAAATATATATATATATATTATTTCTTAATAATGAAAATAAATAGTAAAATGTAAGCCGCGGTATAATTTTATAAACAATTATAATTATATTTATATTATTATTAACGTAATTTTTATAAACAATTTTTACAAATATTATATATAAATCTGAATAATAAATATTTATTTTTATTATTTCCTAATATAAATTATTTATTATTGCGAATATTAATAATTAGTTTATTCGTCGTTGCCGGTTGGGAAATTAACAAAATTATTCAGAAATTTTTTGGTAAATTATTATTTTGGATCATTAGTCCATTCATCTTTACTAGTACGATAGTCGAAAAGCATATTTTACAAAACTTAAATGTTCTGACTTGCATAAACAAACCTGTGATGTAATACTTTATGCAATTTACGGCAGTATTTGTACCGACAATTTTTAGCTTTCCAACGGATTGACAAGAGACAACGAATGACATTAAAGGCCAACAGTGATAGTCTACGTCATTCGTAGATAAAGAGTGACTATGTGTAAATTATAAGAACAATTACGAACTGTTGGTTATTTAGTATCTGTAATATAAAGTAATTAACTATCAAAATGATGATAATCTTAACCTTTTATCCACCACTGTGGATATGAAAAAGCAAAAAAAAATCTTTAAGAAAAAATATTTACTCGCATTAACCAATATTTTGATAAGCTCTAGTAGCTCAAAGAGAACGAGCGATTACAGTATTGAAAATAAATAAATGACATAGTTGCAATGACTTGAGTCTAGGGTGAAATTTTATGTAATAGTTCACGTGTCGGTAAAATGTTATCGACAATTGGTCGACCTATCCCCCGTAGGTATCCAAGCCTGGTCTCCCCTAATAAATGTTACGACTTCATCTCTGATCTAAATCCAGTAATTCAGCTTCATTGGTAAACAATACGTAATGGGGTAAAAAAGATCGACTGACACCTGCACAGATGAGTAATATGTTTATTTGAACTTTATTTCATAGGAGACACTCTGTTTTTCGGTACAGCAGTGATACGAGTCATCCACGAGATGTCTTTCGGTCGGCAATCGCGCGTCATATGAAGAAGCAATCGTAATTATTAAGAACTTTTCTATTATAATTCTTATTGTTATCGTTTTCTATGGTTGTATTATAGTTTACGTAAAACCAGGAAACGAATAACCTTGGTACGCGAAACATCCATAACTATTAATCAAAAAGCTAAGATGATATAGTGTTTCGAAGTACCTTGAAATTTATTCGAAATGAAATATTAATCCAAAAAAATGTTTACTACTGAAAAAAAATAAAATTCTTAAAATACCTTCAATGATCGCATTATCAACGTTGAAAACATGACGTTACAGCGGTTATTTATTTATATCTATCAGAGTATAATAAAATTATTGATATATATGATTAGAGTAAGATACCAATTAAGTACCATGGATAATTTTTTTTTTAATGTATTTTATTACAACTTGAGAAATACTTATGCTTACAGGTTTGTAATATCCATTATTGGTACAACACAGATACTAAAATAACCGATCAACAAGCATGCACAACGTATATCGCAAAATTTAATTCTGTATATCTCCTCGCTTTTTTGTTTTTTTTTAGTAGAAATCATTGAAAATTTCCGACGATTTCCGACTTCTACCAAATCGTAATATATCATTTCAGTTGTAAATTCTATATTATTCGACATTTATAAATATAAAAATAAATAAATGGAGATGAACATTGTTCCTCTGAAATATTTACAAGAGAGATTCAAGTGTATTCCACAGATATATTTATTTATTGTACCATTTATTGGTCGCTCATATTTAATCTTCTATTACTGGACTGGTAAACATTTTCTCCGCTATTGCTGTACGGAGTTTGCAAGGTCCTTCATTAATAAAATATTAGATGTTTTCATGTACGGTAGTAAATACTAGTGTCGACGCAAGGCGGGTTCAGCTCGTTCACCGGATCCGGGCCTACGTTTGGATAGACCTAGTGGTCTACGAAAATGACCCAATTAAAAAACATTGATTTTGATTAAATTTGTACAGCCTGATGATACTATTAACAGATGAAAGACAGTTTTTATTATCGATAATTCTGTTCAAAGAATTTACAAAAATCATAAAATTATTTTCTATTATTATTACATTTTATTATTATTTAATGTTCATTTTATAAGAAATATATAATATGATACAGCTTTGTAAATATTATAATTCCTCGTTGTAAAATTTTAGTGTAGTATGAAAGTGTATTTAGGCCCCGCAAAATTGTTTGAATTTGGTTCCGCAAAAGGTCGCGGTGGCCCTGCTAGGTACCTTATTTACCCAATGGGAATAGTCGTATATATGTTGAATCACGATATATGAGTTCATTGGTCAGGCTGTGTGAAACTATTGATCGTGGTAAAATGGCGTGGTGGAGAATATTCTATGGCATAAGGTGGTAAAAGAAGGAAAGGCACGAAGCTTTCATTTAAGAGTCATCAGTTTGCGCCAGGTGTTCAGGACTAATTGGTAAGAAATGTTCAATATATTCAATGTATTCAAAGTCGAAAAGATCGGAATAAGATATTTATTACAGGAATTTTACAAGGATTGGGCAATACTAATACAAATGTTCTGTTCGCCTCGTCGCTGCTCTCGTCACGGTCATTTTGAATTTGCGTCTGCCGACGAATTGCCATGAAGCTTTGGTGTAGTGTTCGCAAGTCCAGTATGAAAGATATCTGCGAAAATAATATTGCTTAAACTTACTCCTTTATTAGTATGTATACATACTATATAGATATGCATCTCTTCGCCAATATCATTATTTTCGCTAATGTTATTGGATTTCTTCAGAGAATTATTTTAACAGAATCTAGTTCTTTTTCTTTTTTGTGTTTTTTTCATCAAGTGATCTAACTCTAAAGGCAGGGTGTAAATCCTTTTTCATTCCATCCATACTGTTTTCCTTAAATCGTGCTTCTACGATATCAATAGGAGAACCTTTATCGGTGTACAACTTTATCATTAATTTGATGTTTATTCTGAAATTTTTCCCTGAAGATACATAAGTGTTTTTGTTACAACTGGTTGTAATATTTTCTCAGAAAAAAAAAATAATTGTTTGTAACTGTTTCATCTCATTTGAAGTTTGCGCATGGAACTGTATTTGTGCTGTTCAAGTCGCTCAGGTTGTCATCATTCCATTTTACCATAAGCTGGTAAAGTAGCAAAGAAAATTTTACATCAAAAGTATATTATACTCTCTCTGTATAATTAATACAGGCGTCAACAAATGAAATGTATCTTCTAAAATAGTTCTTTTCGAACAATTCGAACATAATAAATCCTCGCTTAAACTTCCATCTTTAAAATGAAACGTTGATTATCAAAGTTGGTTAGGAATTATTGGAGTGAAATCATTATAAATCTAGAATCGAGTCAAATTCATTGGTCAAATCACAATGATTCAGAACTATATTTGCGTTGGCTGTCTGTATATTTTCAAGAAAGTAAGCCACTAAATTTAAAATGTAAAGTAAAATAACCACCTTTCAAATTAATTTAATTTTATACCGACGACAAAAAGTTTCTTTCATCAAATGATATTCAAAGGTAAAATTATTTATTTATTACATTGTCTTTTATGGTTCTATCATAATAATATGTAAGTTGTTATTGAAATGATAATTTTTTTGCAGTATAAAAAAACAAAAAAATAATGCAGATGATTCACCAATGTCAAGAAATTCTTCAAAAGAAGCAGAAGGACGATCTCATATATCGCTTGATGAATTCATTAAACAGGTATGAACTATTTGTCTCAGACAAAGTATAAAATATTTACAAGATAAGAATTAATCGAATAAAAATATATATATATGTTCTCATGTTTATATTATAGGAAGCCATTACAGGAATTGCAGTTCAGTGATATTAATGTTAATAATACAAGAGAATGGACAAAGAATTTAATGAAAGAATCTGTAAATGTTGAGAAGACACAAGATTCCTTAAATAATTCAAGATGGGTCAGACGAAAGAAGTTCTACACCGATAAAGGTTCTCCTATTGATATCGTAGAAGCACGATTTAAGGAAAATAGTACGGATGAAATGAAAAAGGATTTATATCCTGTCTTTAGAGATAGCTCACTCAATGAAAAAAAACACAAAAAAGGAAAAGAACTATATTCTGTTTAAATAATTCTCTGAAGAAGTCCAATAACATTAGCGAAAGTAATGATATTGGCGAAGAGATGCATATCGCTAAACGTCAAAGGATTTCTCTAGCTATTGAAAATGAAATTAGAACATGGTCTAGAACTTCAGTAGAAGAGAGGCTATCTATGCCATGTAATGCATTAAAAGAGCAAATAAAACGTTTTTCATTTTCGAACTATATTGAAGTTAAAAGAACAGGACAACAAAATATTAGATTTAAGGAGAGGAAAACATCTGGACAAATAAAACAAAGAGATAATAATACGAATTTAAATTCACCTAATGCATCGGATGAAGATATTAGTCCTAGTATTATTCTCAAAAATTTGTCAGGAGAAACTTTGAATTATAGCGCAAGAGAAGAAAATGCACATATTACATTTGAAAATGATCAAATTAACGACAGGGAGAAGGATACATACGAATTCGACCTCAAAACATGTTCAAATGATTCGAGAAACACAATCGTCCTTAGACTAGAATATATATATGAAAATATTATTGATAGTGATGGAAGTACTACTATTATCTACAATCATAAGGATCTTTCATTATCTGATAGTCCAGAGAGGGAGCGCTCAACTGTTATTATAGACCAATCTTTATTTTTATCAAAATCCAATGAGACGGATAAAAATCAATCAAATGAAGATTTAAATGATATGAAATTGAAACGATTGCGACCTATGGTATTTCTTGAACAGCTAAAGAAACAGGTAAATGTGAAAACCTCGAAGGAGACAAGACAGTCTAAAAAAGTTGTTAAACATAAGAACACGAGTAAAGGAAAACGTGGCAGACCAAAGAAATATTTGTCCCTTGACAAAAGAAGAAAAACGATAGATTATAGTCGAATTATCTTTTTTGGGAAAATATTACCATCAATTGTAATAAAAGCACCTATGAATCTTCTGAAAAAAGTTCAGAATCAAGAACAAATGCAGGATACATTAAATAATGATTCAATGTATACCACAACTTCTAAAGAAAAACATTTGAATAAATTAAAAAGTTCTGATAATAAATTGTTAAAGAAACGGATTCTTAAATTAGAATGTTAGCCACATTTGATGATGACAGAATATATATAAAGAGGCTGTCAGGAATGTATAATAGTTCTGAGAAAATATTGAATAACAGTAATACATTGGACGAAAATAATGAAATTAATGAAGATCATGTAAAAAGGAATAGAAGAAACAAATAAGGAGAATAATATATCTACAGATAATTAAAGAACAGATCATACAAAGAAAACAAAACAAATTATAAATGAATGCAGAAGAATATCCAAAGATAATTTGCCATTCTTTCATACTTGCAAAGATTCATTGGATTTTGATTTGGATTATGATTCAACACCACCATCACTTACACAGTATATTTTTGAATAATCTACCTGTCATAACAAGTATATATAGTTTGTCAAACAAATCGAAAAGTAAGAATAGCGAAGTGAATATGACATGTTCTCTATGGCAAACAAAAATTAAATAAGAGTGATGACAAAACATTTGATGATAATAAAGATACTATTAAAAAATATATTTTCCATAGAAAAGACTATGATTCTGATTCAAATTGAAGCTGAGATGAATATTAATCGATCAAATACAGGTTCAGAATAATTATCAAATATACTATAATAAATATATCGTTTCAAACCAAATCAGCCATTTTGTGTAACTAGCTAAGTCGACGTCAAAAGCTTTATATAGTTCTACACAGTCAAATGGAGCGTAATAGAAAACAAAATTATTTATAAAGCAAGCTCTGTAAACTAATATAAAGCGAGAAGATATTTGATTGAAAGGAAAAGATAAGAACAAAAGGAAAAAGAACAAATAAAAATAGACTGTCTATTACTTATCTTATTGATAATCCTAATACATGCAGATCAGTTAATTTCAAGTGGAAAATATGAGAAACTGGTCCGTTCAACTTAATCAATTTTGATCCGATTCTTCTGAAACCTGTACCTTTGATTACTTCCATAAAATTCAAATTCAAATTGATACGACTACGTCGACTGTACCGCTGTTTATTTATTTCAAATTACTACCGTAACCAATTACAAGATGTTCGACGTTAATGTGCCAGAATTCCATGGAATGAATTTAATCCAATTAATTATATATTATATAAATTAATATTCAATTGATATAAAAATCAAATTAGTTTTATTACTGAGAACAAGAGACTAATCACTTTTAATTCCATGTGCAACATATCTTATGATCCCTCGACAATGTGTCAATACAATAAGGTTACTTAACAATTTGTTCAATAACACTATCTTTTGCAGAATATTCTCTTTTGTCTTTCCTTAAAAAAAAATATTTTGTCTTTTCCTTAAAAATCCTATTGTTTTCTTTCTCTTTCTAATACAATTAACAAAAATCCATCCATATCAATGCCATCATATATCCATCCAATACAATCTATATAAAATAATATATAACATCTTTGGCTATAATAATCCCGGACGAAAATCAAAATCGCTCATAGTGTGAAACAAAGAGCATCTAAATTTTAAGAATTCTACATACATATGTAGAACACACCGTTGTTTCATATAATGATATAGATACATACCATAATAGAATTTAACATATATCGTGACGATTAATAAACGATAAATTACGTATTGCACTAAACACTTCAAATCCACAAGAAGCACAAACATCGCAAGAATAAGGGTAAAAAATATAATAAAAGTTATGATGGAATAGTCTCGCGGCGGAAGTTTAAGCAATATTATTTCCGCACAAATCTTTCATACTCGACGCATACACTACACCAAAGCTTCATGGCAATTCGTCGGCAGAAGCAAATTCAAAATGACCGTGACGAGAGCAGCGACGAGGCGAACAGAACATTTGTATTAGTATAGCCCAATCCTTGTAAAATTCCTGTAATAAATATCTTATTCCGATCTTTTCGACTTTGAATACATTGAATATATTGAACATTTCTTACCAATTAGTCCTGAACACCTGGCGCAAACTGATGACTCTTAAATGAAAGCTTCGTGCCTTTCCTTCTTTTACCACCTTATGCCATAGAATATTCTCCACCACGCCATTTTATCACGATCAATAGTTTCACACAGCCTGACCAATGAACACATATATCGTGATTCAAAATATATACGACTATTCCCATTGGGTAAATAAGGTACCTTGGAGGGCGGCCGCGATCTTTTGCGGAACCAAATTCAAACAATTTTGCGGGGCCTAAATACACTTTCATACTACACTAAAATTTTACAACGAGGAATTATAATATCTACAAAGCTGTTTCATATTATATATTTCTTATAAAATGAACATTAAATAATAATGAAATGTAATAATAATAGAAAATTATTTTATGATTTTTGTAAATCCTTTGAACAGAATTATCGATAATAAAAACTGTCTTTCATCTGTTAATAGTATCATCAAGCTGTACAAATTTAATCAAAATCAATGTTTTTTAATTGGGTAATTTTCGTAGACCACTAGGCCTATCGAAACGTAGGCTCAGTTCCGGTGAACGAGCTGAACCCGCCTTGCGTCGACACTAGTATTTACTACCGTACATGAAAACATCTAATATTTTATTAATGAAGGACCTTGCAAACTCCGTACAGCAATAGCGGAGAAAATGTTTACCAGTCCAGTAATAGAAGATTAAATATGAGCGACCAATAAATGGTACAATAAATAAATATATCTGTGGAATACACTTGAATCTCTCTTGTAAATATTTCAGAGGAACAATGTTCATCTCCATTTATTTATTTTTATATTTATAAATGTCGAATAATATAGAATTTACAACTGAAATGATATATTACGATTTGGTAGAAGTCGGAAATCGTCGGAAATTTTCAATGATTTCTACTAAAAAAAAACAAAAAAGCGAGGAGATATACAGAATTAAATTTTGCGATATACGTTGTGCATGCTTGTTGATCGGTTATTTTAGTATCTGTGTTGTACCAATAATGGATATTACAAACCTGTAAGCATAAGTATTTCTCAAGTTGTAATAAAATACATTAAAAAAAAAATTATCCATGGTACTTAATTGGTATCTTACTCTAATCATATATATCAATAATTTTATTATACTCTGATAGATATAAATAAATAACCGCTGTAACGTCATGTTTTCAACGTTGATAATGCGATCATTGAAGGTATTTTAAGAATTTTATTTTTTTTCAGTAGTAAACATTTTTTTGGATTAATATTTCATTTCGAATAAATTTCAAGGTACTTCGAAACACTATATCATCTTAGCTTTTTGATTAATAGTTATGGATGTTTCGCGTACCAAGGTTATTCGTTTCCTGGTTTTACGTAAACTATAATACAACCATAGAAAACGATAACAATAAGAATTATAATAGAAAAGTTCTTAATAATTACGATTGCTTCTTCATATGACGTGCGATTGCCGACCGAAAGACATCTCGTGGATGACTCGTATCACTGCTGTACCGAAAAACAGAGTGTCTCCTATGAAATAAAGTTCAAATAAACATATTACTCATCTGTGCAGGTGTCAGTCGATCTTTTTTACCCCATTACGTATTGTTTACCAATGAAGCTGAATTACTGGATTTAGATCAGAGATGAAGTCGTAACATTTATTAGGGGAGACCAGGCTTGGATACCTACGGGGGATAGGTCGACCAATTGTCGATAACATTTTACCGACACGTGAACTATTACATAAAATTTCACCCTAGACTCAAGTCATTGCAACTATGTCATTTATTTATTTTCAATACTGTAATCGCTCGTTCTCTTTGAGCTACTAGAGCTTATCAAAATATTGGTTAATGCGAGTAAATATTTTTTCTTAAAGATTTTTTTTTGCTTTTTCATATCCACAGTGGTGGATAAAAGGTTAAGATTATCATCATTTTGATAGTTAATTACTTTATATTACAGATACTAAATAACCAACAGTTCGTAATTGTTCTTATAATTTACACATAGTCACTCTTTATCTACGAATGACGTAGACTATCACTGTTGGCCTTTAATGTCATTCGTTGTCTCTTGTCAATCCGTTGGAAAGCTAAAAATTGTCGGTACAAATACTGCCGTAAATTGCATAAAGTATTACATCACAGGTTTGTTTATGCAAGTCAGAACATTTAAGTTTTGTAAAATATGCTTTTCGACTATCGTACTAGTAAAGATGAATGGACTAATGATCCAAAATAATAATTTACCAAAAAATTTCTGAATAATTTTGTTAATTTCCCAACCGGCAACGACGAATAAACTAATTATTAATATTCGCAATAATAAATAATTTATATTAGGAAATAATAAAAATAAATATTTATTATTCAGATTTATATATAATATTTGTAAAAATTGTTTATAAAAATTACGTTAATAATAATATAAATATAATTATAATTGTTTATAAAATTATACCGCGGCTTACATTTTACTATTTATTTTCATTATTAAGAAATAATATATATATATATATTTTTATTTTCCTTAAAAATATATTCATTATCTATCCGTTTCATATATATAGTAATTAATTCGTAACTTTATTCGAATCATCATGGTTTTATAGTAACGCAAAACAGTCAACTTGTAAAGAAAATTCGAAAATATAATTTCCATTTTTTGTGATCATCGAAATAAATAAAGAAAAATATAATTATTCTCGACGATTTTTTGGAACTGTCAGAATATTTCTCCTCTCCCACCTAAAATTTCAAAGAAATGCACTCGGTATGATTATTATCACAAACGTCATACTTATCAATGAATTTTCAATTATTAGTGTAAAAACGATATGTATGTCTTCTTTGCTCTCTTTCATCTTATCCGCCCGAAGGTCGCTGGCAGTCTGTTTATCTACTAACGACGTAAATACACTGCTGTCCTGACGTATTAAAGCATAAAATTATTAATTTTAGAAAATTTGTGAAAAATAATGCATATTATTATTATTTATCGATATTTTTCGATTAATCCTACTATTAAGATATTTTTAATATGTTATAATATTATTACTAGTAGTTGAATACTGCATTATATTCTCTTGCGTGCGGACGGTTTACAAGACTGTGTTATTTCATTTTTTCGATCTTTGTGGTCATCTTCCTCGAATTGTGTTTCGTGATATGGTCCATTATCATACAGAAACCTTATATAAAATCGTAACTTCCGCTTTGTATTTCTATCGACTTTAGTTCGATTTGAATAGGTGGAAGAGCACGATGGGTACGGAAAAAATGCATTAAGAATAGAAATGCGGTTGCAAATCATACTATTATCCGGATAAGGATAATTCATAAGAGGAATTTCGGAAAAACTAGGAGTTTCAAAGTCTTACGTAGGCTATAGTATTAAAAAGTACGGTACTAAAGGAGTTTGTTCATAAAAAAAAAAAAGATTTGGAAGACCCAGAAAAATGAGTTTGGCTAAATCGATATATGCCAGTGTAATTTTTATCGAAAAATAAACGGCATATAATGCAAATTCAGCATAACTTTTTCTCTATGGCCAGATACCACCGATATCGAAGTATCTCTCGTGAAATAGAAAACATCAACTATCGCGATCGGTTTAATATAAAAAAATTAAAAGAAAAAGAAAATAGTTATAAGCAAAAGAGATAAAAAGAAAAATGACTGTCTTTGTATCCATTTACATGGATACAAAACAGCATCCAAGTGGAATCATCCAGTATCGAAATTAGAACTCCCGAATTACAAATTTAGAGGCTCGCCAATGTGCTACAAATTAATTACATTATATGCTATACTATAACTATAAATTTTTCAAAATATAACAATATTTTAGAAACTCAGATCCATTGGCGTAAACGATTGGGCACCTATGTCCTTATTTTTGTCATAGAATTATGTATCCGAGATACATAAAGCAGACGGAAACGTGAAATTCCATCGTGAAACGCATTTTTCTGCGTTGAAAATATTCAGAGAATCGGAGAATTTGCTATTCACGTATTTAAACATCCAGGCAATCGATACTGCGCGGACAGAACGCATGCGCCAATATCATGTGTATATGAAAATCAATACTGGCGGTACGCTCTTCTTCTCTTTTTATATGACCATACTGCAACTTCGACTATGAGCTTCGACTGATTCTTACTATGAGCTACCTGTTACTCCACGAGTATTTGGTCAGACACATTACAATGAACATATGCCGAAAAATCTCTTTACATGTATAAAAACACAAAGTTGTTTATATATACCACAGTAGCGGCTACAAGGGAGTTATCAGCTAATATTACAACGTCTTATGATGGTTATGCATTTCTTTCCATACTGTCTTTTATTCACGATTAGTCGAAGCTAATTTTCTTTATTATTAAAATGTAACGAGTATTAAATAATATCTAAGTACATTTTTATTAATATTATATTATATGATATTACATATCTATTATTATTATCAGTAGCAGTATTAGTAGTAGTGATGGTCGAAGTACAATAGAGTGGACTAGTCCTACAAAGGTAAAACACGTAAAAAAACAAGCGTTGGGAGTTCTACCTCGTAGAGAGTGTGGATATGAAATCGTGTTTTAATTTGTATTAAAATAATATATTGACCAATTATTGGTATTCAGGAATTATTTCTAAGAAAATATTAGACGAATTCTTAGTTTTTGTCGCAGATTAATATACTAATTCTTATATTTTCCAATCATATTTTTTATTTTCAATACATTTGTTCTGAAACAAATGAGTACCGACGTCGAATCAAGCACGGGTCACTGCGAGACGCACTCTACCATAAAATAAAGATATACATGTATACGAGAGACTGAAAAGTGTTAGTTCTCAATTTACTATTCCTACTTACTGTACCCTGCACGAAACTGATTTTTGTGAATACGTGAGAAGGATATAACCAACACAAGCTTATACACCGTTACGATAGACGCAGGTAAGGACAGCGTTTCTTACTTCTTTCGTAGTTTAATTTTGCTCCTACCTGTCGCCGAAGTTACGTACTTCAAGCAAAAGATAGTAAACAGCCAACTTGAGTTAGTACCAAGTGTTCTTTCTCTATCTCTCTTTATTTCTAACTTCGGCTTTCACACGTTTGTCCATATCTATTCAATTATTGAAATAATTTAGCGTGTTTAAAATTAAAATAACACCTAAACTAACAATTTTCAGACATAACATTCTGAACATGTTTTTTAGAGGGTGAAAAACTGCATCGACTATTGTACTCAGAATTACAGTTTCTTTACAAAAAAATGCAATTGCAACTAGTAACTACTGCACTGCATAAAAATACGTAAAAGTTTCAGATAATTATCCAACGTTTAATATCATCAACTATTAAGTGAAACGTGCCACTGTTTGCCAAACGAAAATACGGTTACAATTTCGAGAACATTAATAATATGAAGAGAATGATCATTGAAAAAATTTTAAAAACTTCAAATTTACTCGATCATAACTAAACGACTGACACAGCGCGGACTATTCTGATAGTTGGCATATAAAAGTACATATTTCAACTACACATAAATGGCTGCACAAGTCATTTTCAAAAACATTTACTTGTTTTAAATAGAGCTCAAATTTGGTCTGGGTGTCCTACACCCCAAGTGCAGAACTAGGATTAATTTTAACAGACAATAGCTTTTGCATATGAAAACGTTCTTGTAAATGTAAACTGATTGAATACGCATTTTTTTGCGAGCAAACGTTGCATTTCAAAATAATTGAAGGGTTGGAACGCTTTTGTTAGGTTACGTGCTTCAATTAAATGAAATTTGAACATGTAATCGGATTTACTGAATGGTCGAATTTACTGAATGGTCGGATTTACTGTAAGTAGATTAATTGTCTCGGTATATGAACTTGAAAGAGAGAGACAGAGAGAAATTGAGAGAAAGAGAGTTAGAGAGAGATAGAGAGAGAGAGAGAGAGAGAGAGAGAAAGGTAGACTATATTAATGAAAGTCACGAAGAAAACGATTTTTATAAACCCAGATTTCTAACAGAATCTGTTTCTCTAAAAAGTTGCTACGATGGTGGAGGAACAGAATGTTCTTGGCCTCGCCCTGCTTGGTTACTCTCAGGATAACGGATAAATGGCTACCTCGGTTTCGTGCACCCTTAAAGTTGGTTGTATTGGAGGGAGAGTCAGTTGAAAGAGTGGACAAAAGAAAGGAGCAAGAAGAAGAAGAGACAGAAGAAGTACAAGAAGAGAAATAAGAAAGGGAAGAAAAGGAAGGAGATGATTTCGTCTGCGTTGGAACTATCATAACGCTTTTTTACAGAGAACCGTATGTAGTCGACATTTCTGTATTGATTTTTTTGATTGAAACCTGACTTGATTGAAATTTGATTTTTGTATTGAAATCAGAATTTAACGTGCTTGTACGAAGAGAAGGTAAGAAGGATCTCATTTTCTGATTCATTCAAAAAATCATCGGATATCTAACTAGGAAACTTAAGTCAGAAGACGACGAAGGCTTATCAAAGCGCAATTTAGCAAGAGATGTAAAAGTTACTTTCATATTATGCCACGATTAATAAAAAGGAATTCTTTTATAAAAGTATATCTATCGCGTTATAGCTTCAGGAATATATACACGAAGGATGATGTTAAAATATATATACATATATACAGGGTGGCACATAAGTCTGCTGACCCAAATGTACATTATTATTGCGTACAGATTTAATTTGGAAACGTTATCCTATTTAATAGATCTCATTGTTGAATTGAAAATGAAGGAGTTCACTTTTAAAATCTAATGTAGATTAGTTATATGTCATTGTAACTTTTCTTATTTGTATTTAGTGCTATATACGTAACGCTTAACTTTTCGATATTAAACCTGCTTATAATAACAATGAATTTTTGTCAACTGTCTTATGAGCCACCGTGTATAGGTACATATATATATATATACACATACGTGTGTGTGTATGTCATAAATGTTCATTGATTTTTATACGATCGTTTCAATTTGTATGACAACAATATTGTCTGCAGAGATCTCTCACAATATCGGGTTGCCGAGTGAGCCGCCGCTCCAAGAGGAAAATATAGTTTCTGCTGACAAGTCCTTTTTCGTCACACATTGCACTCAGCATTTTACCAAATCGCATGCGAGATGATAGTCGCCAGCTGAGCATGCCAGCTTTCCCCGATGATGGCTTGGTTACTTTCATCGTCAGACCCTCATGTACTCATATCCCTCTCTCTCTCTCTCTCTCTCTCTCTCTCTCTTTCTTCCTCTCTTTTTCTCTTTCATTACTTATCTCATTACCTATTTCTACATTTCTGAAATATTTCTTTTCGTCTAGTTATACGTTTAGTCATTTTACTTTAACCACAAACGTTATAACAGTCTGACTATTATAAAACTATATGATTACTATCCTGCCAAGTCTTTCACTCGTTCGTAATAGTGGTAGTATATGGAAAAAAATGACTGAGAATCGAGTTTGCAGGAAAATAATGAAACCTTGCGAAATGGATATTCATAAGAAGAACATAGCTGAAATAACATCCCTTGCGGCTTCATGGACCCTTTCAGAAAACGCTCGCCTGTGGCTTAAAAAAGAAAAAAGTAATGGGGATGATGAGACGAAAAAAAAGAAGAAAAGAACACAGAAAGTCATTCTCCTGGATTCTAGGGTTTGGTAATACAAAGGAAGAAAAGGAGAGGGTTACGTTGAAAAAATAGCAAACATAATGCGGAAACAACGAACGACAATGCTAGGAATATGAAGTATAGACCTAAAAACATTTCGGGGTGGATAGTGGCCTTGAGATAACGTTAATTAAATAAAATTACGGAATTGAAGTGAAAAATACTCTCCACCGGCGGGTAGCGTAGAGCATTATCACCGGAATTTTATGTATCTTAATGAGAATAGGTTGTTGTCTTTTTGAATAGAAATTACATCACTGAACGTGTTTAAATCGTATCGTCAATATTGGTACAATATATTGTTTAGATATAGATATGAGAGTAGAATCTTTGATTTCCTGCTGTTATCTAGTAACTAATAGAATCAAGCGTTAAACTTTGTTGGACATTCGTTAATCAATTCCTTTTACTTATACGATATTTATCCAGAAAAATATTCAGTGACAATTTCCTTTCATCATTTCTCTTCTTTCTTCATGTCGCGTGTTCTCTCTCTCTCTCTCTCTCTCTCTCTCTCTCTCTCTTCCTCGAGAATTAATCGTAACGTTCCAGCAACAACTTTCCGTATCCTCCGTGCTACAATTAGAATTCCACTTCGAAGAGAGTATTAGTAATGGAGTGAAGTTGTATTAAATTCATGTTTCGAGTGAAGCTTCAAAATTTCGAAAGAATATTAACCAAAAGACAGAAAGAGGGGATGATTGCGGAGGAGAAAAAGAGACGATGAGCCGTTACAGTTTGCAGTCGAATTCCAATTGGGTGGTCTCGACCGTTCTCGATGGGGGTTGTAGCCAATCATGTAGCGGCACTACCTTCAGGACTACGAGCAAGATTTCGAATCGGAGCTTTCCTACCAAACGAAACGCCTACCGCCTATTATGGGGTTTTTAACGATGTTAGTATGAATTAATATGATATTTACTTCCATCTCCAAACCGTCGATCGATAAAATGTTTCCAGCTTTCACTCCCTCTCACCCTTCCACCATTTCATCCCACTTCTCATTCTCTCTCTCTCTCTCTTTCTCTCTCTCTCTTTCTCTCTCTCTCTCAAATACATAATATCCCCACAGTTTATTTCCCGTTCAGTATATCCGGTAGAAGGAAAAGATTTATTATGACTGAAGCACATGAACTAATGAAAATATTTCGACCCTTCATCCATTTTCAAACACATCCGCTCACTCATCAGATACGTTTATTTCAGACAGTTAGTACATATTTATTAAGAGTTTTTTATGTGCGAAATCATTCTTCTGATACAATTAATTATCATTTTATTATGTTCGTGTATAGTATATTACCCATCACATATATGTCTAAATATACACATATATGCATATTACGTACGTGGTCTCAATTCTGACCAATTAGATCTGCATTCCTTCCGTTGGACTTCTTTTTGCTCTCTATGTCTAACTTTTTCGAATTTTGTACATAATAGAAAAGAAACAAACAAACATAGTGAACTTTACAGTAATATTTCATTTCCAAATTTTACATGAAAATATTTAAAAGTGACGTAAAGATTACATGATAATTATTTTATTCTATTGAGATTAATGAAAAGATTGACACGATTACAGATTAAAAATCCTGTAAGTAACCTAATTAGATAGAAAAAGTTTTTTTTTTATACAAACTGCTATTGTATATATAGTAAATATCATGAAAAAAAATATCCTATGAAAAAAAATCTCCTACATCAAGAGAAACATTTTTACATATATGCACGCCCAAGAGAGAGAATGAAAGAACAGATCTCATAAAGAGATCTGAAAATAAACGAGAGAGCACGTTTACGAACGTATAACGAACGTATTGCGAATATTTTCATTTCCTTTATTCCTTTTGATAATCAATGGCTAAAAATTCAATCTATACCGACATTTACTTTGTTCGAATCCCTATATCTCTTCAAAACATTCATATCAGATGAATATTGGAATAAGCATTTGGACATATTGAACTAATATTGAAAAAATACTTTTTTTAAATTGACAGAATAACGATAACGCGGTGATGTGTATGTAAATATACCATTTCTCGTATCATTTATAAATATTACCGGAGAAACATTATCTTTACAAACAATAAATCTTTTAACTGTTCTTGCAGGTTTAAGCATTTTGAAATTAAAACTTCTCTTTATTTCATTTTAATTCTTTCTAAATTCATTCTACAATTCAACAGTTTATAGGGATGCTATTAAGGTTTAAAAAATTTTCATTTTTGATAGAAGTAATTCAATGCTTGCGATATATCGATATCTTATAAGATGTGAGTACTATCGAGCGAATGGTTGCATATTTCAAGACTTTCCAAAATCTTTCCAGTTTAATTTGAAATAAACATCGAAGTACGTAGAATTTACATTGCTAATTATACTTTAACAAATCAATACATTGGATATTATATATTTTTAAATTAATTTCTTAAAGAGACGGGCAGAGAAATATTCTATCGCACTTATGATTGTCATTGTACATACTTATGTACATATTTCTTATTTGTTCTTTATATTATTTCTTATTTATTATCATTATTATTATTATTATTATTATATATATATATGTATATATATATATATATATATAGAGAGAGAGAGAGAGAGAGAGAGAGAAAGGGTGAAAAGAACAAACAGAAATAGTAGGAGAAAAAGAGAAATAAATAGAATCGTTATAAAGGAGGAGCAACGAAGGGCGGTATTTCTGGCTACCAATCCTTGCCTCCGATGGCGTTGAATATTGTTCTCGATGGCGCGTTGCGATGCGCACTCTCAAATTCGTTTGGCTGCTCAATAAATTCCCGCGAGCGAACAGGGGCCAGTTGAGTTGAGTACGAGATTCGAGCCGAACAGTAGTACAAACCAGAAGAGTTTCGGTTTTGGCTTCTCGACCGATGGACAACTTTGTCTTCTCCTATTATCGAATTAGGCATATCGATCATTATTACAATTGGTAAGTACACACGTTCACATTTCTTCTATCTGTGTATATGATTTATTTGATTTTTTTTTCGCGAAAGAAGTGATTATATTTTCATGATGAATCTCTTTCGCTATCACTATATCTATCTTTATCTATCTGTCTATCGCAAAAGTAAAGAACCAAGAGAAAAAAAATGGCAAACCAGATGCGTTGTATACTGCCAAGGTATAATCCTCGAAAGAATCATTCTTTTTTTACCTGCCCCTTCTCTCCCTCTTAGTCTTCCTTTTCATTAACCATCAGTGGAGAAAATGAATCTAAGAGATCGGATAGTAATATCTTACTAAAATGTTAAATGAGGAAACAAGAATGGATTAGTTGATTATTTTCGTTCACATCAATACAATAAAAAAAAAAAAATTACAAGATTCCTTGAGCTTCCAATATACGATTCCTGAATTACGAATTTAGATACTTGTTAATGTGCTACGAATTGATTATACGATTTCTACGTTTCTAGTCTATAAAATATTAAAGGAACTATAAACTTTTCTAAAACTTAACAATATTTCAGAAACTTACATCCGTTGACATAAACGATTGGACACGTATTTCTTTATTTTCAGAAATATGAATAAAAATATTTGTTATATTTATTGTTTTATCACAAACGTATTCTCGAATGTTTAAAAGTAACGTTATGACTTACCAGTAATTACAGTTTCTCTAAGGAATGCCTAAAGTATTAGGATTTTTCACACTTCGACTCAACTTAAATAAGTGATCAAATGATGCTACCAATATAATTCGTAGTACACGTCCGCTTGGTACAACAGAGCTTAAATTAATGTTCGCAATGTTCATACTTATTGAAAATATATCAACAGTCTCAGGCATGATACAGGAAATGGTATACCGCGAGAAAAGGTATAAAAGAAATCAAAAACAAAATTAAAAAATATAACGGACACTGAAAAACTTACTAGCCGAATTAATAATTAAATTCTTCTCAGTTTCATGAAACGGAAAACAAAAATTTATATGATGAGGGATAACTCGAATTATATCACTAAACGTGTTTCATACTTTTCAGGAGTCACTACTCTTTATTATTATCGTCATTATTATTATTATCATCCCTTCTAAAGGTTATATTTTCAAAAAGTGGAACCATGAATTTTTTATGTAACGTCTCAATGAAAAAAAAGAAAGTAAAGGAAAGACTTTTTTAACTATTAAAAAGAAAATATTGGACGATTAAATAGAGAAATAAAATTGAGTAGAAGAGAAATAATAAGAAGTTAAGTCAGTAAGACAGGCAGGCAGGCAGGCAATTTTTTCAAAGTAATCATATTAATTCGTTTAACTAATAATTAATACAATTATTTATTAATGCGAATCTTTTGTGTTCATCAATTTAATGACACAGGTTAAATTTAATAGTGAGTGAAGGAGGGAGAGAGTGAGAGAGTAAGGAATTAAAGAAAAGATGAAAACGTTCAATGCTCGTGCAAATAGAATATTTTCTGTGAGTCCTGCATCGAGCAACCGACGGAATCGTTTATCAATAAAACCGATGTCATTTTCCTTCGACTCCCAGATCCGTTGATTTGTGACACAAACATGAAACGTTCTAATTTCGTTATTTGTTAAATTATTACGTATATATATATAGACATACATACACACAGAGTAGATATAGGTATGATGCAGTAAAGTATGTGTTGATATGTAAAAGATTAATGAAGTAGGTAATTAGCATAGGATCATTAACGGCACCTTAAAATCTCATAGATCTAAATCTTGATAATTATATTATCGTTTCTTGATTAACGATAAATAATAATGAAATAGTTATATCTTTGTTGACATGTATCAGATAATTCATCTTTAATTTATTTATTGCCATTCATAAGTAAATCTCCTTTCTTTATCCTTCATTTTTGATCTAACATTGCCATTATTTTTCTCAATCTAATTTTAAGTACGATATATGTCTTTTTACAGATTGCTACAATAACTATGATGAGAGTGTTGGTAGAAAATGAAAGAGATTACAACTATTGAACAGGAATGGACTGATCATAAAGAACGACGTAAGTGAATTATCTTTATTTTGCAAAAAGTATATTTTAAGTTAATAAATTAAGCCATTAAAAATTATCATCTTTAGTGGAATTGTAATATTGTGATACGATTACATTAACGTCTACTAACATAAGTAACACAAAGACGTTATAAAGAATTGTCGATATGTTGGCCGATGGTTATAGTTTTCTAATATTTATATTAACAATCTGACAATATTATTACATTCAACATTTCAGTATTAATAACCAAAAAGGAGTAACCATTGATTTTCTTGTAACAATATGTTATTTATGTCTTCGATTGTAATTAACACAATCTTCAATATAATTGTTTTGCAGCATTACAATTCCTCAACGAAATTATATAAGATAATAACGAACAGAGTATCGAAGTATCATACGTTGAGTATCGAGGACACGAATCTGACACTGTTTTTCTCTGGAACTAGGTTTTCCATGATATTAAATGCATTGTAGAATTTATTTATAGAAGAACAAAACATAGAAAGAAAAACAAATAATGGTAAAAGAAGTTTCCTCGCAGTAAGCCCTATTGAATTAAACTTTTGGATATTTATTACATAAAAATAGCAGCACAAGCGAGCGGTTCCGGGAAACGTTAGAGTGGCTCTCAATTCTTATCGACGTTACGTTTAATCAGGACAAGCGTCGAATGTACTCTCAATGAATACAAAAAGGATTTATATTTTAATATTTTCTTATTATTATGAATCACTTTTTAATCTATATTTATTTCGTAAAATTTTACGTAATGATTTACAAATGATAAGAAGATCGCTATTTCATTTCTATATTTTGTTGCGAAACTACGATTTTTCGAAGTAGTTTAATCGACAAGTATATAAGAAAATAAAGTAGTATATCAATAGTGATAAAATTTCTTTGAAATTATTTACATCGAAATGTATTTATGTAGAAAAAATACGAGTCGAATATAAATTCGTTTATAAAATAAAAGTAATTCTCTGTTATGTAGGCTTCTATTAGAAATTTATTAATGCTCATTTCCCCATGGAACAAATATTCTCTTACAATTAGTATCTTCGCATATAATTGTATTTTTGGAAAGTAAAGCATAGACATATTTTTATAAACTTATGTTTAATTTGGTGTTAAATATTTTAATTTTTTAAAACGATTTCTAATGAATCTGATGCTTCTGCTTTAACTATCGAGAGTGATATGCCACTAGAATTAATAGACGTCATATTAAAAAATTATGTGGAAAATTAAAAACATATAATTGCAGGCCTTCAAAGTTGATTTTTTCAACTAAAGGTACTTTTTGAAAAAAATCCTTTAAATGCAGTTGAATCTACATTATCTATATAATATAAGGATTGTAAGTGATCATGAAACATGTCGAATGTGTTTTTTTAACTGTGTCTATAAAGACTCTTCATTTATTTTCAATTTTTTCCTTAGTACTTTGATCTTTCTCCAAAAATAGCAGATTGACATTTTTGTACCACTTATTGTAATAGCAACACAATACGCTTCCTTTTTACATATACGTGCACGTTTTTTCAGAAAAAAATTGCGTACAATAAAATACAATACAATAAGATCGACATTCGAATACATTTACTTTTTATATGGAGTCACGATTAGTAACTCACGATAGTAGACGATCGCATTATCATCTTTAAAAAAAATCAAAATACGATAATTGTCAGTCTGTAGTGATATCGTTTTTTTTTGAATTTACATGAATACTACGACTTCGAGTTGGAAATTTAGGCATATGGAAAAATTATATTAAAATGTTTGAAATTTATCGCGTGTTACGAGCTGTGTAACGTTTAAACAAATGTATTGTCGTTTAAATTTTAGTTCCAGTTTAGTTAAATATTTTATTATTTAGTTGTAGTACTATGTGGTATTTATAATTTTAACGTTTACTCGTCGAAATGGAAGAGAATACTGCTACGATGATTGTCATAGTCATCGTCGGGATTACGTTTTCGTTGATTTCATGTGAGGGCAATGAATCCAAGATCGGAATTTACGCGTATTGAAATATTAAATTAAATTTATCTTCTATTCAACGGGTGTTACGACCTACAGTAATATTTAAACAAATTTTCATAATTGGTTACTACGAATAGTTAATATACAACTAATGATACCTAGTAGTGTTTATCATTATGCTTTACCAATCTTAAATCGTTTACAACGCAAACTTATCGTTTTTTCTCTGTCAAAATCGTTTAAACTCCTTTCCTTTGTTAAGACGATTGTATTTTTGTAAAAATAACGTATACATGCAAAAAGAATAAATTAGTCGATCGGCTTTGTTTAAGTTGATAAAATTGAAAAGAAACGAACGAACTCCACGATCTAGAATTATAAATCTAGACACTTGCCATCCTGCCAAACATGTATTTTAAACTTTCACTATTTTTAACATATAAAACAAAAAGAGTGCTATACAATTCTTTAAGAATATATTAACGTTTCACTGACCAAGACCCATCGGCATGAATGGCCCAACATATTTCTTTATTTTTACTATAGATTATCTCTTCAAAGCGAGGCACCATAACTTTCTCGTATGTGCATTGCTTTTGGAATGGAATAGAAAATCTGAAAATCAGTTTACGCAACAGAAACGAACAAGCATGCCATCGTCTACTTGTTCCGGGTACAAAATTTAAGGGGCGTCACAATACGAAACTTTTTGCCCATATAAATGTTAAAAGCTATGTTTACGTCAGCCGATTACAGATTTTAATGAACAAGGTTTCATTTTATAGATAAAGATTTATGCGAGGACATGGCTGTTTCGCATATTTAATAAAAGTTTACTTTTCTTGAAAAAAATCTTGTCAAACAATGATGTTTCTTCGAGAATAGTTAATGCATAGTAAACCTTTATATTTAAAATAAAAGCTTGTTCATTTATGTCGATAAATAATTATGTCTGTACATATTACTGGCGTAAACTGGCTAAAACGTTATATAATCAGAGATGATGAACTGTCTTGATTGATCGTTCCATTATTTCCCTAATGAGAGTTATAAACAATTTTAATGTATTCAAAATTACAAACAATATTAATATTATTTTACAATGTTGTATCAATATGCCTTATAATAATATAAGAGAAAGTATTTTTTATAATTACTTGCATAAATCAAAACTGTTACATTTTGGATAAAGGGGAAAAATTCATGTCTCTATCTATGTAAATGTATTCGATGTATAATTATTTTTGCCAAATCTACATAGCCCTCTCAAAATAACATTTATAGATAATGTATCATATTAAACGCTTATTCAATTACGAGTTCCTTAACATTACGAAATGCGAAAACTTTAAAGTATTATGGGAAAGTATAAAAATATTCCACATATACAGCCTAACATTCTTATTACAAAAACGCTTAATTATCAACTTTAAACATTATTTATATTATGCGAGAGAAATCTCTATTTCCTTCTTTGTTAAAATATTAAAATTCTTTAAAAATAACACTGATGTGAGGCAATGAGATATGATAGTTATATTTATAGACATTCGATATGGCTGACTGCGAGTTGAAAATATAAATCTATTGAAATTGTAAATTAAATCCTAAATTAGATTTTTAATTATTTTAGCTTAACCGTATGGAATAAGAATTCGATGTTTTCTCGTCGTTAATAAAAGAGAACCGTTACAATATTCGTCAGAGTCAGTCGTGATTTCGTTACTTTTCAATGTACACGAATACAAAATTTTAATCTAAAGGAAAATAAATCGTAGGAATTTTTCAAGAAATGTGTGACTTGGGAGAATTCATTCCTCAATTGTTCGTTATACTTGCAGGAGACATATCCTGAGAGAGTATCGATGATGACTCGTCGCAATGATCCAGTAACAATCAGGGTGGATCAGAAGTTCTTTTTTGTTGACATCATTTATGCATCTTTAAAGCTACAAAACAACCACCAGAGTCATCTCTAACGAGCCGTAACTGAACTCGTCATCGTACGTCACTTGTCACTTGTCTGCGCCGGATCTAACCACCCATATTCGTTGAACGCAACCTTACTAAAGAAAAAAGACTTAAAAAAATGGAAAAAGAAATCTTTTACCCGACTGAATTTTAATAACAATTCTTCAATTCAACAAATTATGTCATTTTCAATTTTATTAAAATATTTATTGTATTTTTAGAGGGCGAGATAGATAGTTAAAAAATAAGAGGATGTGCGTTCATTACATAAAACAAAAATAAATTCAATTGATTGTGTTCCTATCAGGCGACCAAACTTCTTTAGATTGTCTTTTTGTATTATAAAAATAGTATCTTTACGGCACACGGCTGAACAGTTGAATGTTCTAATGGCTAGACGCGAGCAGACCTTCCTGTTTATTATGGCCCGTGCAATCGGGAAATAGCATGGTCAAGGGATTTATATAATTATGGATTCCAGCGTTTTTAGTTCAATATTCAATGATTTTATAATTTGCAGCTTCATACGGAAGAAAGTTTTATATAATTGAACTATGCGAGAAAAGAGATCTTATAAAACAAAATACAAAGAAAATATTGTGCATTTAAGCTGAAATTTTTGGTCAAATTGGTAGCAAGTGATTTCAATTCAATATTCCATGATTTTAGAATTTGCAGCTCCTGGCGGTAGAAAAATCATAATAACGGAAATTTGTGAAAATAGATACTTGGTATATTCGCGATACAAAAAATACCGTCAGAGTATTGTTAAGACTTTAAATAATATCGTGAAACATTTAAATGTAGTTTTGGTGAGTCGGTTTATCAAAAGACAAAGAAAATACGGTGCAATTCGGTTGCAATTTTCGGTCAGATCAGTTTGAGCGATTGTTTGGCTCATTATACTGTCAATCGCCTACCAAAATATGAGCAAGAGATCAAATTCGATGACATCGAAATTCGATGGATCGAAACTCGACGACGTCGAATTTAATTTCTTGCTCACATATTGGTAGGCGCATGACTCTACAATGAGCCAAATAATCGGTCAAACCGATCTGACCGAAAATTTCAACTGAAATGCACTATATTTTCTTTGTCTGTTGATAAACCGACTCACCAAAACTACATTTTAATGTTTCACGATATTATTTAAAGTCTTAACAATACTCTGACGGTATTTTTTGTATCGTGAAGATACCAAGTATCTATTTTCGCAAATTTCCGTTATTATAATTTTTCAACCGCCATGAGCTACAAATTCTAAAATTATTGAATATTGAACTGCAAACATTGGAATCTATAATTATATAAATCCCTTGACCAAGCTAAACTCCCTCGTAATACTTCATAAGTCATATTTTTTAAATACTTGAATACGCACAAGTTTATATTGCTGATGTATCGAGTGAACTTTGTATTCTAACCTCGCCCGCAACGTCTGAAATAACAGGATATTTTATTTTAATTCTTACGGTGTCTCCATTATTGATTTTGCGAAATTTTCCTAAACGTTTACTCATTTTATTGATTTATTACTTAATCTGATTTTTTGTCAAATAATAATCATTTAATTGTTTGAACCTAGTATATTTTTTTTTTGTCAATGACAGAATCGATTAAAAGCAACAACGCTGGTTTAAAAAAATCTTTTTTCAATCTCATTATCTATATGCAAGTAATAAAATAAAGAATAAAAATATCGTCATCTTCAAAAACTTTGTTTCATTACTTGAAGTGATAGATAATAAACAATCACAATTGTGTTAAAAAAAAAATACAAAAATAAATTATTCTCTATTTCAATGAAAAGAATAATTAAGAATTTGTCAACAATTTTTTAACCCTTTTGATTATAACTTCTTGCTAATTGGTTAAAAAAATTATTTAAGAATAAAAATCACAATATCTTTTAAAAATCATCGTTTTGTATCTTATTGGTAAAACGAACTGACGTCAACAATTTAAGCGTTTAATCCTTTATTTCATATTGCAGATAAAAGACAACGATTACGAAACGTACAGTATTATGTAAATAAAAAATATCAACGTTCCACCCGAAATAAAGAAAAAAGTTACAATTTTTATTTTAATAAGGTGCACGAAAAGAAATACATACAAATCGATATTCGCCGTTAAGAAAGCGATCGTACTAGCTCGTGCACTTTCCAACAATTAGTTAGAAGAGAAATGACAGCTCGGAGACACGTGGAAGTCATTTGTTCAACCACTTCTCAATTTCAGTTTGTTCAACCTTTTTTCTAGTCCACAGTAAAATAGTCGTTATTATCTTTTCCTTTTTCCGCTTTCATTTTCTTTTATTCGAGAAATGATCACTAGGGTGGTAAGAAAGAAATTTCGATGGATATAGAGTCCGAAAAAGAATAAAAGACAAGGTGCATTCTAATTAGAGAAAAGGGTGACGAAGATGATTAATACAAAATACTGTCCAAGTGTTGATGGATTATACTTGAGTCGACTTCGTTCGTTAACGACTCATCCTTTCTCATTTTTCTCTTATAGTCCCTATTTTCGATACCTTCAATATTTTTATTTCTTTTTTTTTCTTTTCGTAAGTCGTTTTTCCACTGTCTAATGGCAAATGATTTCGAGCCCTTCTTTCTCTTTTCTTTTTTTTTTGTTTTGTTTTCTTTTCTTCTTCTTCGGCGAAATAGAGAAACGTGTTAGATAAAAGTATTTTCATATAATAATTCACAGATACATATGCATATTTATTTAAATTAAATAAAATATATATATATATATATATATAAATATATATATGTCGGTATAAATTAATAATCGTCCGTTATATAGATAGGTTTTAATCGGATTGTCCATCTGAACCCAAAGACTGTTTACTATATGGCTCTCCTTTTTTGTGGATGATTGGCTCGAAAGAATATTCATTGTATACGAAGGTAAAAGCATCGAAAGCTCTCCATCTTCGTAGTTCCTCTACTAATCCGCCCGCTAAGAAAAAATCTGATCAGTTTATAGCGAATGGCGAACAACGAGAATATAGGTGCGCCAATACCAACGCCATATTAAAGGCCAATTGAATGCACCTATGTTAATGTGCATACATAGTACTTAAACACATGTAACTCCTTTTATAAGTGTACGGTCTCGATATTCGATATTTATGATAAAATATATGTTTCGTCAGAGATTTCGAATAAGCATAGATAATTTGTCGCACCTTACCGACGTCTACTAATGTTCATATCAATAAATAACATTATGGATATACATTTAGCGTACCTATTATTGACATCATCACCGATTTACCACGTGACACTCGATGAAAAGACCTCTGTTATTGCGATCAACTCTCACTACGGTTGTTTCGCGATCGGTCTTAAATAATATCTCGTAAAAATCTTACCTAAAAATACAACTGTCCTATTCAAATTTCAATTTCTTTCTTTTAACTTTTCGAATAGAATAATCGATCATATAGAAATCAGTCGCATAGAAAATTTCGTCGAAAAAAAATTGATTAGAGATAGATAAGTAGATAGATAGATATCTTTTTATCGATCTTAAATATTTCATATTCGATTTTATCATAATAATCATAATTAATAATGAGTAGATCTTACATTTGTTTTACTTCCTACTTCGTGACCGATCTGACGTTATTTCAAGAAGAGAAACGAGAAGAGGGGAGAGGAAAAAGACAATGCGTGTAAGAAAAAAGGAAGCGGCGAAAAAACGAAAGGAAAGGAAAGGAATGGGAAGGAAAGGTTTCTTGTTTGAGAATATCAACGTAGAAAGATCTCTTTCTCTTTTTTACTCTGATGGTAAGCGACGTAGACGGAGGAGGAAGGTGGCACATATTCGCAAGAGAAGAGGGTCGTGTTCTCTCTGTTATTTCATGATCTACCGTACTAAAATACCTGTACATTAACCAACGTGTATTGAAACATTCGGCGAGCATGTTTGTATTGGCACCCTTAACAGGATCTTTCACTTTCATCTCTTTGGGATATGTCCTTTCTCCCCCCTCTTCCCGTTCTTCTTCTACCACCTTTCAAATTCATTCAGATTCCAACTTGTAAAAGACACGCGATGGGGATCGAGAAAAAAGAATCGAGAGAAAGAAAACTAGAAACCGGTCTCTTTGGTTTCTTTGAAAAATGGTTTCTTTTCAACACAGACATATATACTTTATTTTTATTCTTTCTACATTTTATATTTATCCTTTTCGTGTTTCTACTCTTCTAGATATGTGAATGTATTTATCTGTACATTTTATCACGATAGATTACTTTCGAATTGTTTCATTTCGATTAATTACCGTTAATTTTAATCGTTAGTAAGAACGCATTGATTGTAAATACATTTATAAACACTAGTAAATAATCTTATTAAGACCCAATTGAAATACAAACCTCATTTTGATTCCTTTTCTTCGTACTTCTTCTTTTTCTCCTTTTATTCTTGCGATAATAAAATTAATCTATTTTCACGAAGTAGTCGAGTCATTTTTTTGTTTGCGAAAGATTTCACCCAGCTTCCTCACCCACTGGTTCATAAAATTTTATAATAATCTCAACCGCGAAGATCGAAGAATCCGAAATAGAAAGAGAAGAGGAGAGCTTGGTTAATAGCGTTGAGAGAAATGACGATTTTAGTTGATCCGATAAGTTTTACATAACCGCAATTACTGTCGATCGTTCGTCTATAAAGAAGCACTAATGACTATTTTCAAAGAATTTATTTTGTGAATATTTATTCTCTCTGCTTCTTCTTATTACAACGAATGTGCAAATTCTAATGTGTCGATAAAATATAAATATGAAAATAAATCGAACTACGCGAGGTTCGAAACTTAAAAATTCGCTTAATGAACGAAACGAAACCTGGTCTTTACCTGCCTATCGCGTATACATCTAGACTTTTAAATCAAGCCGAACAGAATTACTCGGCTATCATATATTCAGTAAATTATTTCAGACCCTACCTATATGGAGCACAATTCAGTCTAGTAACAGATCGTAGAGCATTTGTATGGGCAGAGCCGGCGCAAAGCGCGTTCACCGGAACCCATCCCCACGTTTTGAGAGGCCACGCGATCAACGAAAATTACCCAATTAAAAAACATCGATTTTGATTACATTTTTACAGCATAATGATACTATTGACAGATGGAAGACATTTTTTTAGTATCGATAATTCAGTTTAAAGTAGTGACAAAAATTATCAAATTATTTAATATTATTATTGGATTGTATTATTATTTAATATTAATTTTATAAAAAATATATAATAGGTAACAGTTTTGTAAATAAATAATTCCTCGTTGCAAAATTTTAGTTGTATTATGAATGTGTATGTAGGCCTCGCAAAATTTTTTGAACCGGCTCCGCAAAAGGTCGTGCCAGCCCTGTTCGGCCTTTAACTGCTATGAGCAGTTATGGTACGGGCTCGGTACTTGCATAATGTCGATCAAACCGAGGCGTAGCTAGTCTTATCTTAATCCAATTGAATTATTTTTTCACCTTTCTTCTGCCTGGGAATAGCTGCGTCTCAATTCTTTTCCGATCTCTAAGTAACGAAGCGTACTAGGATTTGCTGGAGGCAATGTAAAGTGTGGTATCCACTTGTTCAGAAGAAAAGGAGTTAGGTGATAGAGAATTAGTTTTTCTCTACTCGATGAATATTTCAGAAAACGCGGATAGTCAGGTAAGATGATAGAGCACGGAGGCGTTGGTTTGCAAAGAGAGATAAGAATGAGGTGATAGGGTATTTCGTTGAATTTCTTCTGTTCTTCTGTCGCAAAAGATATTAATTGGATCGTATGGTGTAGCTGCGATGTAGATATATGGTGTAGATATGCGGTGTAGATCCGTTGTGGTAACATCTATCAATAGTTGGCGAATCATTCGTCGTGATGTGTAACGTAACGTAGGTCGTAGAAAGAGGGAGGGGTCCTCGCTGGAGCGGCGTCAATAAGGCTTACGTGACTTGTGCAGCTCGATGTGTGTGTGACTAAGAATAAACGTGGGTAAGAGACCTACGCGGTTTGTTATTGGTCATGAAGCGTCGCAGTTAACTGTCTTGCGTCAGCTATCTGCTATCTGCTATAAGGTGACGTAAGCGGTTGGGCGGCACGTGACCGCTGACATTAGCGATAGACTGCTGCGTGACGCTTCGTTACAGTCTATATACAAAATATCCTTAAAGTAACGTTATATGTACATATGTTTTATCGATTTACAATGATCAACATAAAGATGACTATACATTGGGTACGAGGTGGTTGCATACAATGACGTTAGTTAACCATAATACGCCCTATATAGTGGGCTTGAGACGAATGTATTCTTAAGATGGTTTCAGTAAATCAGTGTCCTCTATATAGTGGACACGAGGCTATATGACATTGTATTAATAAGACGACTCCCCATATGACGGGCACGAGGTTTAGAGTTATGTCGCTAATTCGTTAAGCGTGAGATTGACGGTGGACGTAAAACTTCCCCCTTATTAGAAAATGTGCGTACATATACGTACATTTTAATAATTGAAAATTCATTTTAGAATGAAGAATATAATTCTATATTTAGAATAAAACTATGTTTTAGTTTAATTCTTTCAAGAGGTATACATGGTCACCTATCTTGAAATTGATAATTCTCTGTTTTCTATCGTAATATTTCTTTGACTTGATTTTTGTTTTATCTAAATTTTATCTGGCGATGTCTTGTGACCTAATAATCCGTTCGTTTAATTCTCCTAAGTAGCGCGTACAGGTTGTGCTTTGGAGGTCGTTGAAGATAGTGTTCGTGCTAATTGTCCGAAAACAAATTCCCGAGGAGTATACATCGTGCCTTCGTGCACGCTTGTATTATATGAGAGCATGGCCACATCGATCCAGCTATCCCAGTCATTAATATCGGTAATGAAGTGTTTCAAGAATTCCACAAGTACGTGGTGTGAGAGTTCTATCGATCGATAGGATTATGATAGAAAATTAGAACCAGAATCTTTAGTTAGCAAGACTAGTATAGTTAGTATATAATTATTGCTTATTTGCCTGGTGGGCATCGAACCCACGATGTACATAGAAATTGTGTCAAACGCCTTCCCGGGCGTATCTGTGATAGTCATGGGTTGGTGCGTTTTTAATATATCGAGCTTCTTTGTCCGACAAGTACGGCAATTTTCAATGAAATTTTGAATGTCTGATTTTAGTTTTGGCCAATAATATCTTTGCCTGATTCTGGCATAGATTTTCGTTACACCTTTATGACTCCTATGGGATTTGTATGATTATCATGTATGATTTGATTTCGTTTGATATCCTTTGGCATTGTTATTTCATGTTTTAGTATACCCTGTATAAAAAATATGTGCAAAGACTATCATAGGGGCATTCCAAACCTTCGGATCGATGGACATTTATAAAAAAAAGTTCGTGCAAAATTGTCCTTAACCTTGAAATAGAAAATCAAAATTTTTTTTGTCCTATTCTAATCGTCGCGAGAACAAAAAGAGTCAGAAGAAGGATGGGTCACATTATGAGTCAACCGTTTGCTTGAAAACTAACTTTAAAGGTCCAATACGTCTCGGACTAACTTTATTTATAATATGTTTACATTTGACAGTCATAGCAAATAGTGCGTCGTATTATTGACGGTTTCCTATCGCTATGTTTGTAATCAATCAGTCTATTATCGATATTCAATGAGTGTAGTAATATGGCAATCCATACAAATATACGGTAAATGTTACGTGGTATTGACGAAACAGGAAGGAACTACCGTTTAGCGCGTGAAATATATCGAGAGACAGTAAGATATAATGGAAGATTATTACGCGGAGAAGAGATTCCAAGGCAACGTGGTTTTCAGCTGCTAGATCAACAATTTGGTGATCGAGAGTTGATATTACGCCATTATAATCCATACCGGGATCCGGGCCATCCCCATGTGCATAGGCGTAAAGAAGAACGGATTAACGCTCTTACTCGTGCATATCCAATAATGGGCTTACATAGAATAATTCTCGTAGGGTAGAAGTAAGTCACATGACAGTGCAAAGAATAATTCGAGAAGAAGGTCTACGACCTTATAAAATTCAACATGTTCAGGCACTTCATCCAAATAACTATAGCCATCGACGATGTCTCCAATTGTTTTCGATGATTGTATTTTAGAAAATCCCAAGCAATTATATTAAATCATATTTTATTGAAAATAGATTAAAAAATATATATCGTGCACGTACTTAAGAAAGCATTACGCTTTAAATGTGCAGTAATACGTAAGAAAATCTACAAAACATTTCGTCGTAAAACGTCGTAAAACATTAATCGAAAAATTAAATTAAAAGAAATTAGGTATATTGCCCTAACATATTGCACTTGTTGGCTATACTTAATATCGATAAAAACAAATAATAGATTGACTTTTACGATTATCCAAACAGTTTTCTTTTGCCTTCCGAAGAATAATCCTTGATAAAGCTTCGCATAGCTCTTAACATACGTGAGACATAAAATAAATTTCATTCGATCTGTGTCGATCGTTTAAAGTAAAGAAGAAGGACAATATGCGAGGTACTACGTAAGTTTTAATTCATACTCCGAGGAGTGAACGTGGGTATTACATCATTTTATAATCATCCAAACGATGCAAAATGTACTCGGAGTACGATGAGGTAATTATTAAACGATATTACATTCCGTAAAGTGTTGCATAGCTCTTCAAATGTATTGGACTTTGAATAAATTTCTTTCAACGTACGTCGACTGCTTAATGTTAACAAAAAGGATCATTGGAAGGTCAATTCGCGTTACCGCGTCAGTTCCCTTTTGTACTACAGGAGATTAACTCGATACAGATACAATCGATATAAAATAAATTCAAGTTAATCTTTCGCGAAACATAAATCGCGAACTCGGGATCATATAATTAAGAAATAAAATAATTTAACCAACATTTATACGCTGACACCTCCAGTTAACGTTGGGACCTGAATTCTCGTTAAGGGAATTAGAGTAGAGTTCTAAAAGTGGAGTTGCAATCATCTCGTAGGTCTTCGGATGCAGAAACCTCTACGTGGTAAGACCTGGGTTGATAGTAGTCGTGATATATAAAATTTTAAAGTTGGTGTTGACGCAACCTAGACCATAACCCAGAGGCAACAAGAAGAGTATTGAGAAAAAAAAGAAAGCAATGATAAAAGTAATGGAATGTATTAACCTTAGTAATGAGCGTTCTAAACTCGTCCATCATTTCCTGGGAATTGTCGAGATTCTGAAGATGTTGGCATACTTGACCGTGCAATACTTGCGAAATTCTTTATTACCTAAGTTTTATTAAAAGCTTTGGAGGTTGAGCATTAATTTGGCAATTGCCCAAAACTCCCCAACTTACCAATTAACCCGCAGAACAATCGTTTGATACCTCATCCAATCTGCTTAACATTTGTTCATCTTCATTTGCACATGGATATATATATATTGTCACGTCGCCGTGTAACAATAAAATTGTTGCTTTATGAAAGTCGCATCTAAGTTAGTTTTTTTTTGTAAGTCTATTGCCGCGCGAAGTAATTTACAAATCTCCGAACGATAGTAATCTCTGCGTACCAAAAGCTGAAAAAACGGTGAAACCGAAAAAAAGAAAAAAACGAATAATTTTAATAATCATTCATTTTTTTTCTTTTCTTCGTCTTTTCTTCACATAATCGGTCAAGTATCCAATTTCATATATTCATTTATAACTTAAATGTTATTATTTGTAATATTTCATTTTCTTTGTTTTGTCAATTAAAGTCTATTATTTTTTTGTTATAAATTAAGCTTTTATTATTATATGGGTGATACATTGAGCAATAGTCGCAACCGGAGAGAGATTGACAAGTCCCTGCTTTAAATTATTTAAACTCGGGGCAATACGGAGGCGTTTCTTAGGAAGTTAGACCGATAATAGGGCGAACGAAACCGCCCCGATCCCAGTAAAATCTAAGGATTGACTAAAAACGGGGCTAGTAACTAGATTGGTGTAAACGGGCGAATAATCCATTCGGTTTGGCTTTTCGTGACCCAATCGAGGACTTTACAATATATATATATATATATATAGCGATTATTAATTGGACTTTACAATATATATATATATATGCGATTATTAATATATGTATATATATAATGTGAACATACATACCTTTCTTTTGGAATTATAAAATTTTGTTTTCTAACAAATCCATCGAATATGCTTAGTAGTAGAATAAAAAGGGATACTACGTAACCTCCTTTCATCTAACTCAAAATCATCGGGTTTCATAACGTTTTCTTTTTTTTGTACAATTTATAGATGAACTAACGTTATAAAATTAATTGTGCCCTACTTTCTTAGCTTTTTGTTGTTCAGGAGTCGTTACTTTATAATCTGTACCCTTAATTTCTAAATCTTTCATTAATACCTGAAGAAATTGTATATAATTATATAAATACAATACATTATATATATATATATATATATATGTAAATGTTAATTTGACACAACATACGATGCACAAGCATACAAATAATCATAAATATTGAAATATAATTTTCTTTTGGATGATATACTAGCAATCGAATGGCATCTATTAATACAACTCGTTATAATATTATAAGAGGCATTTTTAAGTTGATGTTTCATTTTCAGGCAGGAAACTACTAAAACATTAATTAATATAGGCTGGAGAATTCAGCCATAGTTTTTTTGTTAACAATTGTAATGTTAATCCTGAAATATTGACGTAAAAATTGTGAAGAAAACTTTTTTTTCACAGAAGAATTAATAGGAGGCAAACGAGTTTTCCTTATTCGTTGAATTTTCTTTCCAGCCTCTCGCGAGTGTGATATCGCTTAAATTTTCAACAAATAACAAATTTCCTTCCTCTCTTTATTACTTTATTGTTATGTGAACAAATTAGATTCGTACAGCGTGAAAGTAAGGGGCAGCGTTAAAAGTGAATATCTTTTTTGATCCATTTCATTGAATCGTTCAAAATTACCGCGCGTTTCCATGGCGCCAAAAAATTGTGCGGATAAATATATAACTACTGAAGGCGTCGCAAGGGGATCTATATAACCGGTTGCGGATAACTTACAACTCAACAACTTTTATTAATCGACGAGTAACACCATCGCACGGAGTTTAATGAAAACTCTACGAACGTTGAATGTCCTAAAGATTATAGAGAAACGTCGTATTTATGTCAATCTCTTTTTTTTTCCTTATTTAATATCCCTTACTCATTTGGTAATAAAAAGGATCGAAATAAAATAGCCATTAAACAAAATAGGACAAGCAAGAGTTTATCTATTTTCTCGAATCATTTGTAATCTTCTCTATGAATTTCATTTATACTTTCGTTTCATTTCATTCAAAATATTATTAACACGTTGACTGCCGTGGGGGTCACCAGTGACCGACAACGCGACCAATAGTTTTTCCTGTAAGCAGTCGCTTGAAGAAATGCAAACTTCAGTGTCAGAACATTTTTACTAAATGCAACGCTAATTTCATTCTAAAATCGAAAATTGAAATATTTTTTCGAAAAAATGGCCCACAGCGCCTCGAGGGTCAGCGGTGATCCCCATCACGAAACATGCATATAACATTATTAGGCAACTCAACTCATCTGTTGTAAATAATATTTCAACATAATATGCATCGCATAATAAAAAATTCATATTGGCGCCATGAACAAACCATGTAAAATGTGCGTAACAGTCAACGTGTTAATTTTTCATTAAGCTAATTTATTTTTTTATACTTTGATCTTTTCATTGTAATTGCAGTCACATGTTTGACACAAAGTTTATTAGAACAAAATAGGATGTACTACAAGATACAATAATTCATATCTTAGAAAGTGCAAAAGATATGTATTATTAATGTAAATATTGCCTATTTATTACTACATTTTATCGCATTAACAGCAAGTATCCAATACTGTTCTCTTCGTATACTGTATTCGCGTCATAACATTTTGATAAAGCTTAAAAAGAAACGATCCATGTTTATACAACATTTTATTTTTCTTACTAAAAGTACCTATGCTTCCCCCCGATTTATTTAGATGACGTAATCAACATCCAATCCTTAACAAGATGCTTGAAGAAAATTGTTAAAAAAGAGAGCTACAAATTAAAAATTAATAATAAGCAGGTACGTGTCCTACCAGCTGATGCTGAGACATAAAAAAATTGCAAGATTATTGAAGTCTTCTAACGCTAGTTTCCATACGTTCCAATTGAAACAAGAATGGTCGTTCCGTGTTGTTCTACGCAACGTTTATCACCCTGTTGATTTGGATGACCTAAAGGACGAATTTCAAGAGTCCGGCATGAGGTGATAAATATTAGTAACATTCAACACAGAGTTATACACAACCCAATGTCAATGTTTTATATCAATTCGAAGCAAAAACCAAATAATAATACTGTATATAACATAAGTCGTCTAAATAATACTAAAGTTAAAATTGAACCACACTTAAAAAAGGAAGAAATAGTTAAATGCAAAAGATGTCAAAGATACGGCCATACCCAGAATACTATAATCTCCAATACAAATGTGTCAAATGTCCAGATACTCGTTCAACAGTAGAATGCAAAAAATTTGATGAAACTCCGCCAACTTGTCATCTATGTGGCAGTCACCATACTGCAAACTACAAAGGGTGCCCTCGTTATAAAGAGTTGCTCAGGAAAACGTTCCCAAAATGCAGACTTAGAGAAAATCTAAACATTCGATCAATCTTACAGACCAACCCAATGGTAGATAATCAATGTTTCACTAATCCATCTTTTTCTTAAAAACAAGCAGTTATGGGAAGCAATTACTCGCCAAATATTCCAAGTCCGACATGTCCTATTATAGAAAATAAAAACAATAATTCGTGTACTTTTGAAAATGTGAGTAAATTACAAAATCTCATCAAAAAACAAACTGAACAAATAAATAACCGTCTTTCTTTATTAATGGCAATTGTAAATAAATTGTCATCCATCAAAAATTAATGAAGACTTTACGTATTACTCTTTGGAATTCCAATGGCCTGATCCGACGAAAAGTTGAGTTGGAAGCTTTCTTAAAAAATCAAGATATTCATATAAAGTTGGAATCCAAGACTCATTTTACCGATAAAACTTATTTTAAAATCTATGTATATACGGTGTACTACACGCATCATCCCAGTGGAAGGGCACATGGGGATACAACGATTATTATTAAATCTAGTATTAAACATTATGAGCTTGCGCCCTACAAACAAGACCACATCCAGGCAACTAGTGTTATGATATACGACTGGCACAACCCTCCTAGCATATCAGCAGTTTACTACCCTCCTAGACACAATATAAAAAAAAAACAAATCGACTACCTCTTTAAAATCTAGGCTCTAGATTCATAGCAGAAAGCGGTAAACGTTATCGTTATAGTAAGACATATAAGATTTAATAATTGCACTTGCGTGTATGTAAAAATGAAAAAATAATGAAACAGCATACGAATGATATTTTCTCGTGGTATAATAATAATTGGATTATTTAATGGATATTAAAATGACATAGAATTTCAGACTTCAGACAGATTTTATTTTCTCGTTGCACCTCATAGTCGCAGCAACACGGAAAACAACCGAGATCTCTTGTATAAGTGTAGCTCTATCGACAGAGCCGCACGACCTTTTGCGGGGCCGGTTCAAAAAATATTGCGGGGCCTAAATACACATTCATACTACAACTAAAATTCAATGAAAGTACAAAATCTGTAATCATATATGACCTTGCAAAAAACTATCGATGTAATTTAATTTCGCTAAAAAGTACATTTCTGTGAAAGCGTCCGAACTTTTATCTAAGGTAATTTCCAGGATATCAAGGCTTTATGGAATTACACTGAACTTTTATGATTTGTGTCACTCCTTTAAACTGAATTATCGATACTAAAAAAATGTCTCATTCGTTAATAGTATCATAAAGCTGTAAAAATTTAATCAAAATTAATGTTTCTTAATTGGGAAATTTTCGTTGATCGCGGGGCATCTCAAAACGGGGGGCCGGTTCCGGTGAATGCGTTGAACCCGCCTTGCGCGGTCCTGTTTATCGATTGTGGATATACCGAGATTCGGCAACTTACAATCGTCCTTGATCGCGATTATACGATCAATACCGTTCATTGTGGTAACAAAGGATCTCAGTGTTAATTGAATCAGGGGGATATTATATATAGGAATAATAATCGATCACAAGTAAACAACTCACTCGAATCCTCGATGAACTCCTTCATGCATCACGACACGTTCTGCACATATTTTCGCAAATATTGACATATAAATGAACCTAATGTCATGGTAAACTCTCAACAATTTTTCGTTGAATAATTTTAATTCGTTACCGAGTTAATAGAATTATTGGATTAATTTTAGAAATGGAAGAAAAATGAAAAGAAAAAGGAACGACCTAAGTGGAGGAGTACGATGAAGAAATAAAGAAAATTTTTAAGTTCAAGTTTACACTTACGTTCACTTATGTGAAAAATGTAATTATTAAACAATATAAAAATAATGGAAATGCTCTGGATATTGCAGAAATAGATTCGGAAATCGGCAAATTCACGGAATATGACATGCGGGTATTCTATGATGATGAATATATGATATATTTTTAATCGGTGGATTAACATTCACGAGATAATTATTGATCTAGGAATTGTTGAGAGTATATCACTTTAAAAGGTAAATTTGTTTTGATACAGTCGAAAAAAAAAAGAAAGGATTTACTGTCTTTTTCGATCGTGAAAGAAACCAGCACTTGCATCATTTCTAAACTCATCTTGATAACGACACGTAAACTTGAACGTACAAATCTTTTCTATTGTTCTACTGTACTCATAAAGTTTTATCGTTCTTTTTTCTTTTTCGCACCATTTTTTTTATCCATTTATTAAATTAGTCTGATAATTCTATCAACTCAACGTTAGAAACTCAAATTATTGATCATAAAATTATTAAGAAAATTTCACTGTAGTAAATGAATTTATTTTTTGATATTTTCAAAAAAATGAAAGAACGTGATTTCCTTTCATGACGATTTCTCGATTAATAATTATTCTATAAATCTTTGGTTCCGCAGTTTACTAATATACTTTGACCATTATGTGACATCTAAATTGCATATTATCCCAACACGCCCACTTCTGATAGCAATTACATCGTTTCTTACATTATTCCCAAATACAATTGCAAAACTAGACGTGAACTTTGATGTAGAATTAATGTTCCTTTTATTCTCTCTCATATAATTTTTTAAAATTGTTGGCTATTGTGAGATTTAGGAGCACCGTATGAGGTTTTAAATAAAAACTGAAGCAGATTAATGAAAAATAAAAGTATATATTAATAACGTGTTCAGTTTTACAACGTGGCAGAACACTGGATACGGAAGCAATTTTTTTTTTTATGTGTTTCCCAGGAGTGAGGAAAAGCAGTACCTAGGGTTTCACGACCTCTCAACCTGCATTGATAGTGAACGAATAGCGTTAAACAACATGAAGAGAAAATGGTTTGAAAAACATTATATGGATATGGAATAAAAGTATCAAAAACCCATAGAATTGAAAGGACTTAATCCTTCATGATTCGGTTACAATGATTACTGCTAGAAGCACAGCAATTTATAAAGTGAAGAAGAGATAACAACCCTTGGATGGATGAAATAGATATTGAGCAATAATAGAAGAAAGAATGCTAGATTTTGAATTGAGGAAAAGGAGTGGGTAGGTTCATCTTGATTTTATAAGGGATTTTATTAATGTCTGAAAGACTTATCTTCTTGAGAAATGGAGTTTTATGTTTTTGGATTTGAAGTGAAGAGTTTCTGGAAAGGGAGAGTATAATTTCTTTGAGTGGAGGAATGTTGGCCATTTTGTGTATATTTGAATTGCTGATGTGCTCACCCTTCTTTTTAAAGATGAGGCTAAGATATGAATTTTGGACTGATTGTAATCTTTTTAGAGAAGTGCGTGGGGCACCACCCCAAAGTTGGACGCCATAGGTTAGGATGGGACGAACACAAGTGAGGTAGAGTAATCTTTTTGGTTTTATGGGAAGAGAACTATATCTTACAAGCAGAGGGTAAAGTTTTCTTATAGGAGCATAGGCTTTAATCCTTCTTTCCTCAATGGCTGGTATCCATCTGACGGCCTGATCTACTGTTATACCAAGATATTAAACTTTGTTCTTCCATGGTGTATCCATAGAGCAGACTCTAAGTGGAGATGGATACTTGAATTTGGTGGTTAACTTTCTGTGAAAAATAATAGTCTTAGAGTTGGATGGATTTAGTTCCAATTTCCAATCATGAAAGAAGGATTGAATGGAATACAGATGAACTTGTAGGTACTTTTGCAGTTTGATGGAAGACCACGAGGAAGGTATCATTAGCAAAAATTGAGAGAAGGGTTTTGGGGCTTTTGGATAAGTCATTGATGTACACGTTGAAGAGAATTGGACCCAAGAACGAGCCCTGAGGTACACCAGTATTAATTGCTCTGGTGCTAGATAGTTTCTTATTAACTTTAATAATGAAGGATCTATTTGTTAGGAAGCTACTAATGATCTTTAGTATATGATCGGGAAAATTGTATCTTTCTAGTTTCAGCAAGAGACCATTGTGCCAAACCGAGTCAAATGCTTTATTTAGATCTAGGAGGAGCATACCTGTTAATCTATTTTTGTTATGCTCATTGGCAATATGATGAATGGCTCTAATAAGTTGGAGGATAGTCGATTATAATTTGCCATTTGGTTACCATTACAATTTACATACTTGGCCGGGGTATCAGGAGTTTTTAGTCACTCCCTGGTGTCATAAGAACCTGCACATTTAACACGTCTATATAGCTTATTGCAGTTTTTAGAGGTGTGGCTATGAGCCTGGCACATGAAGCATTGGATAAAGGGCTTGGAATCACTTTTTTTTTCCCAGTATATTCTGATGAGGAAGAGGCTGGAGACCTTTCTTACATGTTGAAGGATAGTTTCCGCCGGAAAGGTGATTTTGTAAATGGGATAATTTCAATTAGGATCTTTCTGGATTTCAGAACATGAGAACTGGTGGAGATCTTGAGTTTGAAGCTCTTTAGTGATCTCAACGGAATCAAATTTGAGTAAGCCTTTCAGAACAACAGCAAGGATTTTGTCATGATCTGTGGTATAAGTACGAAAAGGAAGACCAGTTCTCAAACATTGGGTATTGAACATGTTGAACAATTCAATTGTGTCAAAATTAAATTTCATTTTATCATCCAGATATTTCATCTGGATCTTGCGACCATATTTGTCCCTTATGAAGGAATAAAGTGAGGAATATTTTTCAAATTTACCGTGGACGTAGACAGGAGAAGGTTTTTTGGGTTTAGAGGAAGAGGTGGGTTATGTGACTGGAATAGTTGAGGGTAGAGTATTCACAGAGTGAGGAACTTCCTCATCCTTATTTATGGCTAAAAGGTCATACAGATTTGAGGTGGGGAAACTTTTGGATGATTTCGCAATCCATACCTGCAGAGTTTGAAGAAGGGGAAAGTCCCCTCTTAGCTTTCTTAACTGGTCGAAGAACAGTCTCCCCGGAGTTTGTCCTTGAAGAGAGAGTCGAAGCCGAATCCAGAAGGTCCAGTTTTACCGCTACACCGCGGCTAGTGCCGGATCTCTGGAAGAATCCAACGCAGAAACACAATGAATGGCCGCAAATGTTGATGACACAGTGGACAAGCACAATAGACAATGATGATAAAAACACAACAACGCACTATTACGGCTCAATCGCTTAACGTACGGTTCGAGGTCTAGCACTCGAATGATTATTATGATCGAATGCTCTCTAATATGGAAGCAAGAAAAGGAAGAAGCTATATTTTGTGAGCTCGCTTTGCGTATTGGTGCATTTGTTTTGTCGTCTGCGTGCCGGGATACGCAGTACTTATAGAATCGTTGTATTTGATGCACCAATAAAAATATTTATTTAATTTTAAATATCAGTTTAATTTTTTCTCAATTTAGACTAATAATATAATTAACTCAATATCATCGATTCATCGACACTAACACGATGAAATTATTGATCGCGAAATTGTTGAGAAGATCCAATGACATCAGGATCGTTTATCTTTTGATACATCTGAAAAAAGTGAGGTACGTTCTTCTACACATGGAGGAGATTGTTTACTAGTAATTGATAATTATTTCTATATTCGATTTCATTCTGATTCAATTCTGAGATCCTTTATTATTACTATAAATAGTATTTAATATTTAATATTTAGTACATACAAGAAGACAAAAATTGATAACCAAATTTTAGAAAAAGAAGAAAATTGATAAAAATAAATTTAAAAAATTCGGATTGTATTTCTAGCAGATGCATAGATCAAAGTTGGATCGAATCAATTTAACAAAGATCCATGATGTTTCTTTACTAAAGTAGGGAACTATTTTCTTCATCCTGGAGTTCATATCTATATCCAGTAGTCATATTTTTAAGGGAAGATATATGAACAAGATTAATAGAAAAATAGATGCCGAATAAAACTCAAAACTATTCTAGGAATGCTGTTTAAACCTGAATGAAAAAAAAAATATGAATCGACGAAAATAGATTGAAAAATTGTTAGTTATATAAAATGAAATAATGTTGATACGAATATGTAAATACAAAAATATAATGAGAGTGATCGATGTAATATTTGGATCTATCAAGAATTGAAAGAATAAGAACAAAGATAAGAAATTATAACGTTAAGAGACGTAAATAATAAGAGGCTATGGAAAATTTGAAAAGATCGCTGTTGAAGCACGCGAAAAGCAAAGTCGAACAACAAGCGTTTTTTATACTCATTTTGTTCTCCTAACCGCGATGACTTTGTAAAAATTATCCGCTCTTAGAAAAACGAGGCATCTAAGAGTCGATAATTCGTTAGTTCGACGCTTTGTTCGATCCTATCAACAAAGACGTTATTCGAAAATTAAACAATTCGAAGGAATATCTTTGTCCCTTCGTAAAGAATCAACGTCGCTCTTCTCTTCCCTTCTCCTAATATGCTAACTTATTTAAATATTTGGAGAAGCGCCAAGAAGCCTGTATCGTATTGAGTAGTCAGTCAGTCAAGACTACAAACTAAACAGTATCGAACAAACAGTCAGCGAATAGTTAACAAAAAAGAAAAATCGAGTCACGGTCTCATATTTTGTTTCACTCAAAACTTACGAAATGAATATCTAACGATATCGGCTCTTCTAGCGTCCTGCACTAGCCGACCACGAAACCCATCGTCGTACGTACCGTAGAAAGGAAGTGAGAAGAAACAGATGAGTGACGAAAAGAGATAAAGAAAAGGAATGAGGGAGAGGGTGTGAGGAGGAGAGAGATAGTAGCCAATATACAGTGAGGTCCTCATAAGCACTACTTGCACTTTCTCTAACCTATGTAATTGTCGCTCGAGTGTACATATTCCCAGGTTTTTACCATACCTCTCCTCTCTCTTCCTCTCACTCACACTCTCTCTCTCTTGCCGTTCACCTGTCTTCTCCCCAACACTAACTCCATTACTCTCGAATTTACCCACGAAAAAACCTCAAATTGGGAATCCTTAAAACGTATTTTGAAAATACCAAAGAATAGATGCCGATTTTTCATTGTCTAATGGCAAATGATTTCGAGCCCTTCTTTCTCTTTCTCTTTTCTTTTTCTTGTTTTTTTGCTTTCTTTTCTTTTCTTCTTCTTCGGCGAAATAGAGAAACGTGTTAGATAAAAGTATTTTCATATAATAATTCACAGATACATACGCATATTTATTTAAATGAAATAAGATATATATATATTGGGTCACGAAAAGCCAAATCGAATGGGTTACTCGCCCGTTTACACCAACCTGGTTACTAGGCCCGTGTTTAGTCAATCATTAGATTTTACTGGGAGCGGGGCAGTTTCGTTCTCCCTATTATCGGTCTAACTTCCTAAGAAACGCCTCCGTATTGCCCCGAGTTTAAATAATTTAAAGCAGGGACTTGCCAATCTCTCTCCGGTTGCGACTATTGCTCAATGTATCACCCATATAATAATAAAAGCTTAATTTATAACAAAAAAAAATAATAGACTTTAATTGACAAAACAAAGAAAATGAAATATTACAAATAATAACATTTAAAGTATAAATGAATATATGAAATTGGATACTTGACCGATTATGTGAAGAAAAGACGAAGGAAAGAAAAAAAATGAATAATTATTAAAATTATTCGTTTTTTTCTTTTTTCGGTTTTAGCTTTTGGTTTTAGCTTCAGCTTTTGTTACGCAGAGATTACAATCGTTCGGAGAGTTGTAAATTACTTCGCGCGGCGATAGACTCACAAAAAAAACTAACTTAGATGTGACTTTTAGATACTAGTCCGCTAAGAGACCTTAGAACTGAATTTTCGACTGACTTTCTGGAACTCTGGGTTTAGACTGACTTTTTCGGCGCATTTCCAAATATTCTGTGCGTTAGAATATTGGGAGAAGCGAAAAGGAAGAACGACATTGATTGGCGGCGTAAGACCTTTTCCGAAGTTATTCGTCGAAACGAACGATTTGACAGTAAAACGGACGCAAATAAACAAGTAATAACGCGTTTAATATAGAACAAGAATAGGGCAAAGTCGATAATCGGATTAAAAGTTCCTTTCTTCCTAAAAGAGATATGCTCAAAATAGAATTCGAAAGGTATTAGAAAAACGCTTGTTATTCGACTTTGTTCTCCTTCTTCCTCTCATGTTTCGGCAAATCGATGTTTATTTATCGTTCGTAGGCGGTTTAAATGTCCTAATATAAAGCAACAATTTTGTTGCTACACGGCGACGTGACAATATATATGTGTCGGTATAAAGTAATAATCGTCCATTCTATAGATAGGTTTTAATCGGATGGCTCTCCTTTTTTGTGGATGATTTGGTCGAAAGAATATTCATTGTATACGAAGGTAAAAGCATCGAAAGCTCTCCATCTTCGTAGTTCCTCTACTAATCCGCCCGCTAAGAAAAAATCTGATCGGTTTATAGCGAATGGCGAACAACGAGAATATAGGTGCGCCAATACCAACGCCATATTAAAGGCCAATTGAATGCACCTATGTTAATGTGCATACATAGTACTTAACACATGTAACTCCTTTTATAAGTGTACGGTCTCGATATTCGATATTTATGATAAAATTTATGTTTCGTCGAAGGTTTCAAATAAGCACAGACAGTTTGTCGCGCCTTACCGTTGTCTACTACAAGCTCGATTGCTCCTTATCGCAATAATTATCAGTAAATGTTCATATCAATAAATAACATTATGGGTATACATTTAGCGTACCTATTATTGACATCATCACCGATTTACCACGTGACACTCGATGAAAAGACCTCTGTTATTGCGATCAACTCTCTCTCACCAAGGTTGCTGTGCGATCTGTCCTAAACAATATCTCGTAGGAATTTTACATCAATATCATATAATTGTCTTGTTGAAATTTCAATTTCTTTTTAACTTTTCGAATAGAATAATCGATCGTGTTAAAAATATCGTATAGAAAATTTTATCGAAAAAAATTATATTAAAGGTAGATAGGTAGATAGATATATATCTTTTTATCGATCTTAAATATTTCATATTCGATTTTATCATAATAATCATAATTAATAATGAATGGATCTTAAATTTGTTTTACGAAAAAGACAAAACAATGCGTGTAAGAAAAAAGGAAAGGAAAGGAAAGGAAAGGAAAGGAATCGGAAGGAAAGGTTTCTTGTTTAAGAATATCAACATAGAAAGTCTCTTTCTCTCTTTTATTCCGGGGGTAAGCGACGTAGACGGTGGAGGAAAGAGGCGCATATATCTACGAGAGAATAGGGTCGCGTTGTTTTTGTTATTTCTTGATCTACCGTACATTAGCCAACGTGTATTGAAACACTCTGCTTTTTTTATCACGCTTTAAGTGTTTTCGGCTTTTGTTCAAAGACCAACTCTTGTTCTTCTTCTTTGTCTCTCTTTCTCTCTCTCTCCCTCTCTCTTTTCAGCTTCTTCAAGATTTAAGTTAGCACTATGCACATTCAATTCGTGGCACGTTCACTAGTCAATTCATTTCCTTCCTCCAAGTTTAAACGATGCTGATCTCTCTCTCTCTCTCTCTCTTTCTTTCTCCCCCTCTCTCTTTGTCTCGTTTTCGTTTACTCAATACATGTAGAGCGCCCCACATTAATGGAATGACGTGCAGGATGAGCAGGGGTGAGAGGGCTATGCTAAGTACCAGTTAAGCTTTTCTTTTCCCCAGGCTAGGCGTAGAAAATTCCGGTTATGGGGGATAGCTAGTTTTCCACATTATCCGAACGAAGCAACACTCTATTTTTTTTATTTCTCTATATTTATCTATTTATCTCTATATCTTTCTCTCTATCTAGTTCCTTTTATCGACTTCCTTAGCAAGAGATTTGTCATCGGTACGTACGCTGATTAAAATTCACCTTTTCCGATGTCGATATAAAAGACAGAGTGCGGAAATCCGTTGGGATGAGAGCGGATTAACGAGCTATGCTTGTGTACGTTTACGCAGCACGCGCGTGTGATTCAACGGGAGAAAGAGAGGAAGCTAATATATTGCTCGAGTTATTCATGAATTTATCCGCTATTATTCTGACGAACGCTTTTATTTTCATCACTCCCTTTCTTTCTTTTTTCTCTTTCTCTCCCTTTCTCTCTCTCTATCTTTTTCTCTTCTCATACGCTCTTTGATATTATTATATATTAAATCGATAAAAATATGTTTTTTGCAATGTAAATGATTTTCCATTCATGTTTCTTGTGTGACCTTTCATTCTCTATCTCTCTCTCTTCTCTTGGATAATTTTTACAAAATCAATTTACTTTTTCGCTCGAATTTCAAATGAATTTAATTATATTACTTTTAAACCCGTTAAACCAATCGAAACTTCAAAACTTCTTCAATCCATCGATGTAAAGCGTATTTCAAACGAAAGTATGAAGTAAGTCTGAGGAGGGACCATTAGTAGGTAAGTAAAGGGATTATATCAGCACTTTTTAGAAAACTGGTTATATCTTAACTTAGTTCTTTGCCCGAAGAGTCGCGAGTTACTGCGGCTGTTTCGCAATTTAAAGACTTTCTGCTAACCATGATGGTCTACATTAAAATCGAATAATGACCGTCATTATCTCTGATAATTCTTGCCACGAAGCAGCGGTTTGTAGTACTCGCTACCTCTCTCAACCACTCTACCTATAAAAGAGGAATCGCTAGTGTGAGAAGGAAAAGAAAGAAAAACCAATATAAAAAAAGAAAAAAACGAATCAAACCAGAAAATATAAAAGACGTATGAAAACGTTTCTACAGTGGTGGGCTGCTATTTTTACCTAAAGCGAATCGTCGGTGTCCCAGGTAAACGCGAAGAGACATTCGTACGACAAAGAGAAAGATGAAAAGAGTAAGAGAGAAACAAGGAGAGGGAGAGAGAGAGAGAGAGAGAGAGAGAGAGAGAGAGAGAGAGAGAGAGAAAGAGAGAGAAAGAGAGAAAAGAAGAAACAGAAATAGCAGGAAAAAAAGAGAGAAAAAAGAGGATGAGTCTAAGGGAGGAGCAACGAAAGGCGGTACCTCTGGCTACCAATCCTTTTCTCCTGTAGCGTCGAATATTGTCCTCGATGGCTTGTCGCGTGGCGCAGTCTCGAATCCATTTGGCCGCTCAATAAATTCCCGCGAGCGAGCAAGGACCAGTTGAGTACGAGATTTCGAGCCGAAAAGTAGTGCAAATCAGAAGAGTGCGGCTTCTCGACCGTTGGACAACGTTGTCTTCTTCTTTCAACAAATTAGGCATATTGATCATTACTACAATTGGTAAGTACACACGTTCATATTTCTTCTATCTGTCTATATGATTTATTTGATTTTCTTTTCGTGAAAGAAGTGATTAAATTTTCTCCATGAATCTCTATCGTTATTCCTATTTTTCTTCCTATGTAATTCGCGAAAAAACAGAACCAAGAGAGAAAAAATGAGAAACAACTGCTTTGTATACTATCGAGGTATATTCCGTCATGGCGACAAGCTCACTTGAAACTTAGTCATAAGCGTGTTATTGCTAGCACAGTATTTCACCCTGCTAGTGTCATGTACGGCGGTCGTTGCGTTGCTCGACATCCGTTTTTTTCTCTTCGAACTCCAATCTTTTTCGCAGCGTATATAGTATACGTGGCTCTTTAGAACGAACAGAATGAAGATCAACAGTCCTTGAAGGCAATTATAGACGTCCTAAGCGTCTATAATATAATTTATATAAGATAATTTTTTGTGTCATTGCAAATTCTCCGCGTACTTATTGAAAAGGTACGAGGCGATCTCTAATATCCCGGATATTCCCATAACGATGAACAGCTTTATGTTTATGATCAATCTACGGAAAATGAAGAAAGTCTTTGATATAAGATCAAATTTAACGATAATAAGATCGTGAAATCGCACTTATTTGTTTCGATCGGCCTGGAATCGTTCGTTTCTAGCGTCCGAAGGATCTGCGGTCACTCTGTTTATTTCAGCCTTTACCTTGTTGCATTGTATAGATGTGATTACGAAAAAGACGATGTTGATTAGAAGTTGCATCGCCACCGATGCAATGAAGAACAAGAGTTCACAACGAAGATTACTTCCCGCTACGAAGCAACGTTAAAAAAGATGTGTCAAATCATTAATCTCTCGTATGGTAGGAACAAAAATAATCTTACGTGAAAACCAACAGCTTTCTCGTTCGATGTTAGGCTGCAAATATATTGGAAAAAAGTTGATGTGATTGACCACGATTCCAAGGACGGTGATGAAACAGGCCAGACCCCACGCGTACACGCAGTACCTGAAGAATCTTTTCCTGTGTCCTCTTCCTCTCGTCGATGTGTTTCCACGCGTACCACTGAAGGAAAAAAGAGATAAGAAACACGCGCATTTCGCCTTTTCCTATTCTCAAGGAATCTTCGCGTTACTTGCTGCGACGAGGAATAAGAGTATTTTTGTTGGTTGAGATTACTGCGCCTCCCGGCGACGTCTTTCAGAAAAACAGTTACATAAAAGAATACGTCGTATTTTGTCAAACAAGATTATTCTCGATAAGTAAAGAAACTTATCTAAATCTCATAGATTTTTCATAGATTTTTTATAGATTTTTCATAGATTTCTCCGAGAATTCCTCTAAGCTCGATCGAACTTAGCCTTCGAACATAGGAAAGCTACGTGGGACGATAATCAGCGTGGATCTATTTTCTTCGCGCATTTACAAATCTTTCGTCTAAAACAGACGCTTGAAAACACAATCAGTTACGGCCACGGAACGACGAGAGACAACGCACGTCACGAAAGGAGATCTTTAAATTCTATGTGTTCAAGATGAATAGGGAGAAAAAATTTGATCGAATAAAAAGATCGATCTTGGACGTTTGCGAATAACCGCTGTAATTTTAGCTTTCCATGAACGAAAGTAACGAGACCATTCGCTTTTGCAAAGCTCTTCTCCATACTAAAACGGTTTCGGCGACGTGACGTTTGCGCAGGCACACGCTCATCTAAAAACTTGCACGATACCGGAAACATCGGACCATGTAGAATAGGGTCCGAAGTCGCCCAGGACATCGCAACCAGGCAAAGGAAAGACGAAAAGAGGCTGGCGAAATGCCACATGAGAGTCTTGCCATCGAGATTCTGGAGAACGGATAAGCAAGCCAACGTTATCAACAAAAATGCGCAGCTGATCAACTGAAGTACTCTATTAATACTGCACCTGAAAGCATCAAAGTTGACGTACCGTATAAGAGGAGTGATCTTCTTTAAACGACTAGTTTTGAATAGGATTTGGTCTATTCGAACCAAGTTTCGACGTTCTCAGAGTATGCAATCTTTGAATAAACCTCGACCGACGTGCTATGACAAAACGAAAAGCAACTTGTGATCGAAAATGTATTTCAATTTGCTTTTCTTTTATCAAATAACGACGATGGCTACCCATTATTTTCGACAAAGATAAAAATAAGACAAATAAGATTACACATCGAGCATAGACATGTTCGGAAAATTAGACATATAGTTATATTTTCATACCTTCGACACAGACATTTCGAGGTAAACGTTCTCTCTCTTTCCCTTATTCTCTCTCCACTTGCTCTTACAACATGTTCTTTTCGTCTGCCATACGTCTATCGTTACTTTTCTTCTCTTGGAAGATATACGACTCGTTCGTTGTAAACGTCTGCTAGCGTTGCAAGTGCGAGGGGTTGAAAAAGGGACGCGAAACGAGTCAGCGGCGTAGAGAATCAAAACTCGACCGTCCGTTCTATGGTGGAATCGAATTTCCGCGAGAATTCTCTCCTCTACGACCGTGTTCATCCACGTTTCATGCCCACGCGCATGCACACATTAGAGAGAGAGAGAGAGAGAGAGAGAGAGAGAGAGAGAGAGAGAGAGAGAGAGAGAGAAAGAGAGAGAGAGAGAGAGAGAGAGTGAGAGAGAGACGATCCGCACACTGGAGAATACGTGGAGTGACGAACGGGGATGTCTACGATCGCCACCATCTCTTCTTCTATTGGATTTCGCGAAACTAAGCTGCCTGCTTTAGTTGTTTAAATTCGGTAAAGTTAAACAAACCATCCACGCAATAAACGACGTCCATCCATTGTCTCGAAGCACGCGCGGAATCGCGCGAAGAAAGAGGACGGATAGAGAAGGAGAGACAGATAGAAGAAATTGTAAAGTGAGGAGAAACCATTTTCACGAGGTTAGATCGAGAAGAAGCTAAACCGGGATAATAATTATTCTCAAAGGAGAACCGTGTATCTCCGTTGATACAGAAATGGGTTAAGATCTCGAGACCTTTATAAAATCGATCGCGAGGATTATATGGTACCCCGTAAGACGCAACTTATTAACCTGTAACAACGGATAATATGTAGAAAAAGGGGAGGAAGAAGATGTAGAAGTACGCGAATTGTAAAGTGAATGGTAGTAATATAATGATATTATATATACGTATATGTATATGTACGTTGCGTTCGAAGCATTGTGATATCGTCAACGTAGGAATCTGAAAATAACAAATACTGATAGAAACGAGATAATACGAGCGCGTAATATCGTTATCAAATATTCGCATTAATTACTCAACAATGATGATTGGAACGCGCGGCCATAATCCCTACCACGACTATCATAAATTATAGTTCGTTCTCCGTGTTATGCGATAATACATTCGGCAAAAGTCCTCGTTAACTCTGACATTTCGTTAGTTTTCACCTCATCGATAATGCACTTTTCTAAAGTATTATTGTATTTTCTTTATCGTAGGTATGTGTATTTATAAATAGGATTGGAAGATGTAAAAAATAAATAAATGAAGACGATCGTCGATTCGATCGCAGCGAACCTTGGAGTACAACTCGAGTAAGAGAAAATAAGAAGAGAAAGAGTGAGATAGAGCGTCGATAGTCGTACCGTACTTCACACGGTTCCGGAACCAGATATAGGCCGAAACACGCGAACGGAAAAAAGGTGTATGCGAAGGTGAAGTCGTCGTAAAGGATATCCATGCAATACGCGTCGTGATTATAGACCACGTAATCGGGCACGTTGACGTATCCTTCAGGAGTAATGCTCCAATTATCTTCCGGAGTCACAAGATACATTCCATAATTTCCGCATGTTTGGCCAACGAGCACGCCATAATCTATACGGGGAAAAGACGAAAATAAGAAAAAAAGTAGTCATCGAGTTTCAGTAATGGTCGTGGAGACCGACCTTCTTTGAAGAAATCTTGATGAATCGGCGACTTCAAAATCTGCTCGTGAAACCCGATCGGTGTGATCGGATAGTCGTACAATTTTCGACATTCCAATCTTCCAGACAGAAAAAATCGGTCCTCCGGACAGCACTTTCTTATGCACGGCTTCTCCGAACAAATTTGTTTATCTCAGTAGAGCAGTAGGATTAGCTTGCCGTTCGAGATCGTGGGTTCCGGAATTAGCTCGACGCAAGCGTTCTCTTCCGTCAGATTGATCTTTTCTTTCCTACGTCCGTTCTGGCTCAACGACAGTGTCACCTAGAAATTATATTACCGATACATTTCAGGATTGATCGTGCTTCGAGTATATTTGCCGAGCGTAAAGAGAGGGAGAGAAGCCCTTATCCTCGACGAATCGGATGAATACTTAATAAAACTTCCTTGAAATTTGTGAATCATGCATCGGAATAATGCCGCGAGGAAGACGAATAAGAACGACGAGATGATTCGATCATAACTCTTCTGTTTTTCAAAGAGAGAAAAAAAAGAGAGACGGAAAAGAAATGTTATGCGATATAAAAGCAAGAGTACAAAGAAACACGAAAGTCCCGTGATCTCTTCTTTTATTATCTTTCGAACTAGAACGTAGTAAATGATTCTTTCGAGTTTCGCGAAATCGCCGAACCGAAATAAAAGTGTGCGTGTGTCCTCGTCGCCATACCTCAAACTTATGATTCGTATAATCGCGATTCTTCTTCGATATAAATCGGATGATATAGATATTTGTGGATCGTTTCGAGGAAGAGCAAGGCTCTTTCGATCGAAAGACAGAAGAAAGGTAGTAAAGGACCGGAAAGAATCGTTGAGAACATAAAGAATCCATAAATTTCGAAAGTATAAACGTTAACTGTCGTTATGTAACGCTCGACTGAACGTTCGTTCGCTTTGAAAGTCGTAGCCGCTAACGAATACATTTTCTCTCCTTCGTCAGATTTCCAAAGCGATAGCGATCGAGTTCTAACGCGCAACATAATAACGCGAATAAATGCTATCACTGTCCATACGATTGATTACTAATTAACATAGTTACATGATATATATATATATATATATATATATATATATATATCGTTAATAACAGTACTCGAACTAATTAATCGCTCGATGACACGCAACACACAGGGCTTTGCATCACACGTGACAGCAAGTTACAACAATTATTTTATTATCGCACGGTTGACATGCGAATGGTTCTAACCATTTTTCAAAAAAAAAGAAAAGAAAAACGTTTCTGTCAAGGTTGAAATATCTGTACGAGGAATATCGTGTCAAGCTTCGTAACGATAGGACGCTACCAACGCTTTCATCATAGTTATTGTAGCAATCTGTAAAAAGACATGTATCGTACTTAAAATTAGATTAAGAAAAATAATGGCAATGTTAGATCAAAAATGAAGGATAAAGAAAGGAGATTTATTTACGAATGGCAATAAATAAATTAAATATGAATTATCTGATACATGTCAACAAAGATATAACTGTTTCATTATTATTTATCGTTTATCAAGAAACTAATATAATTATCGAGATTTAGATCTATGAGATTTTAAGGTGCCGTTAATGATCCTACGCTAATTTCCTACTTCATTAATCTTTGACATATCTACACATACTTTACTGCATCATACCTATATCTACTCTGTGCGTATGTATGTGCATATATATATACGTAATAATTTAACAACTAACGAAATTAGAACGTGTAAATGTAGATCGAATTTGATGGAAATCGTGAACTATCGCGTTTCATGTTTGTGTCACAAATCCGCTATTTGGCGTTACACTCTCGTCATAACTCGTCTGACCGGGTGGGTTGGATCGACGAACAACGGATCTGGGAATCGAAGGAAAATGACATCAGTTTTATTGATAAACGATTCCGTCGGTTACTCGATGCAGGACTCACAGAAAATATTCTATTTGCACGCGCATTGAACGTTTTCATCTTTTCTTTACTTCCTTACTCTCTCACTCTCTCCCTCACTCTCCCTCCTTCACTCACCATTAAATTTAACCTGTGTCTTTAAATTGATGAACACGCTGGTCAACGTTCATTAACTTTTCTATCTGAACTCGCTTAAATCATTAACGAAAATTAGATTACATCCAATTTTTATCATAATGATCTCTCATTTTGTCAGATTATTATTACCATCATTATCATCGTCATAAAAATTGAAAAACATTACGCGATAAATTAAACCTTCGTCTTTTAAATAAGATCTTGTTTATCAAAATTGGTCAAGAGCTTACTTGACTAATTCTGTTGTGGCACAGTGGCATTCTTCAAAATTTGTAGCAAAAGAAAAAAACTCATACTTCCCACTACTGATTTTCATATACACGCTTGAATAGGGTATGCTTTGTTTCCGTGAAGTAGCGATTGTTGGTTCTAAGTTTCTATGATATTCTTAAGTTCTAGAAAAATTGTAGTTTTTTTTATATTTTATGGACTAGAAACGTAGAAATCGTATAATCAATTCGTAGCACAGTCAAAGTATCTAGATTCGTAATTCAGGAATCGTATATTGGAAGCTCAAGGAATCTTGTAATTTTTTTTTTTTATTGTATTGATGTGAACGAAAATAATCAACTAATCCATTCTTGTTTCCTCATTTAACGTTTTAGTAAGATGTTACTATCCGATCTCTTAGATTCAATTTCTCCACTGATGGTTAATGAAAAGGAAGACTAAGAGGGAGAGAAGGGGGAGATAAGAAAAGATGCAATCGAGGAAAAACGAGAGAGAAATCAAACAATCGATAAACCACGAAAACAGAAGTCGAATGAACGAGAATGAATCGTTTCGATGATTTAAACGAGCAAACTATTGATTATTTTCTAAACAACGTACTGTCTTATAATAAACTTTTTCGAGCTCCTGACTCCGTTACGAATGGGAACGATTCTTTCGTGGATTATACCTCGACAGTGTACAACGCATCTTGTTTTCCATCTTCTTTCTCTTGGTTCTCTACTTTTGCGAAAAACGGATAGATAAGGATAGGTATAAGGATAGCGATAGAGCTTCATCATAAAAATTCAATCACTTTTCTCACGACAAAAAAATCTTCAAAATCTAATAAACCCTACACGCAAATGGAAAAAATGTGAGCGTGTGTACTTACCAATTGTACTAACAATCATTTTGCCTGACACTGGAAAATTTTCATCGAAGGTCGTCTATAAGGAAAATTCGTTGAAGGGAGAAGTCGAGCAACGCATCGTGTACCTGCACTCGTCTGGTCGGACAACCGTCCGACTCGAGGTCTCGCACTTAACTCAACTGATCTTCGCTCGCTCGCCGGAATTTATCGAGCGGCCGAACGAATTTGAGACTGCGCAGCGCTACGCGCCATTGACAATATTCGACGTCATAGGAAAGAAGTTTGGTAGCCAGAGGTACCGTTCTTCAATACTCCTCCCTTAGACCTTTTCTCTTTATTTCTCTCTCCTTTCTTCCCTGTCTCTCTCTCTCTCTCTCTCTCTCTCTCTCTCTCTCTCTCTCTCTATCTCTCTGTCTTACTCATTCCAAAGAAACTAGAAATTAGCAGCTCTAATTTCTCGATAAATAACGAATGGAATTTGGAAAGACAAGTTTCTCCTTTTAAGTCGATTTTCATTTTAAATGCCCCACCCCGTATATTTGTCTTTACGTAACGTTTCTTTCAATTCTCTTCGATTCGGATAGCAATAAAGTAGGAAATGAAGGAGAAATATAAATAATGAAGAAAAAGATATGAAGTTGAAATGATCTCATTCAATCTTTTTTTCTTTCTTCTTTTTTTTTTTTAATGGAGATGCGCTGCGTATCATTATCGCTTTTCTTTTGTCTTCTTCCTTTTTTTTATTCTTTCGATTTCTTTTCGCTAGCACGCTCTGTTTGTTTTTATGTTTCGCATCAATACACAGTATACGAGATTACGAGATTGAAAACAGGAGAAAATAAAATTTGCATAATACTAACGTTTACATTGATAATAGAGTTTCTTTCCTTTTTAAATCAAAAATTTGAAATAAAATGTAACGTTGTCTATATAATTATATTTTTTCGTTAAGATATCCTGTTCTTTGGTTTTTCTTTTTTTTATGTAATATGTAAAATTCTCTATTTTATTTTTTCCTTTTTCGTTCCAGTTTATTTTTTCCGTTTTTTTTACATAAAAGTTCGAAGTATGATTAAATACGATATTGATGTCTTTACAACTAAAAAACGTTAGAGAATGTACAAATAAAATATAATAATCAGAGTTTTATAATAAAATATAATATCTCAGAATTTTAAGAGAAAAACATTTGGTGTACTGTGGCGCCCTTCTAAATTTGTAGCAAAAGAAAAGAAGCGCGTACCTCCAGTATCGATTTTCATATACACGTTTCCTTGGCGTATGCGTTGAGTCCATGCAGTACCGATTGCCTGGTTGTTTGAATGCGAAAATAGCTAATTCTCCGATTTTCTAAATATTTTCAATGCAAAGAAATGCTTTTCACGATGCTTGCACGGAGAAGCTACAGGAACTCACTTCGTCTTCTTTACGAGCTATAGATAGATGATTCTATTTCTATAAAAATGAACTTTTCACCCTGAAAAAGTAAACGATAGCCTGCTTGTTGACTTCTGCTGCGTAAACTGATGTTCAGATTTTATATTCCATTCCAAAAGCAATGCTCGTGCGAAGAAGTTATGGTGACTCGCTTTGGAGAGACAACTCTATGGTAAAAATAAAGAAATATGTTAGGCTATTCATGCTAATGGATCTTAGTTACTAAAATATTGATAAATGTGTAGTACTCTTTCATATTTTATATATTAGGAATGTAAAAATCTTAAAATACATGTTCGGCAGAATGGCAAGTATCTAGATTCATGATTCTGGATCTTGGATTTGTTTCGTTTCTTTTTTATTTTTTCAATGTAAAGAAACACGATCAGATAATTTATTCTTTTTGCATGTATACATTATTTTTACAAGAATAACATCGTTTTAACAAAAGAAAAGTGTTTGAACGACTTTGACAGAAATAAACAATTAATTTGCCGTTGCATACGATTCTTTTGGTTATTTAACATTCATATAAGATTTGTAAAACATTATAATGAACATTACTAGTTGCTATTAGTTGTATATCAATAATTCATAATAACATATATAATTTATATTTATATTTATAATAACCTATATAATTTTAATTATATCAGTAATATTTAATCAATAATAATAATTATTATCATTTTTTCACATATATCAGCTAAATATAACATTCCTGATTACACCATAACTAAAGTTAAATCCAGTTCGTGTAATATTACAAGCAAATACGAACAAAAGAAGTATTAATTAAATCCGCTATTAATTAAACGATTTGAACCGATGAGACAAAAAGATCACGAGGTAAAAAAAAATAGACATACATAATAAAAGAACAATGAAAACACACAATTAGAAACGTACTACTCATGATTAAACTTAGAAAAGGAATTACTAATGCTGATATACGTTAATAATTTATTGAGGAAGTTACAAACTTACGACGTTCTTGCGTTCTCGGCGTGATGAATGGTAGAAGGACTTAAATGCCTTCACTCATTACTTACGAAGTTTGATGGTGGTTCCAAAAAACTCGTCCACATTGTATGTAGAAAACGAGAGAGATTAGAGTTGTGTTGATTAAAGATTGACTTAACGTGAATGCAATCATGATTTAAAAAAATATTTATAAAACTTATTGTAATAAAAACGATGGTAAGATTATATTATTCATAAAATTTGAACATTTCCTTAACAATATTTTTGTATAGTAGACTTTAATTATGCATTCGGTATAAAGTATAAAGAATTTAAAATTATAAACGCTTTTCAATTAATGCTATCTCCAAAAATTATAATCTGGTATATTGATATATATTGATCCCTTATGATAATATTTTTTATCGTTTTCATTTTGATAACTCCGGGATTAATTTATGGAAAAAAAAGAAAACAGTAAAGAAACTATACTCTTCCAGTAATTTCAGAATGAACCATGTCATGCCGATACGCATCGTTATTCGACTGTGTACAATAACAAACTCTACCATCTTTGTAAATTGTACGTTCATACATGACTATGTAGTTGGCTTTATAATAAATAATGCTTGAATGTAAAACGAATAACGCCAACTTGGGACAAGAAAACGAATATCAATATGTATATATATATATATATATATATATATATATATATATATATATGAAATATATATATATATATATATATATATATATATATATATGAAATATATATATATATATATATATATATATATATATGAAATATATATATATATATATATATATATATATGAATATATATATATATATATATATATATATATATATATATATGAAATATATATATATATATATATATATATATGAAATATATATATATATATATATATATATATATATGAAATATATATATATATATATATATATATATATATGAAATATATATATATATATATATATATATATATATGAAATATATATATATATATATATATATATATATGAAATATATATATATATATGAAATATATATATATATATATATATATATATATGAAATATATATATATATATATATATATATATATATATATGAAATATATATATATATATATATATATATATATATGAAATATATATATATATATATATTTCATCATACTACGTAAATAAAGCGAATGATGGAAGAAATGATTAATTTTATTTGTTGTTATCGATGAATATTCGGATATGTTTTATATAATAGGACCATTGTGCAATAGAACATTTTCTGCCGGCATAATTTAAAGAAGTCTAGTGTTTTCGTGAGATATCGTTATTTGACGTGATCGATAAAACACAAAACTTAATATGAGTGATATTCTGTACCTGGATTTTTAAAATATATTTAAGTAGAAAACTTTAAGTCGTATAAAGGAAAGCTTATCACTGACCCATTAAATTCGTTTATTGCGGTTGTCGGACCAAATGGATCCGACAGGTTATGATAATGTATATCAATATTTTTATAATGTAGGATAATAGACCAACTGTACGATGATTTCTTATATTTTCTATTGATTTTAAGGTAAATCAAATTTGATGGATGCCATTAGTTTTGTTATGGAAGAAAAAACTAGCAGTTTACGCATTAAGAGATTTAGTGGTTATCCATGGAGCTTCAATAGGAATGCCAGTAGCAGGAAGGAATATATATATCCCCTCACTCTTCATTACGTGAGTCGAACACACGATGAATAAAGAATTATTTTTTTATCTGGACAAAAACATATATATTGTAATACTTTTTTTAAAATGAAATTATTTTTAATTTATTAAATTAAATCAAAAATACATATTATAATTATAATTAATAATAATATTAATTTTATACATATGAAATTATTATTAATTAATTAAATTAAATTAAAAATAAATATATTTATCATCAATAATAATGTAATAAAATACATACATATATATATAAATATATATACACATACATATATATATACAATTTTAATACTATTTCGACAGTTTTTGAAAATAATTGAAAATGCATCTTATTAAAAAAAAATAATAATAATAATAAATAAATAAATAGAAGAACAACGAAATCCACTTAAATCCTGTATAGTCGTCATTACGACATTGTTATCAGTAGAATCTACTTAATATCGGTATCGATATCGCTTTCGTTATTACCAGAGAATCTTATAAATCACGTGAAAAATATAATGAAATAAAAAAAAGCCAAAATCAAAATCCAAGTATTTTCAAAAAAATACGCGATACAAATTGAACTTTATGTATTAATATTTCGATTAGAACAATGTAATCTTTATTTTGTCGAGTGCTCGATATTTAAAATTCATCAGTATATATTTGTTATCTCTCGTGAACGCATGAAAAGTGTTTTATAATCTTTTTACGTTATAAAACGAAATATATGCACATATTAACAAAATTTATATAAAATAATATTCTTTGTATCGGTATTTTGTATATGCCCATACGTACTTGCATATAGCATACATATACATATACATATATATATACACATACATACACACATTTTCGTGTCATGAGTAACAGTGATTTATGATTGAGAGACACTGCGTCATTCTACGGAAAAATAATCAAAATAATCATATTAATATTAATAATCTTTCGAAATCTTGTACAAATAAAATCTCGTTGGTTTCGAATTGGAAGTAGCCAAGCTTTCGTTCTCTTACAAAAAGGAATTGTTTAAAATACTTTGAAATATGGTATCGAACAACGAATTATTAAGATCTATGGGATGAATTAGATTGCTCGAAATTGGCCTTAAAACAGGTGCATAAATGTTACACACATGCGCGCGCGCACACCGCGCGCATGTGTATATATATATATTATTCGACTAGTGCTTTGAAAACCACCACAAAAAACTTTTCATACAGATACACTCGTGCGCGAAAAGTATAATTCAAAATTTTGAAAAATTCGTTATTAGTAGTTCTCAAAGCACTAGTCGAAATAATACGCAGATAAATGATTTAACAATTTTTGTGTAAATTTTTCTTTTTCCCCCATACAATACACCGAAGAATTAGTGTTTATTAATCTAAAGAATGTTCGCAGGCGATAATATTCAATTTTATCCAGACGATATTCACTTTATCGGTGTTGATTGGAACGTAGGGTTAGAAGAATATCTTAACGATGAAAATCATTCCATGGAATTCTGGCACATTAACGTCGAACGTCTTGTAATTGGTTATGGTAGTAATTTCAAATAAATAAACAGCGGTACAGTCGACGTAGTCGTATCGATTTGAATTTGAATTTTATAGAAGTAATCAAAGGTACAGGTTTCAGAAGAATCGGATCAAAATTGATTAAGTTGAACGGACCAGTTTCTCATATTTTCCACTTGAAATTAACTGATCTGCATGTATTAGGATTATCAATAAGATAAGTAATAGACAGTCTATTTTTATTTGTTCTTTTTCCTTTTGTTCTTATCTTTTCCTTTCAATCAAATATCTTCTCGCTTTATATTAGTTTACAGAGCTTGCTTTATAAATAATTTTGTTTTCTATTACGCTCCATTTGACTGTGTAGAACTATATAAAGCTTTTGACGTCGACTTAGCTAGTTACACAAAATGGCTGATTTGGTTTGAAACGATATATTTATTATAGTATATTTGATAATTATTCTGAACCTGTATTTGATCGATTAATATTCATCTCAGCTTCAATTTGAATCAGAATCATAGTCTTTTCTATGGAAAATATATTTTTTAATAGTATCTTTATTATCATCAAATGTTTTGTCATCACTCTTATTTAATTTTTGTTTGCCATAGAGAACATGTCATATTCACTTCGCTATTCTTACTTTTCGATTTGTTTGACAAACTATATATACTTGTTATGACAGGTAGATTATTCAAAAATATACTGTGTAAGTGATGGTGGTGTTGAATCATAATCCAAATCAAAATCCAATGAATCTTTGCAAGTATGAAAGAATGGCAAATTATCTTTGGATATTCTTCTGCATTCATTTATAATTTGTTTTGTTTTCTTTGTATGATCTGTTCTTTAATTATCTGTAGATATATTATTCTCCTTATTTGTTTCTTCTATTCCTTTTTACATGATCTTCATTAATTTCATTATTTTCGTCCAATGTATTACTGTTATTCAATATTTTCTCAGAACTATTATACATTCCTGACAGCCTCTTTATATATATTCTGTCATCATCAAATGTGGCTAACGTTCTAATTTAAGAATCCGTTTCTTTAACAATTTATTATCAGAACTTTTTAATTTATTCAAATGTTTTTCTTTAGAAGTTGTGGTATACATTGAATCATTATTTAATGTATCCTGCATTTGTTCTTGATTCTGAACTTTTTTCAGAAGATTCATAGGTGCTTTTATTACAATTGATGGTAATATTTTCCCAAAAAAGATAATTCGACTATAATCTATCGTTTTTCTTCTTTTGTCAAGGGACAAATATTTCTTTGGTCTGCCACGTTTTCCTTTACTCGTGTTCTTATGTTTAACAACTTTTTTAGACTGTCTTGTCTCCTTCGAGGTTTTCACATTTACCTGTTTCTTTAGCTGTTCAAGAAATACCATAGGTCGCAATCGTTTCAATTTCATATCATTTAAATCTTCATTTGATTGATTTTTATCTGTCTCATTGGATTTTGATAAAAATAAAGATTGGTCTATAATAACAGTTGAGCGCTCCCTCTCTGGACTATCAGATAATGAAAGATCCTTATGATTGTAGATAATAGTAGTACTTCCATCACTATCAATAATATTTTCATATATATATTCTAGTCTAAGGACGATTGTGTTTCTCGAATCATTTGAACATGTTTTGAGGTCGAATTCGTATGTATCCTTCTCCCTGTCGTTAATTTGATCATTTTCAAATGTAATATGTGCATTTTCTTCTCTTGCGCTATAATTCAAAGTTTCTCCTGACAAATTTTTGAGAATAATACTAGGACTAATATCTTCATCCGATGCATTAGGTGAATTTAAATTCGTATTATTATCTCTTTGTTTTATTTGTCCAGATGTTTTCCTCTCCTTAAATCTAATATTTTGTTGTCCTGTTCTTTTAACTTCAATATAGTTAGAAAATGAAAAACGTTTTATTTGCTCTTTTAATGCATTACATGGCATAGATAGCCTCTCTTCTACTGAAGTTCTAGACCATGTTCTAATTTCATTTTCAATAGCTAGAGAAATCCTTTGACGTTTAGCGATATGCATCTCTTCGCCAATATCATTACTTTCGCTAATGTTATTGGACTTCTTCAGAGAATTATTTAAACAGAATATAGTTCTTTTCCTTTTTTGTGTTTTTTTTCATTGAGTGAGCTATCTCTAAAGACAGGATATAAATCCTTTTTCATTTCATCCGTACTATTTTCCTTAAATCGTGCTTCTACGATATCAATAGGAGAACCTCTATCGGTGTAGAACTTCTTTCGTCTGACCCATCTTGAATTATTTAAGGAATCTTGTGTCTTCTCAACATTTACAGATTCTTTCATTAAATTCTTTGTCCATTCTCTTGTATTATTAACATTAATATCACTGAACTGCAATTCCTGTAATGGCTTCCTATAATATAAACATGAGAACATATATATATATTTTTATTCGATTAATTCTTATCTTGTAAATATTTTATACTTTGTCTGAGACAAATAGTTCATACCTGTTTAATGAATTCATCAAGCGATATATGAGATCGTCCTTCTGCTTCTTTTGAAGAATTTCTTGACATTGGTGAATCATCTGCATTATTTTTTTGTTTTTTTATACTGCAAAAAAATTATCATTTCAATAACAACTTACATATTATTATGATAGAACCATAAAAGACAATGTAATAAATAAATAATTTTACCTTTGAATATCATTTGATGAAAGAAACTTTTTGTCGTCGGTATAAAATTAAATTAATTTGAAAGGTGGTTATTTTACTTTACATTTTAAATTTAGTGGCTTACTTTCTTGAAAATATACAGACAGCCAACGCAAATATAGTTCTGAATCATTGTGATTTGACCAATGAATTTGACTCGATTCTAGATTTATAATGATTTCACTCCAATAATTCCTAACCAACTTTGATAATCAACGTTTCATTTTAAAGATGGAAGTTTAAGCGAGGATTTATTATGTTCGAATTGTTCGAAAAGAACTATTTTAGAAGATACATTTCATTTGTTGACGCCTGTATTAATTATACAGAGAGAGTATAATATACTTTTGATGTAAAATTTTCTTTGCTACTTTACCAGCTTATGGTAAAATGGAATGATGACAACCTGAGCGACTTGAACAGCACAAATACAGTTCCATGCGCAAACTTCAAATGAGATGAAACAGTTACAAACAATTATTTTTTTTTTCTGAGAAAATATTACAACCAGTTGTAACAAAAACACTTATGAATCTTCAGGGAAAAATTTCAGAATAAACATCAAATTAATGATAAAGTTGTACACCGATAAAGGTTCTCCTATTGATATCGTAGAAGCACGATTTAAGGAAAACAGTATGGATGGAATGAAAAAGGATTTACACCCTGCCTTTAGAGTTAGATCACTTGATGAAAAAAACACAAAAAAGAAAAAGAACTAGATTCTGTTAAAATAATTCTCTGAAGAAATCCAATAACATTAGCGAAAGCAATGATATTGGCGAAGAGATGCATATCTATATAATATGTATACATACTAATAAAGGAGTAAGTTTAAGCAATATTATTTTCGCAGATATCTTTCATACTGGACTTGCTAACACTACACCAAAGCTTCATGGCAATTCGTCGGCAGACGCAAATTCAAAATGACCGTGACGAGAGCAGCGACGAGGCGAACAGAACATTTGTATTAGTATTGCCCAATCCTTGTAAAATTCCTGTAATAAATATCTTATTCCGATCTTTTCGACTTTGAATACATTGAATATATTGAACATTTCTTACCAATTAGTCCTGAACACCTGGCGCAAACTGATGACTCTTAAATGAAAGCTTCGTGCCTTTCCTTCTTTTACCACCTTATGCCATAGAATATTCTCCACCACGCCATTTTACCACGATCAATAGTTTCACACAGCCTGACCAATGAACTCATATATCGTGATTCAACATATATACGACTATTCCCATTGGGTAAATAAGGTACCTAGCAGGGCCACCGCGACCTTTTGCGGAACCAAATTCAAACAATTTTGCGGGGCCTAAATACACTTTCATACTACACTAAAATTTTACAACGAGGAATTATAATATTTACAAAGCTGTATCATATTATATATTTCTTATAAAATGAACATTAAATAATAATAAAATGTAATAATAATAGAAAATAATTTTATGATTTTTGTAAATTCTTTGAACAGAATTATCGATAATAAAAACTGTCTTTCATCTGTTAATAGTATCATCAGGCTGTACAAATTTAATCAAAATCAATGTTTTTTAATTGGGTCATTTTCGTAGACCACTAGGTCTATCCAAACGTAGGCCCGGATCCGGTGAACGAGCTGAACCCGCCTTGCGTCGACACTAGTATTTACTACCGTACATGAAAACATCTAATATTTTATTAATGAAGGACCTTGCAAACTCCGTACAGCAATAGCGGAGAAAATGTTTACCAGTCCAGTAATAGAAGATTAAATATGAGCGACCAATAAATGGTACAATAAATAAATATATCTGTGGAATACACTTGAATCTCTCTTGTAAATATTTCAGAGGAACAATGTTCATCTCCATTTATTTATTTTTATATTTATAAATGTCGAATAATATAGAATTTACAACTGAAATGATATATTACGATTTGGTAGAAGTCGGAAATCGTCGGAAATTTTCAATGATTTCTACTAAAAAAAAACAAAAAAGCGAGGAGATATACAGAATTAAATTTTGCGATATACGTTGTGCATGCTTGTTGATCGGTTATTTTAGTATCTGTGTTGTACCAATAATGGATATTACAAACCTGTAAGCATAAGTATTTCTCAAGTTGTAATAAAATACATTAAAAAAAAAATTATCCATGGTACTTAATTGGTATCTTACTCTAATCATATATATCAATAATTTTATTATACTCTGATAGATATAAATAAATAACCGCTGTAACGTCATGTTTTCAACGTTGATAATGCGATCATTGAAGGTATTTTAAGAATTTTATTTTTTTTCAGTAGTAAACATTTTTTTGGATTAATATTTCATTTCGAATAAATTCCAAGGTACTTCGAAACACTATATCATCTTAGCTTTTTGATTAATAGTTATGGATGTTTCGCGTACCAAGGTTATTCGTTTCCTGGTTTTACGTAAACTATAATACAACCATAGAAAACGATAACAATAAGAATTATAATAGAAAAGTTCTTAATAATTACGATTGCTTCTTCATATGACGCGCGATTGCCGACCGAAAGACATCTCGTGGATGACTCGTATCACTGCTGTACCGAAAAACAGAGTGTCTCCTATGAAATAAAGTTCAAATAAACATATTACTCATCTGTGCAGGTGTCAGTCGATCTTTTTTACCCCATTACGTATTGTTTACCAATGAAGCTGAATTACTGGATTTAGATCAGAGATGAAGTCGTAACATTTATTAGGGGAGACCAGGCTTGGATACCTACGGGGGATAGGTCGACCAATTGTCGATAACATTTTACCGACACGTGAACTATTACATAAAATTTCACCCTAGACTCAAGTCATTGCAACTATGTCATTTATTTATTTTCAATACTGTAATCGCTCGTTCTCTTTGAGCTACTAGAGCTTATCAAAATATTGGTTAATGCGAGTAAATATTTTTTCTTAAAGATTTTTTTTTGCTTTTTCATATCCACAGTGGTGGATAAAAGGTTAAGATTATCATCATTTTGATAGTTAATTACTTTATATTACAGATACTAAATAACCAACAGTTCGTAATTGTTCTTATAATTTACACATAGTCACTCTTTATCTACGAATGACGTAGACTATCACTGTTGGCCTTTAATGTCATTCGTTGTCTCTTGTCAATCCGTTGGAAAGCTAAAAATTGTCGGTACAAATACTGCCGTAAATTGCATAAAATATTACATCACAGGTTTGTTTATGCAAGTCAGAACATTTAAGTTTTGTAAAATATGCTTTTCGACTATCGTACTAGTAAAGATGAATGGACTAATGATCCAAAATAATAATTTACCAAAAAATTTCTGAATAATTTTGTTAATTTCCCAACCGGCAACGACGAATAAACTAATTATTAATATTCGCAATAATAAATAATTTATATTAGGAAATAATAAAAATAAATATTTATTATTCAGATTTATATATAATATTTGTAAAAATTGTTTATAAAAATTACGTTAATAATAATATAAATATAATTATAATTGTTTATAAAATTATACCGCGGCTTACATTTTACTATTTATTTTCATTATTAAGAAATAATATATATATATATATTTTTATTTTCCTTAAAAATATATTCATTATCTATCCGTTTCATATATATAGTAATTAATTCGTAACTTTATTCGAATCATCATGGTTTTATAGTAACGCAAAACAGTCAACTTGTAAAGAAAATTCGAAAATATAATTTCCATTTTTTGTGATCATCGAAATAAATAAAGAAAAATATAATTATTCTCGACGATTTTTTGGAACTGTCAGAATATTTCTCCTCTCCCACCTAAAATTTCAAAGAAATGCACTCGGTATGATTATTATCACAAACGTCATACTTATCAATGAATTTTCAATTATTAGTGTAAAAACGATATGTATGTCTTCTTTGCTCTCTTTCATCTTATCCGCCCGAAGGTCGCTGGCAGTCTGTTTATCTACTAACGACGTAAATACACTGCTGTCCTGACGTATTAAAGCATAAAATTATTAATTTTAGAAAATTTGTGAAAAATAATGCATATTATTATTATTTATCGATATTTTTCGATTAATCCTACTATTAAGATATTTTTAATATGTTATAATATTATTACTAGTAGTTGAATACTGCATTATATTCTCTTGCGTGCGGACGGTTTACAAGACTGTGTTATTTCATTTTTTCGATCTTTGTGGTCATCTTCCTCGAATTGTGTTTCGTGATATGGTCCATTATCATACAGAAACCTTATATAAAATCGTAACTTCCGCTTTGTATTTCTATCGACTTTAGTTCGATTTGAATAGGTGGAAGAGCACGATGGGTACGGAAAAAATGCATTAAGAATAGAAATGCGGTTGCAAATCATACTATTATCCGGATAAGGATAATTCATAAGAGGAATTTCGGAAAAACTAGGAGTTTCAAAGTCTTACGTAGGCTATAGTATTAAAAAGTACGGTACTAAAGGAGTTTGTTCATAAAAAAAAAAGATTTGGAAGACCCAGAAAAATGAGTTTGGCTAAATCGATATATGCCAGTGTAATTTTTATCGAAAAATAAACGGCATATAATGCAAATTCAGCATAACTTTTTCTCTATGGCCAGATACCACCGATATCGAAGTATCTCTCGTGAAATAGAAAGCATCAACTATCTCGATCGGTTTAATATAAAAAAATTAAATGAAAAAGATAATAATTATATGCAATAGAGATAAAAGGAATAAAAAGAAAAATAATTATCTTCGTATCAATTTACAAGGACACAAAATAAAATCCAACTGGAATCATTTAGTATCCAAACTAAGATTCCCGAATTATGAATTTAGGGGCTTGCCAATGTTCTACAAATTAGTTGATTTATGTGTATTCCTTCATTATATAAATTCTCAAGAGAATTATAAATTTTTCAAAATATAACAATATTTTAGAAACTCAGATACATTGGCGTAAACGATTGGGCATCTATGTCCTTATTTTTGTCATAGAATTATGTATCCGAGATTCATAAAGCAGACGGAAACGTGAAATTGCATCGTGAAACGCATTTCTCTGCGTTGAAAATATTCAGAGAATCGGAGAATTTACGCATATAAACATCCAGGCAATCGAAACAGCTCGAGCAGGACGCATGCGCAAATCAGATTGTATATGAAAATCAATACGGGCGGTACTCCTTTATTCTCTTCTTAAACGACTAATCAGCAACTTCGATTCATTCCTATTATGAGCTACATGTTATTCCACAAATATTTACAAGATGCATAACAATAAACATATGCCTAAAAATCTCTCTTCAGATCTGAAATGCAAATTGCTAAATAGATGTTTGAATTTGTCGAAATTACCAAGAAAACGATTTGTTGAGTATTCAGGCATAAAACCTCTACAGAAAATGAAAATTTTTACTTCTGTTCTGAGAGAAATTAACGTCATCATGTGTCTTAAAGTGTGTAAAATATAATTATATATTTCTATTTCTACTTTTTAATACTTATCTCTTGTGACTATATAAATACATTCCAAATTATAATTCTAAAATATAGTAGTAGTAATTGTAATAATATAAAGGGAACGCTTGTAGAAAAAACAATGACATATTAGCGCTGAGAGAAAAATTCTATACATTATCTAATAAGAGAAAAAGAATGAATTCGTTCATTACTTTTATTTAACCAAAACCACTGGCATCATATAATGTCGAACGAAACTGTAACACCCGTATTACTCATATAAGGGAATGCCAATATGTTACACATTATTTGTATTAAATGATTTATTTTCTGTATAAAATCTAAAAAGAACTATAAATTTTAACAAATTTAAAAGTAATTAACGAACTCAGATCCATAGGCGTTAACAATTGGACACGTGTGTCCATAACTTTGTTTTGATTCATGTATTCGAAGCTCGTAAAGAAATCGGAAACGAGAAGTTGTATCATTAAACATATTTCTTTGGGTAGAAAATATTCAGAGAATCGGAAAATCTACGTACATAAATATCCAGGCAATCTAAACTGCTCGGGCCGAACGCATGCGCATATCAAAAGGAATATAAAAATCAATACTGGTGTTACGCCCTTCTTCTCCTTTTATATGATCATTCTGGAACCTCCAGTCATCCTTTTTAAGATCTAACTATTATTCAACAATTATTATACCAGATACACTACATTGAACGTATGCCGAAAAATCTCTCTTCAGGTATTGCTTGCATATTTTCAAATAGATGGTTGAATTTGTCGAAATTTCCAAGGATACGATTTGTTGACTGTTCACGCGTAAAACCATTAAGTAAAATAACAAATTTTACTTCTTCTGCTGAAAGAATTAACGTCATCATGTGTCTTAAAGTGTGTAAAATATAATTATATATTTCTATTTCTTCTTCTTATTACATTTCTCTTACTACTAGATAATTAAATTCCATATTGTAATTCTAAGTAATAGTAGTAGTAATTTTAATAATTTAAAGGGAACGGCTGTAGAAAAAACTATAAGAAATTAGCGCTGTGAGGAAAATTCTGTAAATTATGTGATAGGAACAAATAAGAATGAATTTGTTCATTATTTGCATTTAACAAATATCAATTGCATTATGGAGTCTCGATCGAACCTAGAATACGCGAATTACTCATCTAAGGGAATGCCTGTATGCTAACCATTAATAGTACTATTTGTATTTCTTTTTTTTATAAAATCCAAAGTGAATTATAAAATTTTAATAATGTAAGAGTAATTTAAATATTCAGATATATTGACACTAACGGTTCGACACGTATGTCCTAAACCCTTTGACTTCTGTTGACGTCTATTTGCGCCCGTCACATGTTGACTTCCCGGTACTGTTGACGTGTTTTGAAATGTATTATACGTTATTATTTTATTAAATTTTAGTATAAAAAAATAAAGTATAAAAAAATAAAATATTGTTATCAAAAAATGCTTAAAATTAATGTTAACTTCAAGTAATATTCATTTAATGTAATACATTTCTCTATTTTGAATATTTTAATGTACTTCCTCAGAAATGCATGTCTAACGAAAAATTTCGCCGAACCCAGTGGACGTCGCGAGTGAATTCGTACCGTACCGTACGGCCAGTGCGTGCCAAAGTCTGCAGTAGTCAAAGGGTTATTCTTGTCATAAATTCATGTATTCGAAGCTCGTAATGAAAACGGAAACGTGAAATTGTATCATAAAACGTATTTCTTTGCGTTGAAAATATTCAGAGTATCGGAGAATCTATGCATATAAATACCCAAGCAATAGAAACTGCTCGGGACGGACGCATGCGCCAATCAAACTTTATATGAAAATCAATACTGGCGGTACGCCCTTCTTCTCTTCTCATATGACCAATCTGCAACTTCGAATCGTTCTTATTATGAGCTACCTATTACTCTAAGAGTATTTTATCAGATACATTACAATGAACGTATGCCGAATTTTCTCTCTACAATAATAAAAGACAATGTTACCTATGTAGCGCCTACAATGGTGTTATCAGCTAATATTAGAACGTCGCCGCAGGGATGAATCGGAGAGTTAAAAAGGAACAACATACGATGAAGAGTACTGAAAGTTTCTTTTGTATTCTTCCGTTATTGTTTCTTTTTGGCTTCCTACCTTATGGTGCTTATGCATTTCTTTCCATACTATCTTTTATTCACGATTAGTCGAAGTTAATTTTCTTTTCTATTTATTATTATTATATTATCTGATATTGTATTTTTATTACTCTTAGCAGTAGCAGTATTAGTAGTATTAATGGTCGAAGAACTATAGTGTCGATATGAAAAGTTTTACAAAGGGAAATCACGGAAGAAACAAGCGTTGGGAGTTCTACCTCGTAGATAGTGTGGATATGAACTCACGTTTTAATTTGTATTAAAATAATATATTGACCAATAATTGTTATTCACCAGTTATTTTTAAGAAAATATTCGACAAATTCTAATTTTTTGTCGCAGATTTATCTACTAAATCTTATATTTTCCAATTATACTTATTATTTTCTATGCATTTACCTTGAAATAATTGCGTACCGACGTCGAATCAAGCACAGGTCACTGCAAGACGCACTAAACCATAAAAGAAAGATATACATATATATGAAAGTCTGAGAAGTTTTAGTTCTCAATTTACTATCTCTGCTTAATGTACCCTGCACGATACCGATTGTTATTTATACGAGAGAAAGGTACAACCAACACAAACTACTACACCGATACAATAGACGCAGGTAGCGGCAGCGTTTGTTGCTTCTATTCGTAGTTTATATTTTGCTCTTACCTGTCGCCGTAGGTACGTGAATCGTGCGAAAGATAGGAAACAGCCTTAAAGGTTCAACTTGAGTTAGTACAAAGTCTTATCCCCCCCCTCTCCATCTCTCTTTGTCTCTCCCACCCCCACTTTCACACGTTCGTTCATATCTATTCAATTATTAAAATAATTTAGTATGTTTAAAATTAAAAGAATGAACTAAATTAACAATTTTCATACATAACATTCTGAACATGTTTTTTAGAGGGTGGAAAACTGCATTGATTATTGTATTCAGAATTATAGTTTCATTACAAAAGAATGCAATTGCACTTAATAACTTAATAATTGTATAAAAATACGTAAAAGTTTCAGAAAATTATGTAACGTTTAATATGATCAATTATTAAGTGAAACGTGCAACGATTTGCCAAACGAAAATGCAGTTACAATTTCGAGAACATTAATAATATGAAGAGAATGATCATTGAAATTATAATTAATTACGATTTGCTCTTACGATTGATCTGCTTTCGAAATTTTTCGTAGCTTCTATTGCCGACGCATGATTAAGACTACGTACATAACATGTATATACGTGCATACATAAGCATATACGTGATGGGGAATATATTAGAATGCGAACCAAAGAAAAAAGTAAGATAATAAACTTTAGTTTTGCAAACCTGAAAATAATTTCTAATCGTGGATTTACGATGTGGTACACCTTAGGCAATTGGATCAGCTGTTGTTTATACAGAATGAATTATTTTGACTCTAAAAAATTCTGTATATTCCTTGGAGCCTCTGAAATAATAATCAGTAGATTTGAAAACGCACTTCGAATTAAAATATTATAAAGAAAATTCGTGAATCATGCAATGCGCAAAAATTGACTTTTTTCCTTAAAACGAAATATCCTTTTCAATTTTCTTTATTTCGAAAAAAATCTAATGACATAATCATCTTGAGACGAGTCTCTTTCAGAAAGAAATAAGTACTGAAATGGTTGTTACAAAAACAACTATAATTATTTTAAAGTGCAAACATAACTTATTTTGAGAAGGAAAAAATACTCAATTATTTCATCATCCCCATTATTTTTTTGTTTTTTTTTTTTCCTTCAATTTCATTGAAATATCCATACATAAAAATTCTTATCTTTACAAGGAGCTATAAAAGTAGATAATTACAATATAAAAATTATTAAATGTGTATTCATAACTAATGCATTAAACGCATAAGTCTTCGCGGTGTTTATCGCAAATTGGGTGTCTACTTGAGGGACATACAAGTTTAGTTTCCTTATTTTTCGAACGTGGATAAATCATACATCGACGTTTCTTCTTGATGACATATGCTTTGAATGACATATTGAAATGTCCTAGTGAATAATCCTTACAAAGTTGCTTATAGAGTTCTTTCAGAAAAGATTAGATAGAGATTGTAACATTTCCACCACCATTTTTATATTACAATAATATTCTTGCATTTACAGCAGCCATATCCTTCATCCCGAAAAAAAATCTTACAGACCAACGATTAGATTTTCTATTAACAGTGAATATACGACATAACTGATTAGAATATTCGACCCCTCTTTATTTTCGTTATATTACTGTATAATAGCTGATTTTCCACTCTTAATGATTGCATTTGATGTTGAATACGGTCGAGACATAAGGATAGAAAATAATTTCTACCACACTTGTATATAGAATCACATTATTTAGAGCATGAATGGATTAACAATTTTCAATAATAGAGAATCCAAAATTAACGCGAAAACAGCTTAATGTACACACAGGATATAGTACACCACAGATTTTAGAAACTTCAACTTTACTCGATCATAATTAAACGACTGACACAGCGCGGACTATTCTGATAGTTGGCATATAAAAATACATATCTCAACTACACATAAATGGCTGCAGAAGTCTTATTCAAAAACATTTACTTGTTTCAAGTAGAGCACAAAGTTGTTCTCGTGTGTCCTACACCCCAAGTACAGAACTAGGATTAATTGTAACAGACAATAGGTTTCGCATATGAAAACTTTTTAGGAATGTAAACTGATCAAAACCGCATCCGTTTTGCGACCAGATGTTGCATTTCGAAATGGTTGATGGGTCGGAACGTTTTTGTCGGGTTATGTGCTTCAGTTAAAAGAATTTCGATCTGGTAAACAGATTTTTTGGAGGGGCGAATTTACTGTAAGTAGTTTAACTGTCGCGGTATATGAACTTGAAAGAAAGAGATAGAGAAAGAGAGAAAGAGAGAGAGAGAGAGAATATTAGGGAGAGAGAAGATATAATTGAGTGGACGTATGATTCTTTTAAGAGTAGATGGGAATAATGGTTACAATAAGCTTCATCTTCTGAGCTCTTTCCAGCCGCCCAAGCAATAGGTATCCGTACAACGAGGACACGCTTGAACGTACTTACAACCTTCTACCCTATAGTGCGCTATATTATTCTAACATATATCTTTTCGATCCACACCGTCGCTTTATTACTTTGCTACTCGTTTTCTATCTATATCAAAGGATAGAAAATCTATTTCTGCTATTTACTTTTCAAAGATATTTTCTTTTTTTGGTTAACTCTGAACTCATTTCTAAGAATAAATCGACGTTGCGTTCTTTGTAAAATAATCCATTTTGTCGTTACGTGATACTAATGTAGAATAAATTGAGGCGAGAATATATTTATATGTAGATATGTCGTATTGTAATTAGAGAGTACTATTAATATTATGCCGATTTTTTATACGGAATAAATTCTGTTAGGAATGAGTGGGCGTTCGTTGCATTATGCTTTTTATTAATTTATTTATAATGATGTTTAGGCGAATCAATCGATAAAAAGCCGCGTCATATTTTTGTATATTATTGGTAGATCGGAATAAAGAGAGAGAGAAAGAGAGAGAGAGAGAGAGAGAGAGAGAGAGAGAGAGAGAATGTCGAGTCACCCGTGCGAGTTAATAACTAATGATGAATTAATCAAAACGTCGCCGTCATTTTTGTTCTCTCCTAACATCTCGATTTCTTTTCTCGAATAACTCATCGCCGTCTGTCATTATTTCTCTTCTCCTTTACTTTTCTGAGGACAATTATATTGTGTCATCGTATGCTTCGATGATGGACGACGAAAGAAAAGAGAAATTTAAGAGGAAAAGAAGATTTGCGAATACATTCAACGAATCGCGTATGAGATGAAGGTTTCACACATGTGAAAGAAAAACGTCTCCTATTAGGTTGGAACAACGAAGAATCTTTGTGATTATCCTGATTAGAGAATGAGTTACATATGTATAGTGTGTTAAAAAAAAAGGAAGAAAGTTGAACGGGATTATCTTACCCTCGTTGGGTGAAGAAAATTATAACCTCTTTTGCTAAGGCAGTCCCGTCCGCCGAAGTGCCGTCACTGAACGGAAACTCGCGTCGAAAATATGCACAATGCGCGTGGTTTCTGTATATATGTTGTTCTAAGTCTTAAATAGGAACTGTGCTGAATAAAACAATCATTGCTCTAATGTAATAAGCATATATGCGGCGCTCGTATCCAGAAGTCGTGGCGTGGATGCCGCGTATATGCGGCGCCCGTACCCACGAGTCGTCGAGTGGATGCCGCATATATGTGGCGCTTGGCGCGAAAGGGTTAAGCGGTCTTTTCTTCTTTTACTTTTTTCTTTTTTCACTTTTTTTCTTAACGTTAAAAGTAATAAAATTTATTTTGAACGTAAAATTTACGGCAAATTAAATACGACATTTTTATAATATTGATAAACATTCTATCTATATTTATTATATATTATATTATAGTATTAGTTCAGAATAATATAATTATATAATAATATTATAAATGTTTACAATATAATTAATTATAATATATTACAAATAACCATATATTATATTAGGTGTACATTTTGGTTCAGCCGTTTACGATTCGTGGCTCGCTTCAAAAGATAACCAGTTTTTTCAACGCTGGATAAGCACGCTTCTCGAAAAATGTGAGAAATTAGTGGCCAGCGATGGACAATACTTTGAACCATGAATATATAATCAGTTTTTAATATAGCCTCAAATTTTAGAAAAATAAGCGACGAAAGCAAAATTGTACACCTATTATATAATTACATTGTGCGGTGCCTGCGCGAGGTGGGTTCGGCACGTTCACCGTAACTCGGCTCCGAGGTCTACGAAAATTACCCAATTAAAAAACATTAATATTGATTAAATTTTTACAGCCTGATAATACTATTAACAGATTTATTATACACCAGATTTCAAATCATCATACAGGGGAAAGAACGAAAATTATTCTATTATGAAGTACAGGATGAATCATCAACGATCAGCGACAAAGAATACTTTCGTTTACATTACTTTTTAAAAATAATAGATACTGCGTTGGTATCTTTTAAAACTAGATTCGAGTTATATGCAAATCACCAAAATATTGTTTGTTTTCTATATATGAATGAGATTGGAAATTTAGATATGATTGTGAGGTTAGTATTGTTTTTCTTCTATTCTTTTTCTTTTTTCTGCTTTTTTCCTTTCTTATTTATTGGAAATATCTTCTTTCAACTTACTTTTTATCGAAGCAAACGCAATCGAATATTATGATTATGCAGTATAATGCTACGTATAAATGTTGGGATGATGCATCAATTTATAAAAAAAATTTTTTCCATTTCATGAAATTATGTCATATATGTATCTTATATCTGATGAAGGATAAATTCGTTGTTAATGTTTTATAATATAATTTTCAATCCATGTTAAATGAAAAAAATTGAAAACTTATATTGAAGTCCCTGATAAATGAAAAAAATTGAAAGTCATAGTGAAACTTGTATATTGATAATGTATGCTTAAGATGATTCTGTTTAAAAAATTAAGTGGATTTTAAAATTGGGTGATTTCTTATTTATATTCTTTTGATCTACTTTTTATTTTAAGAAGGTAACGTATATATACGTTACACAATACATATATAACAATATTATAATAGCAAGCCTCATCTAGAATTTGGATATATTAATGAAATAAATTGACTAATTTTTATAATTCATTTATTATTTTAATGATAAACATTTTGATATTTATTGATGAATAAAGTTATACGTTTTTATTATATTATATTATAAATACTTTTGATCTTATATATACATGTGTAATATAACAGATATATTATTATTTTATATTTAATATATATATCATCGTTTATATAAATATGTATTCTACATTATCTATATACTAATGAATATGTAGTTATATTAATATACAAGTAAGCTTGTAAATTACACAGAGAAAGCATTACATTTACAAAATTTAGGCCTACCCAATAAATTCTGATCTATTCTGTAGTATGTATAACAAAATATTATATAACATATATAGCAATATAAATATTAATATATTATATATAATAATAATATTAATAATGATACAAATATTAGTAATTATTTTTAATTGACATTAATAACAAATAAATATATATATATATATATATATATATATATATATACACATATATATATTGTGTATTTTTTGTAACTCTAGCTGTTAAATACCAATCGGCTAACTCGGAATATTTACTTTTGGTTGATATATACTTTATTGATACAAATATTATACTTAAGATATTACAACGTTATATACTACAGGCCTTTTGTATACAAAAGCAATTCACAAAGTGCAGATGTTTCTGTTTGACTGTCGACCGATTAGTCTCACTCATACACGTCACAGCTAACTAATACCAGAACCTTCCATCTTTTATTCAACTATCGATAGATTTACTTATCTCATGCTCATATACATACAGCTAACTGTCTCTGGCACCTCCTAATCATTTTCTTTCTATCGGTAGGTTTATCTCATACACACAACTAATCAATTATAAGACTTTCCGTCATTTTTTTTGACTGATAGAATTTTTTCCTCCTTGCAGAAGTTATATTTTGTCTTTCTCTAGATTTTCGTTCTTTCCTTTTTTTTTTTGATAATTTAGATGGGATTTATAAATTTGTTCTACAAGCGAATGTATCGACTGTTACATAATGTTTTCTAAACAGCTTCATGTAGATCGTTCTCGAGAATATTTAAGGGTAACTGCTTTGAGCGAATATCTCTTCAGATAAGAATATAGGGAGAGATAGTATATGTTCAACTGTACTACCTTTAAGTAATATATAAGCTAACGATACATATCTAATGTGAGGAGAACGTTGGAGAATTTGTTAAATTGTTAACTTTTGAGAATTGAAATATGTAAACCTCATGAAAAATAGAAATACTAATATTCGAACGTTAAAAATTAAATTAACTGTATGCTGTAAGTTAATGTTTAGAAACAAATGTGATTTTCGATATGCTATAAGTGTCATAAAAGAAAAAAAAAAACATAAAAGTCGAGATCTGTTAAATTCGAAAAAATTCAAATACGCTTAAATCTAGCGCGAAGTAGGAAGAAATCATATTAAATAATGCATTTTAATGGTTAATTTTTAAAAATATAAACCAAATAGAAATATAAACATATTGAATATTTGAAAAATAACACGAAATGGATCCCGCTTGACTATTTCCTTCTTTCTCAAAAAAAAAAAAGAAAAAAAACATATTAAAGTAACATTAATGAATGAAATATCAAAAAACAGTATTTATTATGTTCCTTTACTTATAAAATTGGAAAAATAACTTTTCGCAAGACTTCGGTATACTGCGTTTGTCATAATTGAACTGTCTGCATTTTTCTCTTGAAAAAAAAATAATATTAACATAACGTTGTTGAATGAAATATCAATAAACAGTGTTTACATTCTTTAGTTTAGTTAACTTAAAAATAAAAAACAACTTTTTTACATCAGATCTCGTCGAAAACTTATGACCGTAGGTTTTTTAGAAATTTTTCCTACACTCAAATGCAACTATTATTATAAGCTATACAATATCTACCGAATATCAAGCGAAAACCAAAGACTGAATAGAATGTAAAGAAAATAAATATTTTTTCATATAAAGCCAAAAAACTAGATTTAGTCTATTAGGTAAGAGCTATGTAGAACTATAAAATTGTTATTTTAGTGCTTTGTATTTTTCTATGTAGACAGAAAAGATTATTTATTATATAAAAAAAAAGTTTTCGTCCAATGTATTCTTAGCATTTCTTTCTGTCTTTTGTAACGCTCATCTGTACTGTCCTTTTTATCTGTACAAGTTTCGGTGCACGAACCTCACATTTCTTTCTCTTTTGTCACTGACAATAACTTTATTAGTAACGTACATGGAATACTAAATATGTATATGTATATCTATATATATCTATAATAAATATCCATCTATCTGTATATCTATATAAATATGCACATAAGAGTGAATAATAATGTTATCTTTTCTAGACAGTGTTTAAAAAAAATATGTATAAAATTGAATAACAAAAAGTAATCTTTAGTAGTTTGTTGACAAAAGAAATATATATATATATAACTTATACGTGTTTGTGTATATTCCTGTATATATTATATACATATATACATATACATATGTATATATTTTAGTATATATTATAGTATATATATTTCTATATATATATTTCCTGTACATTCCAAATAATAAAGGTAATTCAGTGACAAAGAGAGATAATTGAACTATTTGATTGACATAAAACATGTCATAAGATCGCCAGATGTTAATTGCCCAATTGAGATTAACACTTTCACATCCGCATGGTTCACAAAAATTTTCTTCTCTGTCGCCGGAACTTTTGTCAAAGTGGTTTATTAAAATATACAAATATGGAACATAACATTCATTACAACATAATAAACTTAGTTGCTTTTTATTACATGGTACGTGTAAATAAAAGTTATTTATAGAGGTTATTGAAAAAAAAAAAACATTAGAATATGTGGTGATTTAAATTTCCAGGTCAATGAGGTGGGTTATGGTGACGATGAGTCGATGTTGTAGGATTTTCAAAATTCTCTTCGGTGTTTGTGTCTTGTATCCAATATGTTGCTGTATGCACAAGGAAGTCACGAAATCCCAGAGTTTCACCACAGCTTACATACATATGTTTATATACACTAAACGCATTGAACAAACTGCAGTTGAAAAGATATATTGTAACTTTTTTGGACCACTCTTTATTGTCTTTTTATATATGGGATAACAACTAAGATATTTATCAGCCCGCTTCACTCCTTTCATTTGCTTATTATAATGAAGAATATGGGGGTTTAGAATCGGTCGGTCAGTTTGTCCAACGCCAGAATAAAGTTTGAAACTCGAAATATATCCACTAGCAGAATCACATAGCATTCGGACCAGGATACCATATTTTGTTATTTTTGATTGATTATAAGTTTTAAAGCTAAGTCTTTGCCACGGTATCATACCTTTGTGAATAGAAATGTTTTGCGAAAGATTGAAAGTTTTCTTCAAATTTTTTTGAGAAATAGTCTATTAGGTATTGAACTTTGAAGAGTCGGTTAGCATTGCCAGGCATGTTAGCATTGTTTGCAAAATGAATGAAAGCGAATATTTGTCTGAATCTTTTACGGCTCATTGTTTCGTTAAATATTGGATTTTCTATCAGTGGATTTGTGGACCAGTAATCGTCTATTTCTGGTTTTTCTATAAATCCCATTATAATTATTAGTGCAAACCACTTTTTAAGCTCTGATGCAGTTACATCGAACCATTTGCCTCTTTTTTTTTGTTCTTTATGTTTACCACAATTTTGTCTGTAGTATCTGTTTGTTTCAGTAGCAATAAATTCAAACAAATCGTTTCCAATAAACATATCTACAAACTCTTCTACTTTACTTTTATTTATTGGGAACACAGTAGGACCCGGAGTGCCACTAACAACTTCATTATTCACAGGTTCATCAAATTCTGTCCAATCTAAATTCATTAATACGTCGCTTTCTTCAGAGTCACTCGATAAAAGCCTGATCCGTCGTCTTCTTTGCACTTCAGTAATAATACCTGAATCTACAGATTCTGTATCACTTTCTGTATCACTTTCACTTGTCTCTTCTAAATCACTATCTTCAGGAACATCAGAGAGGACATCAGCATAATTATCTTCTAAAATTTTCTCTTCTTCGTAATCCATTATTAGGGAAAATTTTTAGAACGTTACTAAAGTTATAAACCGAACTGCAATGTGACACTTTGAAAACAAGCAACTGATCCTCTTAAAGGCTTTGCAAATGGCAACGCGTTAATGTCACAGGACATGAAAGTGTTAAAGGACAACCAAAGTACAACGTACAGAGCAAATTACCATTTTAAAACAAATTTCCTCAAGTTTAAAATAATCCGATACTAAAACCTAAATTTTCATATTTCAACTCAGTCGCATATTCAACTTCTTTAGTAAATACTTCCATTTCTCGATTTTCTGCTGCAAATGCTCTTACCCGCAAAAAGAAATCATTATCTTGCCCCATGGGCAAGAATGTTGTCTTATATAACCATGTTTATTATTATTATTATGCCATTATATGCTTAGAATAATAAAAATAATTTCCTTGCATCCTGAGAAAAACAAATGATTTTGGTGTGGCGGCCAATGTTTTAATATTACATCTACTTGTTATTAATATTATGGCCTATACTTTTTATCAATATTTTAAAACTTACTGTGAAAAAAATCAATAACTGTCAAATATGAAGATGTGGATACTCCAAAAAGGCCTTCCTTTAAAAATGAAGCTCCTCTTGTTTAATTGCGTAGCATGTCACTCGCTTCACATTTATCTTGAATAAATTCATATATGGAATGTCCTTTTGAAATCCTCAACATTAATCGACTTATTAATCCATATACTATTATTATCTTATTAATCGACTTACTATTTATCAGCTTACTCTTTCCCCAGTTCAATTTTTATCAAAGAATGCAATATCTTACTCAATAATAGACACTATATAAATGTGTGAATATAAACAAAAGTAAAAAGTACCTGCAACATATAAATTTGATTATGATTCAAAAGAATAAAGAAGAAACTACCTCCTAATTTTATTAGAAATATATAAAATGTACATACTTGTGCGACATACGCATACGTGCCAACACAAATGTTGGTCTCAAAAGTATTTTCAAAGTATTCTCTGCAAAATTATTTCCTTTATCTCAAACTATTTTTGTCGATATATTTGTGATATTGCCAACAGATTATGGTATCCAAATATTTGACATTGCTAGGATCGAGACGCTCTACAAATAAGAAAGAGATTGAATATAATAGCATGATATGCAGTAATAGATTTATACAATGGCGGTAGAAATGATAGCATTTATACTTGTGACAAGAAGCCCTCACTCAACTAAGCAAATTTATGTTACATAATAAATTTAATGTAATATTTGTGTGTCCATAAATAAATTTTATATTGTATTGTCACTATAATCCAATTTGATTGAAGTATTTTTTGCTAGATCATTTGTATAAACAGTTGAAGGGAAGAAAACTGTTTTGCATGAAATTGAATTATTTAATATGCCCACTTGTAATGTCTTAATAGGCTTATAAGATAAATTAGCCTACAACAGTATAAAATTTTTATACTTATTGACAAAGGAGCCAAGAACTGCCAAAAATGTGGATGCATATACTCTAAAAAGTCCTTGCATTAAATATGCTGCTTGTCAATATCTTTTGTTATCTCATTATTTCATTTAATTGCTTAGCAAGTCATTTATTTCACATTTATCTTTAATATATAAGCTCACCTGTTCCTAATATTCTCTAATCAAATTTATAAATGTTTGACATAATCTTTTGCTGTTTTGTTCCTGATTAACAGCTGTTTTTAAAGGTGGATCAAAATCCCTCTTGAATCCAAGGAAGATGTAACTCTTTCCTTCTGTTGGATAACTCAGAAATGATCTCATGAAAAAACGACCTAAGAGTTTTATATTTATTATAAATAATGATGTTCAATATGAGCAATAATATACAAGGATGACTAATAAAAAAGAAATAATAACATTAAGTATAATTTTTTTACTAAAAGCTTATAATTATTTAAAGAAGGATTAGAGATCCTCGAAGAATCTTGCAGTTAACGGGAAAATAGCGTTTTGTTTACATCAAATAATTCGCGATAAGGATATTATGAGTAAAATATTATTTTATGAAAGATGCATATATAGATAGTATAATTACGCAAATCATTTTTTAAAATATTGGTATTAACTTAACATTATTGTTACAAATAACGAAAGTATATCATTTTAAAAAACCATATGATTATACGTATCTATCAACCTACTTTTTAAATAAAGATTTAATATAAAATTAAGGCAGCTTAACCATACAGGTTCAGTAAAAGACGCCATTACTTCATCAGGTTTGCATTTGTAGAAGACATTGTTAGGTGGCATTGCAGAGTATAGGCGTATTTACAACAAGCCGCGATTAAATTATACAAGTTTTTTGTTTCTAATTTAAACAAATTTTTAATTCATATTTCTTTTTTCTTATTTTTCTAAAGTTTATAAAAATATACTTATATAGCAAAGTCTCATAACACATAATAGTTATATAATATAGTTTTTATCACAGTATACGAATAAATTAAGAATAATAAAAAAATAATAAATCGATTTGATTAACTTATTTTTGCATAGAGAGAAAAAGGGAGATTAAGAAAATGCAAAGTTGAAAGATTAAATCAACAGTCAGATTTGAGATAACACCCTCACGGGCAATTAACGTGGGAAATGCATAAATATATGTTATTAAGGCTGTCCATTACCCCTCATTTTGAATTTTTGAAAAAGCTTTATTTTCTTTGAAAAAAATGTTATTAACACGTGGTATTTTTCGAGAATATTTTATGCGCAAATAAAATCCCTTTTCAAAAATTTGAGAACAATAAGCGGTAGATTAAACCTTCGTCTTTTAAATGAGACCTTGCTCATGAAAATTAGTTGAGAATTACTTTTCTTCTCATTAATGGCGTAAACGGTGTCTTCGATATTTTTCGATAAGATAAAGTTTAATACAGTTCCGCCCCTTGAAATTTACGTCAAAAGAGAAGTTTATATCCCTCACTACTGATATTCATATAAACGCTTGAATCGGTATGTATTCCGTGAAGTAGCGATTGCCTGTTTGATTATGCACGTAAATAGCTGATGTTCAGATTTTTGACATTTCAAAACACTAAGAAATGCGTTTCAATGGTAACTCACTCTATCTTTTTTACGAGCTATGAAGAAGTGATTCTATGGCAAGAATAAGGACATACATGTCCAATCATTTATGTCAATGGATTTGAATTTCTAAAATATTATTAAATTATATAAATTTATGGTTCTCTTCAGTTTTTATAGACTAAGAAAAAGAAGTTCACGCAAGCAATGTGTTGTACATTGGTAAACGTCTAGATTCGTGACTCGGGTATCATAGTTTCGAGACTAACCTAGTTTTATCGATGCATAGTTTCAGTGATTTTTTTGTATCGATTTTAACGGAACTAATAAACTGATTTACTCTTTTTCTACTTATTTGATAAAATTTAGTAATATATTACTATCCAATCTCTTATATTTATTTCCTCAACTTATGGTTGACTCAATTTCGTGTCTATGCTATATAGAACACACAGCAGCAGTACAATAATTTTGTTCGATAACAAATGCATATAAAGTATATGTACTTTTGTCTATTATTCTTTTAATATTAATAATTTTTGAACATATATGTTATATATTATTTTTCATAAAGATCAAAACAATGAGTTCGTGTCTATATTAATTACGAGATTTGTCTCTCAGCACTATTTTATTATAGTTTGCTCTGCAGGAGTCGATTTCATATTATTCCTATTACTATTACGATTACTATAATAATATACAATATAATAATATAATGATAAAAACAGTAGTGAAAAGAAGAAACAGAAAATTATACTTATATACATCATGACTCATATGATGACGATAATTTCTGATCACAAAAGGAGAAAAAATCTTTCTTACGTAGTGGATTTATGCGTGGTTTTATGAACGATTTTCACCTTTCTCTAATCCTTCCCATCACTCTATCTTTATTCCTCCTTTTTCTTTTGGGGTCCAAAGAAGGAGATAAAAGAGGGAGAAAGAGAGAGAGAGAGAGAGAGAGAGAGAGAGAGAGAGAGAGAGAGTGAGAGAGTGAGAGAAAAAGAGTGAGTAAGTGAGAAAGAGAGAGAGAGAGAGAGTATGAGAAAAAAAGGAGAGTGATATAATGAAACGAGTCACTTTCTGTTGGACATTTGCTGCCATTGCCTACCGCCATCAGCTTATCGATCACCCTCCCTCTGTATTCAATATAGTATTACCTGATTTCGTTGACGACAAAAACGAAGAAACGAAGTGTCGGTCTACCTCGTCGGTAAAATGTAATGATAGAGGTATTCATAAAACACATGATTGCGTGAAAACTATAAATAGCTTCTTAAGATCATTGGTGCGCTATCGCTATGTATTATCGTTTTCAGTACACTTTTTCCTTCTTTTCTTTTTATTCTTTTCCTTCTACCTTTTCAAAACTTACGTAACGTGCACCATATACTCTTTAGAACGACATTGCAATGTGATTGTTGCCGCATATGTATGAATCTAGGAGGGAGCACGTGATACTGGATTTTGTTTTTTAAATTTGATAAAGAGTATGTATCGTTTACCTCCTTGAAGCGTACAAATATTTCTTATTCCAGGATTATATGCTCTATTTAATATCATATATACGTTACATCGTTTTAAACCTTTAGCTGTTACTTGTATTAACGTGTGAGAAGGAAATTGTTCATCTGTATCCAAGGATAATTAAAACTTTATAATACCCTTAGTATACCAAATTAAAGCATAAAATTTACTATGATAAATCATTCGTATAAATTTTTTACTTCGATTCTTTATCAGATAAAAGCTAGAATTTAGATGAAGGAGAGAGAAAGAAAGAGAGAGAGAGAGAGAGGGAGAGAGAGAGAGAGAGAGACTATAATAATGAAAGACACGAAAAAAAGGATTTTTATGAACCCAGATTTCTAACAGAATCTCTTTCTGTAAAAAGTTGTTAGGATGGTGGGGGAACAGAATGTTCTTGGCCTTGCCTACTTGGTTACTCTCGGGGTAACGGATAAATGGCTACCGCGGTTTCGTGCACCTATAAAATTGGTTGTATCGGAGGAGAGATCGTTGAAAGAGCGGAGAAAAGAAAGGAGCAAGAAGTACAAGAAGAGAAATAAGAAAAGGAAAAAACAAGAAGATGATTTCGTCTGCGTTGGAACGATCATAACGTGTTCCTTTTTAAGAAGATCCGTATATAGTCGACATTTTGTATTGATGTTTTTGATTGAAATCTGATTTGATTGAAATTTGATTTTAGTATTGAAATCAGAATTTAACGTGCTTGTACAAAGAGAAGGTAAGAAGGATCTCATTTTCTGATTCATTCGAAAAATTATTGAATATCTAACTAGGAAACTTAAGTCAGAAGACGACGATAGCTTATTAAGCTGCAATTTAGGAAGAAATGTAAACCTTACCTTCATCTTATACCACGATTAATAAAAAAGAAATTTAAAAAAAAAAAAGTATATCTATTGAGTTATAGCTTCAGGAATAAATACTCAAAAGATGATGTTAATATATATATATATATATATACATATATACAGGGTAGCACATAAGTCTCCTGATACAAATGTACATTATGATTGCTTACTGATTTAATAAAAAAAACGTCAAGCCATTTAATAGATCTCATTTTTGAATTGAAAATGACGGAGTTTACTTTTAGAATTTAATGTAGATTAGTAATATGACATTGTAACTTTTATTATTTGTATTTAGTGCTATAAACGTAAGGCTTAACTTTTCGATATTAAACCTATTTACAATAATAATGAATTTTTGTCAACTGACTTATGAGCCACCCTGTATAATTACATGTATACACGCGCGCGCATGTGTGTGTGTGTGTGTATATCCGGTAAAAGGAAAAGATTTATTATGATTGAAGCACGTGGAACTAATGAAAATATCCGACCCTTAAACCAATTTTCAAACACAACCGCTCACTCATCAGTTACGTTTATTTCAGACAGTTAGTACATATTTATAAAGAGGTTCTTATGTGCGAAACCATTGTCCTGATACATTTAATTATCATTTGATTATGTTCGTGCATAGTATATTCCCCATCACGTATATGCCTAAATATACACATGTATATATATTACGTACGTGATCTCAATTCTGAGCAATTAGATCTGCATTCCTTCCGTTGGACTTCTTTTTTCTCTCTACGTACTATCTTTCTCGAATTTTGTACATAATCGAAAAAAAAAACGAACATAGTGAACTCTACAGTAATATTTCATTTCCAAATTTTATATGAAAATATTTAAAATTGACGGAAAGGTTTCATGATAATTATAGCAGATGTCATCTGACATCAGTGTTAATATAAACTTTTATTTACCTGATAGAACGTATTTTGAATATTAAATTGATCATTATTTTAAACAATTGAGATCAATGAAAAGATCGACACGATTACAGATTACAAATCCTGTAAGTAACCTAATTAGATAGAAAGAGTTTTTTCTTTATACAAACTGCTATTGTATATATAATAAATATCTAAGTGTCTAGTTCATTAGGGATTTCAGCGAGGAAACTTCTTTTGCCATTATTTGTTATTCTTTTCATGTTTTGATAAGAGGATATCTTGATGAGAGGAGGATAAGCTTAAAAATACCTCTATGTAAAAAAATTTCCTACATCAAGAAAAATATTTTTACATATACGTACGCCCAGGAGAGAGAGGATGAAAGAACAGATATCATAAAGAGATCTGAAAATACACGAGAGAGCATGTTTCACGAACGTATCACTAACGTATTACGAATATTTTCATTTCCTTAATCCTTTTTGAAAAACAATGGCTAAAAATTCAATCTACATCGACATTTACTTCGTTTGAAACCTTATATCTCTTAAAAACTTTCATATCAGATAAATATTGGAAAAAAGCATTTGGACATATTGAACTCGTATTGAATAAATACTTATTTTAAATTGACGGAATAACGATAACACCGTGACATTTATGTAAAAACAACACATCTCGTATCATTTATAAATATTAACGGACAAACATTATCTTTACAAACAATAAATCTTGAACTGTTACTGCAGGTTTAAGCATTTTGAATTTATAACTTCTTTTAGTTTTATTCTAATTCTTCATGAATTCATTCTTCAATTCAACAGTTTATAGGGATGTTATTAAGGATTCCGATATTTTCATTTTTGATAGAAGTAATTCAATGCTTGCGATATATCGAAATCTTATGAGATGCGAGTACTACCGAGAAAATGGTTGCATATTTCAAGACTTTCCAAAATCTTTCCAATTTAATTCCAAATAAACATCGAAGTACATAAATTTTACATTGGTAATTATACTTTAACAGATAAATATATTCTAATCTATTTAATATATTTCTAAATTAATTTCTTAGTGAAACAAACAGACAAATTTTCTATCGCACTTATGATTGTCATTATACTTATGTAGATATATTTTATTTATTCTTATTTATTCTTTATATTATTTCTTATTTATTGTTGTTATTATATATATATATATATATATATATATATATATATATATATATATATATAGTGAGAAAGGGGGAAATGAACAAACAGAAATAACAGGAAAAAAGGAGAGAAATAAAGAGGATGGGTCTAAGGGAGGAGCAACAAAGGACGGTACCTCTGACTACCAACCCTTTTATCCTGTGACGTCGAATATTGCCCTCGATGGCGCGTCGCAACGCGCAGTCTCAAATTCGTTTGGCTACTCGATAAATTCCCGCGAGCTAGCAGGGACCAGTCCAGTTGAGTACGAGATTTCTAGCTGGACGTTAGTGTAAACCAGAAGAGCGCGGTTTCTCGACCGATGGACAACGGTGTCCATTATTTTTTACGTGACACGACATCGTTATCATTTCATCATTATTACAATTAGTAAGTACACACGTTCACATTTTTTCTATCTGTGTATATTATTTACTTGATTTTTTTTTTCGTGGAAGAAGTGATTAAATTTTCGTCATGAACCTCTATCGCTATCCCTATATCTATCCTTATCTATCTGTCTATCGCAAAAGTAAAGAACCAAGAGAAAACAAAATGGGAAACGAGATGCGTTGTACACTGTCGAGGTATAATTCACGGAAGAATCGTTCTCTATCATATCGGAATCAGAAGCTCGAAAAAGTGTATTATAAGATGGTACGTTGTTTCGAAAATAATCAATAGTTTGCTTGTTTAAATCATCGAAACGATTCTTTCTCGTTCGTTCGACTTTCGTTTTCGTGGTTTATCGATTGTGATTTCTCTCTCGTTCTTTCTTCACCTCCCCCTTCTCTTCCTCTTCGTTTTCCTTTTTATTTAACCATTAATAGAGAAAATGAATATAAGAGTTCGAATAGTAACATCTTACTAAAATGTTAAATAAAGAAAAAAGAATAGATTAGTTAATTATTTTCGTTTACATCGATACAATAAAAAAAATTACAGGCATCATTTAGCTTCTACCAATCTATGATTCCTGAATTACGAATCTAAATGCTTCTCAATGTGCTACACATTGCTTATAGGATCTTTACGTATTTAATCTGTAAAATATAAAAGGAACTAAAATTTGTCTAGAACTTATGAATATCATAGTAATTTAGATCCTTTGACATAAACGATTGGACACGTATTTTCTTTATTTTTTCCGTAGAATTATCTGTCTGAAGTTCATTAAAATGACAGAATAAGTCATCGTAGCTTCTCCGTTCGAGCTTCGTGAGACGCATTTCTTTCCATAGTAACCATACTACTTCACGGAAACAAAGCATACTGTATTCAAGCGTGTATATGAAAATCAGTAGTGGGGAGTATGAGTTCTTTCTTTTGCTACATATGTTGGAAAATGTCACTGTACAAAACGTTTTCGCAAAGAATGTCGACATCAATGAAAATAGAAGTAATTCTTGACCAATTTTGATAAACAAGATTTTATTTAAAATAGGAAGGTTTAATTTATCGCGTAATGTTTTCATATTTTTATGATGGTGATAATGATGATAATAATAATCTAACGAAATAAGTGATCATTATGATAAAAATTGGATGTAATTTAATTATCGTTATTGATTTAAGCGAGTTCAGATTGAAACGTTAATGAACGTTGATCAGCGTGTTCATCTACTTCCGGTGAACGCGTTGAACCCGCCTTTCGCTAGCCCTGGTGGAAATAAACTCAAGTTTTTATTTGTATTAATACATTGACAGCCGGCGACTTAAGAGCATTTAAAGTTTTTGCGCTTACAACGTATCATCCAATTAAATCCCAAACGCCTGCCTTATTCGTTTGTTTCTGATCACTGAATAGCAAAAAAAAATATTTAAAATATATATTTTCGTAAAATAGAACATTTATTTGCATATTCGTCATAACAATTTAACGGTAATTAATAATAGAAACAAAATCGAAAATTTTAATTTATAATTATAGAAAAAAATACAGTTTCTCATTTAATGCTGGATTATTACATATATATAACATAAACAAAAAACAAAAGTTTTCATATTTAAGGCAAGTATGATATTTCTCAAAACATTGTCCAAGATGTAAAGGTAGTAAGCATTCAGCACACATAAAGCTATTCTCACTTCTTTTTTTACCAGCAGAGCAAACTTTACACGGACGTCGTATGTATCGGTTTTTTTCCCTGACCAAGAATTCTGGGAACTTTGTTTCTTCATATCACCCGAAAGTCTCTGCGGGCTATCAAATTTCGGTGTGCGAGGTGTAGGAACAAGTACAGAGGTACTTGAAGTATTAGAATGAGAAGTACTAGAAGTATCATTTAATACATCTTGTATATTTGCGAATTCCTCGATCCAAGAACGTCCAACAGTATGTAAAAATTGTTTATATTTTACAATGTTGTCATTCAATTCAATATATAATCTAAATGCATTAAACATTGCGCAATTTAAAAGAAACAACACTGTCTTCTTTGTCCACTTCACCGTTTTTCTCATGATGGAATAATATGATAAATACTGATCTACCAAATCTACACCCATCATATTTTTATTATAGTCTATGACGGAATAGGGTTTTATAATTTCTTGTTTAGTTTTCCAGTGAATTTTATTTGTTTTCATTAATTCTCCCGAATGTATCGTGAAAATCATGTATACGACCTTCTATTTCGCTTCCACACCTGTACTAAAACTTCACCCGTTCCTTTACATCTATGTTCTCCAGTTTTCAATATGAGATGCCGTAAAGACTCGGGAATACCTCTATTTGCTTTAATTGTACCATAACCTCGTGTACCATTTGTCATAAGCAATTCTACGGTTTTAATGCTATTATAATCAGAAATCCGTGTTTTCGCGGGGTCGGCGCTCAAGTGACAGACTCAGAAACCCGCGTTTTCGCGGGGCCGGCTGTCAATGTGTTAAAATAATATAACATATAACTATTCATTAATTATTTTTAAGAGAATATTCGACAAATTCTTATTTTTTGTTGCTGATTTATATATTAATTGTTATATGTGTCACTTATATTTATTATTTTGTATGCATTTATCATGAAACAAATGCGTATTCGACATCGTATCTAGTACGGATCAATGTGAGACGCTCTTTACCATCAAAGAAAGCATACATATGAGAGATTGAAAAGTTCACAGTATAATAATCTACATTACCCAACACAAAATCAATTGTTATGTTTGTACGCATGAAAGACAGCGTCTCCGCTTGATTCGGAGTTCATATTTTGTCCACTCTTGTCGCTGATGTCACATACGCTTCGAACGAAAGGTAGTGAAGAAGCAACTAGCCGCCTTTTTACCCTAGTTTTTCGTTTGCAAATTAATTCTTTGTAAACTTTACAGAGATTTAATTTTTTGTATCTTTTTTGTTTTTGATTAGTCTGAAATCTTACATTTGTGAAAATTCCGCGTATTATGCCGTAAAAGGAGGCGTTTGGCGTAATAGAGAAGTAAATAAAGTTGCTTAACCTATCTTGTATATCTTTTATCCAATTAGTAAGTTTATATATATAATTTTTGTGTATAAATCTTTAATATTTTTTAGTATTTTAATATACATACAAATTATAATTTATAAGATGAAACGTTAAAGGTAGCTGTGATGAAAAACCAATGGTCATATAGTTTTTGCAACTTTATAGAAAATCTGAAAAATAGTGTAAATTCGAATGGTTAGATTCTAGGAAAGGAAAAAAAAAGAAAAAAAGACTAAACAGTGCAGAGAAGAGAATAAAAGAACTTTTGCATCTTGACAAACTTATGCCTACGCAATAGACAATAGCTTCATATCAGCTTCTGTTCTAGGACGTACAGCAGTGCAATGTTTGCAAAGATCTGAAGATTTATTGGATCAAGCCGAAAAAAAGAAGAGGGCCATGATATAGCTAATGATCATTATCCATTACATCCAGGTATATTTGATCAAAAACCTACAAAGCCAGATCCATAAAACACGGATGCAGATGAATTGAAAATGCTGTCTGAGACATGTTCAAGACTTGCAAATGCGCGAGGAAAAAAATAATACTGGAAAGCCCGTGAAAAACAACTGGAAGAAGCATGTAAGCTTGCAGATATTCAAAAACTTTGATAACTACATGCTGCAAGTATCACGGTATCATAAAAGAAAAAGCATAAACGAGAGATTAATTTTACAGAAATACCTTTTGAGAAACATTTTGCTCCAGGATTTAACGATATTTCTCTGGAACATATTGAATTTGCCATAGATTTTTCTGAAATAAGACGACATCAGAAATTTTAAGGCCTTTCCTAAATACACCTCTAACAGATATGCAAAGAGCAGGAAAACCAATGAAAAGTGAAATGATTACTATAATTCAATATAATCCACTTCAAAATCAAATGCAACGGAATATGAAAAATGCTTCATATTAATTTTGATGAAGAACAAGATACCGTAAGTACATCTATATTGAAATGAATTTTGACTTTGTTCCTTTTATGTATCATTATTAAATTTTTTTCATTTGTGGTCAAGAAAAAAAAATTACTGGCAGATGAAATGAATGTTGTAAAGAAAGGTATGGGCGCATGGAGTTTCGAGTTTAGGGGCATATATAACTGTTTCGGAAAACTGTTTATCACGAGTTATTATTTCTTTATCATATATATACTATTATATATGATTAGTGTGGTATCTTGTCAAATGCTTTCTCTATATCTAGAAAAACACAGTTGCAGCTTTTTTTCCTCTCGTATGCTTCTGTTATTAAGTATACTAATTTGTGGATTTGTTCTATTGTATTATGTTTTACCCTGAATCCAAATTGGCGTGGTGGAATAATTTGATCTTCTGTTATGTGTTTTATTAAATGTTTCAATATGATTTTTTCTAAAATTTTGGAGAGTATTGGAAGCAATGAAATCGGTCTGTATGAACTGGATATTTCAGCACATTTCCATTGCAGAGAGAAGTATCGAATTCTCATTGTTGCATTAAATAGTATCATAATGTACCTGATTGTTTTTGGTGTTAAATTTTTAAGAATTTTTCCGTTAATTAAGTCGTATCCTGGGTCCTTTTTTACATTTAGTATATCTAGTAACATTTGTAGTAAAATGTCGCCAAAATAGCTTTCTTCATTTCGTCTTTGGAATAAGAAAACAAACCATCGAATAGCAAGACCGCGGTATACTGTTAGCTAGTTGATTAGCCTATCAATTAGTTTCCCTCTTCCATCAAGATCTTTCTTCACTTTTTTTACGTTACGAAGTCGTCTGCTCGTTCTTTTTTGCACACGACCAATGCATTCTTTTTTCGGTCATGATCTTTATTTTACACGTATATATAGTAGTTATATGAACAATTTACAATATTAACGATTAAAAAGAAATAAAAAATGACGGATATATAAGCCGATAAGTAGGACCCTCTTTTGAAAATTCTTGCTGATGGTGTACTTGATTTCTCTGTTAGGCATCATCTAAAATATAATAAATTTTTTCTTATTTGAAAGGGTAATAGCTAAAATGTAATGTAGGGAAAAATTTTTATAATTTTTTTGGTAGAAATGAAAGCTGTTTGAAAAAAAGCTCGAATTTTCATCAAAATTTCCAGTTTAAAAAATTTATAACTTTCGAACATGGCACCCACTCACAAACATCCTACGTCACATTGTAGATAATATTATAGAAAATAAGTGTTGTAAATTTTAACCAAATCGGTTAAGTAGATCTCGAGATATCATGTACACCAGTTTGAAAAAAGTAGTTTTGAGGAAAATGCAGAAGAAAAAATAGTACATCATCAGTATCTTAAAACCAAATATTTTTTTTTTTATTACCTTCAATCTGCGATTCCTGGACCATACATGAGGTCTTCTATTGTTGCCATGATGTCCTCTGCTTCCTTTTGAGCAGCTCTTTTCAATTTCCTGGCCTCTTTTGCCTCCTGTTGAGCTCTTATGTTGGCTATGGATATTCGTTGTGAATTCAAATTTTAGGAAAATTTATTTAATTATAGTAAATAATATATATAATATATAATTTTCATAACATTCAAATGACAGACTATAAATATAATATTTTTCAGAGAACGGTATATGCGGTATATGAGCTGTGACTGTGAATTGATTGGAAAGATTTTATATAAAAGTAAAGTCAAAGAGGATCTCGAGCTTCGAGAAATACGAGTATCTTCATCGAGAATTTGAGAATTGAATTGTTTGATATCCAACGTTAAATTTGAAACGGTACGTATACAGATATCAACAGATCAAATATTTCTTTGAAATTGCATATTTTATATGTACCTCTATCCGAAGATACGAAATTTTCTTTTATCGATGTTGTTGGACAACATCTCTAACTCAAACCCATAATCTTACAAAAAAGAGTTTTACCAATTTTTGCATATCATTGAAAAAGTATTCATTGTTCTACAATGAAAAGAAGTCAAAGTTATTATCGATTTCAAAAGATTTCCAATTCAATATGGTTCCTGAAAGTGTGTTTGTGTGAGGGATGTGCGTAAAACTCTTTCATTTGATCAAAATAATATAAATATATAAATAATTATATTATAAGAATAGAAGCAAAGTTGCTATTGGATATTTATCAAATATTATCAATATTAATAAAATATTATAAGATATTTAATTTTTTTTATGAAGCATTAAATAACAAGGTAATTGATAATTTCAGGAAGAAGCTCATGGGCAGTCTACTTGTCTTCCACTTAATATGTATCGTCTGCGAACTCTCTGTGATGTAAGTGATGTTTTATTTATTCGTATTAAGATTTTTTTTTATTGAGTGGACTGGGTCTCTAAATTTTGAGATAGCCAAATTGAATATATAATATAATGCTTGTAATGGAATTGTCTTATAATATATTAATGTAAACAATATAAATCCTTTTTAAGTACATATATGAGAAATATTTTTATTTGTATATATATATATATATATATATTATAACGATATTATAAATATATATGCTATATTACTTTTCGTCTATTATAAAAATAATAGAAAAGTTACTTTTAATCTATTTAACATTACTTTTATTTTTCAAAGATTATTTCGATCTACATATCCTCTTTTTGCGAAGAATCATTGTTATTATGTGTGTGTGTATATATATATATTATTGTTTACAATTCTAATCAATAGTTAAATTAATTTTATTAATTCTAATAATTTTATCATAATTTTTGTAAGATAATAATAAATGTGTGATTTTATTAGAAAATATTCAACCATAAACATTATCAATATTTTTCTGAGAACCGTAAATCCAGTTTGAGCTACGACGAGTAATAGTCGTTCCAATAAAACTTGTGCAGAAGATTTTGTATCTTATTTGTTTATTAGAATTAGCGCATCATGGAAGATTATCAAAAATGTAATACTTTTATGGAAAAAATACTGATAATTAAATATTAAAATTTTATTCTTAATACAATTAAAAAAAAACTATTACAAAATAAAATGAAAATACAAATTTCATAAAATGTTTTTTCATTTTTTTTCAGATTACCGAGACTTTCTCAAGTGAAATCTACTACTGAATATTAACCAATTTCGTTTTCATCGTACTTCAATGTCAATCTATATCACATTTGAGACTTATTACGGATCGATCTGCTTCCTTCATTATCGACCTACACAACGCGGAAGAGTGTTTAGGAGCTATATTGTAGAACATCTTAAGTAGTGAGTAAACAAATTTAATTCCTTCCAGATTTCCCTCATCGTGGTAAGGACGAAAGGTGGTCCGAATCGATACGAGTTACTGGTTATAATTTTTTTTCGATCAATCATTGACGGACATAATCATAAGCGATTTGTCTTCTTGATTTACTTATATGTGGTACAATTTTAATTTTATTATTATTTGTTTATTGTGCATACCTAATTAATTAGGTTGTTCGGAAAGTCATTTCGTTTTTTTCCATAATTTTTTTCTATTGTATTTTTTTACAGCTAACTTCACACTTAAGCCGCATAATCATCATCATCATCATATACTTTGTCAGCTGTGTATATAGCAAGGCTTGCTTGTGAAAAAGTTCGATTGGTTCTACGCAATAGTTTTTGGTTGGTACACCACCCTTTCAAATATGGAAAAGTAAAGAAGCAGCATTTTCGGCATATTTTACTTTTTTTTTTAGTATCGAAAAGGTAAAAATGCTGTTCAAGAAAGAAAAAAAATTATCCGAAGTGTTTGGAGAAGATGTATCGACAGAGGAACCAGCCAGTGCCAAAACTGGTTTGCAAAATTCCGGATGTGACAATTTTGACGTTGAAGATGCACCCACGTTCTGGAAGGCCAGTTGAAGCTGACTAAGGCACAATAAAGGCATTAATTGTTGCACACCTGCGATTAAGAACTCGTGAGATCGCTGAGAGATACAATTTCTCGAATTCCGACCGTTCATGATCATTTGAAACGCCTAGGTTTATTCTCAAAGTTCCTCGACAGTTTTCATTTTTTTTTTTTCGAAATTACTTTCCGAACAACCAAATAGCTCAGGGGAATAGGATCTTGTTTCGTTTATTAATAATGCGAATAATTAACGGTTCTTTTTTTTCGTGTTTGCTCACGATATTGGTGATGAAATTGGGGCATATTCATATAATGAGTTCATATATGGGTGAGAATAATAACAAAGATTGAGTTTCTCTAAAACAAAAAAAAAAGATAATTTTTCTTTAATTTTTAAAATATTGAAAAGATAATATTTCTTAGTATCTAAAAAGTAATGTAAAGTATGTAAAGACACAATTTGACCATTTCCTCCAGCGAGTCGATTTTCTCCCGGAATTCGCGGATATGTGCGTTTGATGTGAGGTAGCAACTAATATACGTTACCTCCCCACTTTGGATACAAACCAAGCCCTGGCAACTTCCGTGGTTCTTCATCGTTATCTTGCCTTGCTCTCCAGAATCCAGATGGCCGCTGTGCCGTGAGGATCGGAGAACCACAAGGTCGATTTCTTGTTCTTATATTGCTCGTTGAGCAACGGCAGATCTGCCTTCTTTTCTTGAGTCAGCTGATGCAGGAGATCGTTAGCTGTCTTGCTCAGATTCAGGTTCGCCTGTGAAATTTGCGTCATCGCAGGAGCTTTTTGACTTTATTGAGAGCTTCTTTAACACTTTCACGTCCGCATGGTTCACACAAATTTTCTTCTCTGTCGGAACTGTTTTCAAAGTGGTTCATTAAAATGTACAGATATAAAACATATCATTCATTACAAAATAATAAACTTAGCTGCTTTTTATTAAATGATACGTGTAAATAAATGTTATATATCGAGATTATTGAAAAAAAAACATTAAAATATATTGTAGTTTAATTATAAATCATTTAATATTTCCCTTTTCGATGGTAGATAGCGAAACAGTTCCCCAAATGTAACGCAACTTTGCAACTTTTACACATCAAATTTGTAGTTTTTCTCTTTTTATGTGAATAGCATACGTGACATCTTCTTCTTTTTAGTTTATTACTTGGAGAAATTGGTATCAATTTGTGGTGACTTAAATTTCCAGAAGGAAGGGGGATGAAGTGAGTGGGTCATGATGACGATGAGTCGATGTTGTAGGATTTTCAAAATTCTCTTCGATGTGTGTGTCTTGTATCCTATATGTTGCTGTATGCACAAGGAAGTCACGAAATCCCAGAGTTTCACCACAGCTTACATTCATATGTTTATATACACTAAACGCATTGAACAAACTGCAGTTGAAAAGATATAATGTAACTTTTTTGGACCACTCTTTATTGTCTTTTTATATATGGGATAACAACTAAGATATTTATCAGCCCGCTTCACTCCTTTCATTTGCTTATTATAATGAAGAATATGGGGGTTTAGAATCGGTCGGTCAGTTTGTCCAACGCCAGAATAAAGTTTGAAACTCGAAATATATCCACTAGCAGAATCACATAGCATTCGGACCAGGATACCATATTTTGTTATTTTTGATTGATTATAAGTTTTAAAGCTAAGTCTTTGCCACGGTATCATACCTTTGTGAATAGAAATGTTTTGCGAAAGATTGAAAGTTTTCTTCAAATTTTTTTGAGAAATAGTCTATTAGGTATTGAACTTTGAAGAGTCGGTTAGCATTGCCAGGCATGTTAGCATTGTTTGCAAAATGAATGAAAGCGAATATTTGTCTGAATCTTTTACGGCTCATTGTTTCGTTAAATATTGGATTTTCTATCAGTGGATTTGTGGACCAGTAATCGTCTATTTCTGGTTTTTCTATAAATCCCATTATAATTATTAGTGCAAACCACTTTTTAAGCTCTGATGCAGTTACATCGAACCATTTGCCTCTTTTTTTTTGTTCTTTATGTTTACCACAATTTTGTCTGTAGTATCCGTTTGTTTCAGTGGCAATAAATTCAAATAAATCGTTTCCAATAAACATATCTACAAACTCTTCTACTTTACTATTATTTATTGGGATCACAGTAAGACCCGGAGTGCTACTAACAACTTCATTATTCACAGGTTCATCAAATTCTGTCCAATCTAAATTCATTAATACGTCGCTTTCTTCAGAGTCACTCGATAAAAGCCTGATCCGTCGTCTTCTTTGCACTTCAGTAATAATACCTGAATCTACAGATTCTGTATCACTTTCTGTATCACTTTCACTTGTCTCTTCTAAATCACTATCTTCAGGAACATCAGAGAGGACATCAGCATAATTATCTTCTAAAATTTTCTCTTCTTCGTAATCCATTATTAGGGAAAATTTTTAGAACGTTACTAAAGTTATAAACCGAACTGCAATGTGACACTTTGAAAACAAGCAACTGATCCTCTTAAAGGCTTTGCAAATGGCAACGCGTTAATGTCACAGGACATGAAAGTGTTAAAGGACAACCAAAGTACAACGTACAGAGCAAATTACCATTTTAAAACAAATTTCCTCAAGTTTAAAATAATCCGATACTAAAACCTAAATTTTCATATTTCAACTCAGTCGCATATTCAACTTCTTTAGTAAATACTTCCATTTCTCGATTTTCTGCTGCAAATGCTCTTACCCGCAAAAAGAAATCATTATCTTGCCCCATGGGCAAGAATGTTGTCTTATATAACCATGTTTATTATTATTATTATGCCATTATATGCTTAGAATAATAAAAATAATTTCCTTGCATCCTGAGAAAAACAAATGATTTTGGTGTGGCGGCCAATGTTTTAATATTACATCTACTTGTTATTAATATTATGGCCTATACTTTTTATCAATATTTTAAAACTTACTGTGAAAAAAATCAATAACTGTCAAATATGAAGATGTGGATACTCCAAAAAGGCCTTCCTTTAAAAATGAAGCTCCTCTTGTTTAATTGCGTAGCATGTCACTCGCTTCACATTTATCTTGAATAAATTCATATATGGAATGTCCTTTTGAAATCCTCAACATTAATCGACTTATTAATCCATATACTATTATTATCTTATTAATCGACTTACTATTTATCAGCTTACTCTTTCCCCAGTTCAATTTTTATCAAAGAATGCAATATCTTACTCAATAATAGACACTATATAAATGTGTGAATATAAACAAAAGTAAAAAGTACCTGCAACATATAAATTTGATTATGATTCAAAAGAATAAAGAAGAAACTACCTCCTAATTTTATTAGAAATATATAAAATGTACATACTTGTGCGACATACGCATACGTGCCAACACAAATGTTGGTCTCAAAAGTATTTTCAAAGTATTCTCTGCAAAATTATTTCCTTTATCTCAAACTATTTTTGTCGATATATTTGTGATATTGCCAACAGATTATGGTATCCAAATATTTGACATTGCTAGGATCGAGACGCTCTACAAATAAGAAAGAGATTGAATATAATAGCATGATATGCAGTAATAGATTTATACAATGGCGGTAGAAATGATAGCATTTATACTTGTGACAAGAAGCCCTCACTCAACTAAGCAAATTTATGTTACATAATAAATTTAATGTAATATTTGTGTGTCCATAAATAAATTTTATATTGTATTGTCACTATAATCCAATTTGATTGAAGTATTTTTTGCTAGATCATTTGTATAAACAGTTGAAGGGAAGAAAACTGTTTTGCATGAAATTGAATTATTTAATATGCCCACTTGTAATGTCTTAATAGGCTTATAAGATAAATTAGCCTACAACAGTATAAAATTTTTATACTTATTGACAAAGGAGCCAAGAACTGCCAAAAATGTGGATGCATATACTCTAAAAAGTCCTTGCATTAAATATGCTGCTTGTCAATATCTTTTGTTATCTCATTATTTCATTTAATTGCTTAGCAAGTCATTTATTTCACATTTATCTTTAATATATAAGCTCACCTGTTCCTAATATTCTCTAATCAAATTTATAAATGTTTGACATAATCTTTTGCTGTTTTGTTCCTGATTAACAGCTGTTTTTAAAGGTGGATCAAAATCCCTCTTGAATCCAAGGAAGATGTAACTCTTTCCTTCTGTTGGATAACTCAGAAATGATCTCATGAAAAAACGACCTAAGAGTTTTATATTTATTATAAATAATGATGTTCAATATGAGCAATAATATACAAGGATGACTAATAAAAAAGAAATAATAACATTAAGTATAATTTTTTTACTAAAAGCTTATAATTATTTAAAGAAGGATTAGAGATCCTCGAAGAATCTTGCAGTTAACGGGAAAATAGCGTTTTGTTTACATCAAATAATTCGCGATAAGGATATTATGAGTAAAATATTATTTTATGAAAGATGCATATATAGATAGTATAATTACGCAAATCATTTTTTAAAATATTGGTATTAACTTAACATTATTGTTACAAATAACGAAAGTATATCATTTTAAAAAACCATATGATTATACGTATCTATCAACCTACTTTTTAAATAAAGATTTAATATAAAATTAAGGCAGCTTAACCATACAGGTTCAGTAAAAGACGCCATTACTTCATCAGGTTTGCATTTGTAGAAGACATTGTTAGGTGGCATTGCAGAGTATAGGCGTATTTACAACAAGCCGCGATTAAATTATACAAGTTTTTTGTTTCTAATTTAAACAAATTTTTAATTCATATTTCTTTTTTCTTATTTTTCTAAAGTTTATAAAAATATACTTATATAGCAAAGTCTCATAACACATAATAGTTATATAATATAGTTTTTATCACAGTATACGAATAAATTAAGAATAATAAAAAAATAATAAATCGATTTGATTAACTTATTTTTGCATAGAGAGAAAAAGGGAGATTAAGAAAATGCAAAGTTGAAAGATTAAATCAACAGTCAGATTTGAGATAACACCCTCACGGGCAATTAACGTGGGAAATGCATAAATATATGTTATTAAGGCTGTCCATTACCCCTCATTTTGAATTTTTGAAAAAGCTTTATTTTCTTTGAAAAAAATGTTATTAACACGTGGTATTTTTCGAGAATATTTTATGCGCAAATAAAATCCCTTTTCAAAAATTTGAGAACAATAAGCGGTAGATTAAACCTTCGTCTTTTAAATGAGACCTTGCTCATGAAAATTAGTTGAGAATTACTTTTCTTCTCATTAATGGCGTAAACGGTGTCTTCGATATTTTTCGATAAGATAAAGTTTAATACAGTTCCGCCCCTTGAAATTTACGTCAAAAGAGAAGTTTATATCCCTCACTACTGATATTCATATACACGCTTGAATGGGTATTTATTCCGTGCAGTAGCGGTTGTCTGCTTGGTTATACACGTAAATAGCTGATGCTCAGATTTTTGACATTTCTAAACACTAAGAAATGCGTTTCAATGGTAACTCACTCCATCTTTTTTACGAGCTATGAAGAAGTGATTCTATGGCAAGAATAAGGACATACATGTCCAATCATTTATGTCAATGGATTTGAATTTCTAAAATATTATTAAATCATAAAAATTTATGGTTCTCTTCAGATTTTATACTCTAAGAAGACAGAGTTTACTCAAGCAATTTGTTTTGCATTGGTAAACGTCTGGATTCGTGACTCGGGTATCCTAGTTTCGAGACTACCAAGTTATATTTATACATGGTTTCAATGTGTTTTTTTTATATCGATTTTAACCAAACTAATAGACTAATTTTTTCTCTTTTTCTACTTATTTGATAATTTAGTAATGTATTACTATTATCCAATTTCTTATTATATATATTTATTATTTCCACTCATGGTAGACATGAATTTTATAGCATCTTTGTTATATAAAACACAGCAGCCGTATAATAACTTTGTATGATGACAAATGCATATAAAGTAAATACATTTGTCTATCATTTTTTCAATATTAACAATTTTTGAACATATATATTATATATTATTTTTCATAAAGATCGAAAAATGAGTTCGTTTCTATATTAACTACGGGTTTTTCTCTCAGCGTTATTTTGTTATAGTTTGCTCTGTAGGAGTTGACTTCATATTATTCCTATTACTACTACAATTATTATAATAATAATATGTAATATAATGATATAATGATAAAAACAGTAGTGGAAAGAAGAAATAGAAAATTATACTTATATACATGATGACATATATGAAGACGGTAATTTCTGATAACAAAAGGAGAAAAAATGTTTCTTATGTAGTGGATTTATGAACGTTTTTTACTCTTCTCTAGGCCTTCCTATTGCTGCATCTTTATTCTTCTTTTTTCTTTATGGGTTCGCGGAAGGAAATGAAAGAGGGTGAGAGAGAAAGAGAGAGAGAGAGAAAGAGTGAGAGAGAGAGAGAGAGAGTGATAGTGAAAGGAGTCACTTTCTATTGGACATTTGTCGCCATTGACTATCGCCATCAGCTTATCGATCACCCTTCCTCATTATTCAATATAGTATTACCTGATTTCGTTGACGATAAAAACGAAGAAACAATGTGTCGGTCTATCTCGTCGGTAGAATTTAAAAATAGAGTTATTGACAAAACACATGATTGCGTTAAAACTATCAATAGCTTCTCAAGTGTGCTATCTGTTTGTATTGTCGTTTTCTGTACACTTTTTTCCTTCTTTTCTTTTTATTCTTTTCCTTCTACCTATTTCTCGAAAAATTTGATAAAAAGTATCGTTTATCTCCTTGAAGCGCAAAAATATTTCTTATTTCAAGATTATATGCTTCTTTTAATACCATTTCTATGTTACATCGTTTTAAACTTTTAGCTGCTACTAGTATTAACGTATGAGAAGAAAATTGTTCATCTATGACCGAGGATAATTAAAAATTCATAATATCCTCTGTATGCCAAATTAAAGCATAAAAGTTACTATGATAAATCATTCGTATAAATTTTTTACTTCGATTTTTTATCTGATAAAACTAGAAGTTAAAAGAAGAACAGAGAAAAGGAGAGAGAGAGAGAGAGAGAGAGAGAGAGAGAGAGAAAGAGAGAGAGAGAGAGAGAGAAAGGGAGAAACTATATTAATGAAAGTCACGAAAAAAACGATTTTTATAAACCCAGATTTCTAACAGAATCTGTTTCTCTAAAAAGTTGCTAGGATGGTGGAGGAACAGAATGTTCTTAGCCTTGCCCTGCTTGGTTACTCTCAGGATAACAGATAAATGGCTACCTCGATTTCGTGCACCCTTAAAGTTGGTTGTATTGGATGTAGAGTCCGTTGAAAGAGTGGACAAAAGAAAGGAGCAAGAAGAAGAAGAGACAAAAGAAGTACAAGAAGAGAAATAAGAAAGGAAAGAAAAGGAAGGAGATGATTTCGTCTGCGTTGGAACTATTTTAACGCGTTTTTACAGAGAACCGTATATAGTCGACATTAATGTATTGATTTTTTTGATTGAAACCTGACTTGATTGAAATTTGATTTTTGTATTGAAATCAGAATTTAACGTGCTTGTACGAAGAGAAGGTAAGAAGGATCTCATTTTCTGATTCATTCGAAAAATCATCGGATATCTAACTAGGAAACTTAAGTCAGAAGACGACGAAGGCTTATCAAAGCGCAATTTAGCAAGAGATGTAAAAGTTACTTTCATATTATGCCACGATTAATAAAAAGGAATTCTTTTAAAAAAGTATATCTATCGCGTTATAGCTTCAGGAATATATACACGAAGGATGATGTTAAAATATATATACATATATACAGGGTGGCACATAAGTCTGCTGACCCAAATGTACATTATTATTGCGTACAGATTTTATTTGGAAACGTTATCCTATTTAATAGATCTCATTGTTGAATTGAAAATGAAGGAGTTCACTTTTAAAATCTAATGTAGATTAGTTATATGTCATTGTAACTTTTCTTATTTGTATTTAGTGCTATATACGTAACGCTTAACTTTTCGATATTAAACCTGCTTATAATAACAATGAATTTTTGTCAACTGTCTTATGAGCCACCGTGTATAGGTACATATATATATATATACACATACGTGTGTGTGTATGTCATAAATGTTCATTGATTTTTATACGATCGTTTCAATTTGTATGACAACAATATTGTCTGCAGAGATCTCACAATATCGGGTTGCCGAGTGAGCCGCCGCTCCAAGAGGAAAATATAATTTCAGCTGACAACTCCTGTTTCGCTACACATTGCACTCAGCATTTTACAAAATCGCATGCGAGATGATAGTTGCCAGCTGAGCATGCCAGCTTTCCCCGATGATGGCTCGGTTTCTTTCATCGTCAGACCCCCATGTACTCATATCCCTCACTCTCTCTCTCCTTCTCTATATCTATCTCTCCCTTTCTCTTTCTCTCTCATTACTTATCTCATTACCTATCTCTACATTTCTCAAATATTTCTTTTCGTCTAGTTATACGTTTAGTCATTTTACTTTAACCACAAACGTTATAACAGTCTGACTATTATAAAACTATATGATTACTATCCTGCCAAGTCTTTCACTCGTTCGTAATAGTGGGTAGTATATCGAAAAAAAATGACTGAGAATCGAGTTTGCAGTAAAACAATGAAACCTTGCGAAATGGATATTCATAAGAAGAACATAGCTGAAATAACATCCCTTGCGGCTTCATGGACCCTTTCGGAAAACGCTCGACTGTGGCTTAAAAAAGAAAAAAGTAATGTGGATGATGAGACGAAAAAAAGAAGAAAAGAACACAGAAAGTCATTCTCCTGGATTCTAGGGTTTGGTAATACAAAGGAATTAATAATAATATATTAGTATATAAGGAGGATATATATATAATAATTTATATAATTAATAATAATATATTAGTATATACGGAGGATATATATAATAATTTATATAATTAATAATAATATATTAATATATAAGAAAGATATATAATAATCTATATGATTAATAATATATATATATATACAACATAATTAATATTATATTAATATATAAAGAGAATATATAATAATTAATATAGTTATATATATATTGGATAAATATAGAATAATTTATATAATATATATAAATATAATAATATATAATAAGTATAAATATATGTATATATAGAATATTTAAGAATATATATAATGTAAATTTAAATAAATCAATTATTAATAGTAATAATTAATTAATATAATAATTTACATATATATATATTTATATATATATAAATTATTTAAATTAAGATAATATATTTATTAATTTAACCTATATTAATATAACAAAATATATGAATATAAATATTTAATATGAATAGAATTTTTAAACATATAGATATTTATATGTATATAAAAGTGTAATAATAGTGATAAATATCATAATTAATGGTCAATATATATATAATATTTAAATTAATATAAAATTTTATATATGAGTTAGAAATTTATTGCCCAGATAATTATATATCTTTAATTATTAAATGAATATAGTTAAATGTAAGTAATATAATATATTTATTAATCTTTTAAGAATAATGTTAATAGATAATAAAGACTTATATGAACAATACTAAGTAAATTACTAATTACTACGTTCACATTTCTTCTATCTGTGTATATGATTTATTTGATTTTTTTTTCGTGAAAGAAGAGATTATATTTTCATGATGAATCTCTTTCGCTATCCCTATATCTATCTTTATCTATCTGTCTATCGCAAAACTAAAGAACCAAGAGAAAAAAAATAGCAAATCAAATGCGTTGTATACTGCCAAGGAATAATCCACGAAAGAATCATTCCCATTCATATCGGAGTCAGGAGTTCGAAACAGTGTATTATAAGATGGTACGTTGTTCAGAAAATAATCAATAATTTGTACCTTTAAATCATCGAAAAACGATTCATTCTCGTTCATTCGACTTCCGTTTTCGTGGTTTATCGATTGTGTGATTTCTCTCTCGTTTTTCCTCGATTGCTTCTTTTCTTACCGCCCCCTTCTCTCCCTCTTAGTCTTCCTTTTCATTAACCATCAGTGGAGAAAATGAATCTAAGAGATCGGATAGTAACATCTTACTAAAACGTTAAATGAGGAAACAAGAATGGATTAGTTGATTATTTTCGTTCACATCAATACAATAAAAAAAAAATTACAAGATTCCTTGAGCTTCCAATATACGATTCCTAAATTACGAATCTAGATACTTTGAATGTGCTACGAATTGATTATACGATTTCTACGTTTCTAGTCCATAAAATATAAAAGGAACTAAAATTTTTCTAGAACTTAAGAATATCATAGAAATTCAGATCCAACAATCGCTACTTCACGGAAACAAAGCATACCCTATTCAAGCGTGTATATGAAAATCAGTAGTGGGAAGTATGAGTTTTTTTCTTTTGCTACAAATTTTGAATAATGCCACTGTGCAAAACTTTTTCTTCGCAAAAAATGTCGAAATCAATGAGAACAGAAGTAATTCTTGACCAATTTTGATAAACAAGATCTTATTTAAAAGAAGAAGGTTTAATTTATCGCGTAATGTTTTTAAATTTTTATGATGGTGATAATGATGGTAATAATAATCTGTCGAAATGAGAGATCATTATGATAAAAATTGGATGTAATTTAATTATCGTTATTGATTTAAGCGAGTTCAGGTAGAAAAGTTAATAAACGTTTAGGTATAAACGTAAAAGATAGTAAACGCGTGTTCATCAATTTAAAGCACAGGTTAAATTTAGTGGTGAGTGAAGGAGGTGGAGAGAGGGAGAGAGTGAGAGAGTAAGGAAGTAAAGAAAAGATGAAATCGTTCAATGCTCGTGCATATAGAATATTTTCTGTGAGTCCTGCATCGAGCAACCGACGGAATCGTTTATCAATAAAACCGAAGTCATTTTCCTTCGATTCCCAGATCCGTTGTTCGTTGATCCAACCCACCCGGTCAGACGAATTATAACGAGAGTGTAACGCCAAATAGCGGATTTGTGACACAAACATGAAACGCGATAGTCCACGATGTCCATTAAATTCGTTCTAAATGTACACGTTCTAATTTCGTTAGTTGGTTAATTATTACGTATATATTGTCACGTCGCCGTGTAGCAACAAAATTGTTACTTTATATTAGGACATTTAAACCGCCTACGAATGACAAATAAACATCGATTTGTCGAAACATGAGAGAAAGAAAGAGAGCAAACTCGAATAACATACATTTTTCTAATAACTTCCGAATTCTATTTCGAGCATATCTCTTTTAGGAAGAAAGCAACCTTTAATTCGATTATTGACTTTACCCTATTCTTACTCTATATTAATCACTTTATTACTTGTTTATTTGTGTCCGTTTGTACTGTCAAGTACAAATTCGTTGCTCATTCGTTTCGACGAATAACTTTGGAAAACGTCTTACGCTGTCAATCAATGTCGTTCTTCCCTTTCCCTTCTCCTAATATTCTAACGCACAGAATATTTGGAAAAGCGCCAAAAAGGTTAGTCTAAACCCAGAGTTTCAGAAAGTCAGTCAAGAATTTAGTTCCAAGGTCTTGTAGCGAACTAGTATCTAAAGTCGCTTCTAGTTTTTTTTGTGAGTCTAAATCGCCGCACAGAATAATTTATGACTCTCCGATGATTGTGATCTCTGCGTACAAAAAGCTGAAAAAACGGTAAAACCGAAAAAGAAAAAAAGAATAATTTTAATAATCATTCATTTTTTTTTCTTTCCTTCGTCTTTTCTTCACATACTCGGTCAAGTATCCAATTTCATATATTCACTTATACCTTAAATGTTATTATTTGTAATATTTCATTTTCTTTTGTTTTGTCAATTAGTCTATTATTTTTTTTTGTTATAAATTAAGGTTTTATTATTATATGGATGATACATTGAGCAATAGTTGCAACCGGAGAGAGATTGGTAAGTTCCTGCTTTAAATTATTTAAACAAGGGGCGTTTCTAAGAAAGTTAAACCGATAATAAGGCGAACGAAATCGCCCCGATCCCAGTAAAATCTAAGGATTGACTAAAAACGGGGCTAGTAACCAGATTAGTGTAAACGGGCGAATAACCCATTCGGATTGGCTTTTCGTGACCCAATCAAGGACGTTACAATATATATACATACGCACAGAGTAGATATAGGTATAATGCAGTAAAGTATGTGTAGGTATGTCGAAGATTAATGAAGTACGAAATTAGCTTAGGATCATTAACGGTAAGTTAAAATCTCATAGATCTAAATCTCGATAATTATATTATCGTTTCTTGATTAACGATAAATAATAATGAAATAGTTATATCTTTGTTGACATGTATCAGATAATTCATCTTTAATTTATTTATTGCCATTCATAAGTAAATCTTTCTTTATCCTTCATTTTTGATCTAACATTACCATTATTTTTTTTAATATAATTTTAAGTACGATACATATCTTTTTACAGATTGCTACAATAACTATGATGAGAGTGTTGGTAGAAAATGAAAGAGATTACAACGATCGAACAGGAATGGACTGATCATAAAGAACGATATAAGTGAATTATCTTTACTTTGCAAAAAGTATATTTTAAGTTAATAAATTAAGCCACTAAAAATTATCATCTTTAGTAGAATTGTAATACTGTGATACGATTACATTAACGTCTACTAACATAAGTAACACAAAAACGTTATAAAGAATTGTCGATATGTTGGCCGATGGTTATAGTTTTCTAACATTTATATTAACAATCTGACAATATTATTACACACAACATTTCAGTATTACTTACCAAAAAGGAGGAACCATTGATGTTCTGAAACAATATGTTATTTATGTCTTTGATTATAATTAACATAATTTTCAATACAATTGTTTTGTAGCATTACATTTCCTCAACAAAATTATATAAGATAATAACGAACAGAGTATCGAAGTATCGTACATTGAGTATCGAGGACACGAATCTGACACTGTTTTTCTCTGGAACTAGGTTTTCCATGATATTAAATGCATCGTAGAATTTATTTATAGAAGAACAAAACATAGAAAGAAAAACAAATAATGGTAAAAGAAGTTTCCTCGCAGTAAGCCCTATTGAACTAAACTTTTGGATATTTATTATATAAAAATAGCAGCACAAGCGAGTGGTTCCGGGAAACGTTACAGTGGCTCTCAATTCTTATTGACATTACGTTTAATCAGGACAAGCGTCGAATGTACTCTGAATGAGTACAAAAAGAAATTATATTTTAATATTTTCTTTTTATTATAAATCACTTTTTAATCTATATTTATTTCGTAAAATTTTACGCAATGACTTAAGAAGATCGTTATTTTATTTCTATATTTTATTGCGAAATTATGATTTTTCGAAGTAATTTAATCGACGAGCGTATAAGAAAATAAAGTAGTATATTAATAGTGATAAAATTTCTTTGATATTATTTACATCGAAATTTATGTATGCAGAAAAAATACGAATCGAATATAAATTCGTTTATAAAATAATAGTAATTCTCTGTTATTTAGGCTTGCATTAGCAATTTATTAATGCTCATTTCCCCATGGAACAAATATTCTTTTAAGAATTAGTATCTTCGCATATAATTGTATTATTGGAAAGTAAAGCATAGAAATATTTTTATAAACTTATGTTTAATTGGGTGTTAAATATTTTAATTTTTTTAAACGATCCCTAATGAATCTGATGCTTCTGCTTTAACTATCAAGAGTGCTATGCCACTAAAATTAATAGACGTCATATTAAAAAATTATGTGGAAAATTAAAAACATGTAATTACAGTCCTTCAAAGTTGATTTTTCAATTAAAGCACTTTTGGAAAAAAAATCCTTTAAATGCAGTTGAATCTACATTATTTATATAATATAAGGATTATAAGTGATAATGAAACCTGTCCAGTGTTTTTTTAACTGTGTCTATAAAGACTCTTCATTTATTTTCAATCTTTTCCTTAGTACTTCGATCTTTATCCAAAAATAGCAGATTTGCATTTTTGTACCACTTATTGTAATAACAACACAATACGTTTCCTTTTTACATACACGTGCACGTTTTTTTAGAAAAATGTATGCATACAATAAAATACAATGCAATACAATCGACATTTGAATACATTTACTTTTTATATGGAATTACGATTAGTAACTCACGATGGTAGACGATCGCATTATCATCTTTAAAAAAATAAAAATATGATAATTGTCAAAGGCTGTAGTGATATCGTTATTTTTTTTTTGAATTTACATGAATACTACGACTTCGACTTCGAAATTTAGGCGTGTGGAAAAATTATATTAAAATGTTTGATATTCATCACGTGTTTTGAGCTGAGTAACGTTTAAACAAATGTTGTTTAAATTTTAGTTTCCTTATACTCCGTGTAGATCTAAAATTGTTTAAATGAACGTATAATAAGAGAAACTATTAATTATTTAGTTGTAGTACTATGTGGTATTTATAATTTTAACGTTTACTCGTCGAAATGGAAGAGAATACTGCTACGATGATTGTCATAGTCATCGTCGGGATTACGTTTTCGTTGATTTCATGTGAGGGCAATGAATCCAAGATCGGAATTTACGCGTATTGAAATATTAAATTAAATTTATCTTCTATTCAACGGGTGTTACGACCTACAGTAATATTTAAACAAATTTTCATAATTGGTTACTACGAATAGTTGATATACAACTAATGATACCTAGTAGTGTTTATCATTATGCTTTACCAATCTTAAATCGTTTACAACGCACACTTATCGTTTTTTCTCTGTCAAAATCGTTTAAACTCCTTTCCTTTGTTAAGACGATTGTATTTTTGTAAAAATAACGTATACATGCAAAAAGAATAAATTAGTCGATCGGCTTTGTTTAAGTTGATAAAATTGAAAAGAAACGAACGAACTCCACGATCTAGAATTATAAATCTAGACACTTGCCATCCTGCCAAACATGTATTTTAAACTTTCACTATTTTTAACATATAAAACAAAAAGAGTGCTACACAATTCTTTAGAATATATTAACGTTTCACTGACCAAGACCCGTCGACATGAATGGCCCAACATATTTCTTTATTTTTACTATAGAATTATCTCTACAAAGCGAGTCAGCGTAACTTCTTCTCATGAGCATTGCTTTTGGAATGTAATAGAAAATCTGTAAATCAGTTTATGCAACAGAAATGAACAAGCATGCCATCATCTACTTGTTCAGGGTACAAAATTTAAGGGGATTCACAATACGAAACTTTTTGCCCACATAAATGTTAAAATCTATGTTTACGCCAACCGATTACAGATTTTAATGAACAAGGTCTCATTTTAAAGATAAAGATTTATGCGAGGACATGGTTGTTTCGAATTTTTAATAAACGTTCACTTTTCTCCAAAAAAATCTTGTCAAAAAATGATGTTTCTTCGAGAATAGTTTATGCATAATAAACCTTTTTGACAAATTCAAGAAAGTCATGTCACCGCTTAAACCTTTGCATTTGAAATAAGAGTTTGTTCATTTATGTCGATAATTAATTATGCCTGTATAAATATTACTGATGTAAATTATTATATAATCAGAGATGATGAACTGTCTTGATTGATCGATACATCTTTTCCCTAGGTACAATGAAAGTTGTAAAACATTTAAACGTATTCAAAATTATAGAATAATATTAATATTATTTTACAATGTTGTATTAATATGCCTTATAATAATATAAGAGAATGTATTTTTTGTAATTACTTGCATAAATGAAAATTGTTACATTTTGGATAAAGAGGAAAAATTCTTTAACTTTGTTACAAATAAAGCTATTCTATATTAGTCAAAAGGCAGTCAAACGCTTAATTTGATTAATCTATATCATATTCTTTGATTAAATTCTTACTTTTATATATATAATATGCTATACGTATTTACATTTCACAATTGGACATGTCTCTATCTATGTAAATGTATTCGATGTATAATTATTTTTGCAAAATCTACATTGCCCTCTCAAAATAACAATTTATAGATAATGTATCTTATTAAACGCTTATTCACTTTCGATTTCCTTAACATTACGAAATGCGAAAACTTTAAAGTATTATGGGAAGATATAAAAATATTCTACATACACAGCCTAACATTCTTATTACAAAAACGCTTTATTATCAACTTTAAACATTATTTATATTTATGCGAGAGAAATCTCTATTTCCTTCTTTGTTAAATATTAAAATTCTTTAAAAATAACACTAATATGAGGCAATCAGTTATGATATTTATTCGATATGGTTGACTGCGAGTTGAAAATATAAATCTATTGAAATTGTAAAATAAATTCTAAATTAGATTTTAAATTATTTTAGCTTAACCGTATTGAATAAGAATTCGATGTTTTCTCGTCGTTAATAAAAGAGAACCGTTACAATATTCGTCAGAGTCAGTCATGATTTCGTTACTTTTCAATTTACATGAATAGAAAATTTTAATCTAAATGAAAATAAATCATAGGAATTTTTCAAGAAATGTGTGACTAAGGAGAATACATCCTTCAACTGTTCGTTATACTTGCAGGAGACACATCCTGAGAGAGTTTCGATAATGACTCGTTGCAATCTGAAGAAAGAATGATCCAATAGCCAAAGTTAGTTAAAGTCGATCAGCAGTTTGATTTTGTTGACATAACACGAGGTCAAGGACAGGCTGCTCAAAAATTAAATCTAATCTCATTCGGACGGAACGTCCAAAATTCTTTTCGATGGAATTCTTCTGCTGGCATACATTCCAAAGAAAAGTAAGAACATCTCTAAAAAAAACTGGATATTTTCGCTTACGTAGATTCTATATTGATCTACGTGAAAAGACACATCAAGACTCAATTAACAACCTTATAGTCCGACATTATAAAACAGAAATGTATCTTGAGGAAGTAAGTATTAAAAAACTCACTATCATTAGTTATCATCGCATCGGACGAGATAGCTTTCCCCTTATTGAAACAACCAGGATGCATGGCTATAATCGTGTCAGAAGTCATTCACCTTATTAATTATGAAATGCATACCAGTGGAAGTGACACCAAGTTGAATACCACTATCAACCGGGGAGCCCATCTTTTGTGTCAGCAACATCAAATAAATTACCATATCGTATAGACTTCGCCATACCTAAAAGCACCGAATAAGGCGCTCTTCACATAAATCTCAAGTACAGAACTCAGCTCTGATGTTGAATTTCTACAAAAACTAATCCGCATAGAAACTACACCCAAATTATACAATAGAAATACGGACTGAGATAAATATAGGTCAACTATTGATGACAACAAAATTGCAAAATCCCTCTAATAACATCAAAACAAATTAAGAATGCTGTGGACTACATAACAAGAATAATTTAAGAGTCAGCATTGTTATTTATTCCTTATATATTAAACCTTACGTCAAATGAAGATACAAACTATTCACTCTGGAAGACAACAACAAAATTAAAAAGACCAAAAACGCAGACTCCACCATCTCGGAAGCCAGATGGATCTTGGGCAAAGACGTCCATGGAACAAGCTACAACATTTGCTAACCACTTATATCAAACTTTTCAGCCAAATAATATGGCTACGACAAGAAATGCTACAATTGTATGCGATAGTATTGAAAGGGAAGATCAAAACAACTCGATATACAAGACTACAAAAAAATAATATAATCTTATGTAATAAATGTATATGATGGAATTTTTTCTCTTTCTTTACATTTTGTCTTTCTGTTTTCCTCCTATATTGATTCCTCCAATCGAACATTCTTCATATCTATCTATATCCATATCCGTTCGATCATTTTAGTAATCTAAGAATCGAATTTTATTCATCTTATTTTGGGGTGAGGGCAAGGTAATTTTTTATTCCTTTTTCTGGTGTTCATTTATTTTTAATTAAGGAAACATTGCACACTACGTAGAACATAGAATTTAAAAGATTGTATTTAGAAGGAAAGGTCGTTTCATGGAAAAGGTATCTTTTTACAACTTTTATAACTTATGCTTTGAGCGATTGGTAATTGGTTGATCGAATAACGATAGCTAGAAAAAGTATCTTAGATCTTTACTGTTATCCTAAGTTATAAATTAAAGTAAATGTTGGGAAAAGCATTTCTTGGGAAAAGTATTTCCTGGGAAAATGTATTTTTCCAGGAAGTAACTAGTTTAAATAATGCAGTACCAATTATTTGATAACTAGAAGTATAATAAGATCAGTATTGTACTTTTAAGTTGTTTGATAAGAAGTAAATTTTTAGAGAAATGTAATAGTAAAAAGTGCTAAATTAATGACGTAAGAAGTAACTCTGCAAATGAATGTAGGGTAATTAAATGATAAATCTTATTATCAAAATGTGTACTATAGTTTGGTAAGAAGAGAATGAACAAACAAATTCCTCTCCGTAACTAAATTTCTTATCTTTGAGAGAAACATTTTTACATATACATACACACGCGCACGCATGCACGGAGGTACATACAGGAAGAGAGAGGATGAAAAAACAGGTAACATAAAGAGATCTAAAAATATACATCCCACGTATGTCGTAATATCGTTTATTTAATCCCTTTTGAAAAACGGTAACTAGAAATTCAATCTTCAATGAAATTTATTTCATTCCAATTCCTGTATCTCTTAAAAACATACATGACATGTATATATCATATAAGGTATGTGATAAATATTGAAAGAAAAAATTTGGAAATATTGATTTCGTATTGAATAAATAATTATTTTAAATTGATGTAATAACGAGAAAACGGTGACGGATACATAGAAACAACATTTCTCGTATCATTTAAAAGTATTTCTGGAGAAACACTATTATCTTGACAAATAATAAATCTTTTAATTGCCCTGCAAATTGAAGCATTTCGAAATTTAAAGTTTCCCTAGTTTCATTTTGATTTTTCCTGAGCTCATTCCACAATTCGTGATTAAATCTTCCACTCTCATAATCATTTCTATTTTCGGTATTATTTTCTTTCGTTCTGTCATTCTGAAGAAAAATAAATATAAAGAAAAATTTTTTCTGCATCCATATTTTCTATCATTTGTTACATTACAAAGAAGAAGAAATGTTTGCTAATTTACGTAATACGTACTTATTACAAGAAAAGAAGGTAATATTACGAACGAAAGTTGTCAATCCATTTTTCTATGCTATCGTGCAATATGAAATAAATGTAATTCCCTATGAACAAATTTTTTAGACGATTTTACAAATAGTAATTATATGGTATGAAAATTATATCTAATAGTACGAAATAATCTATGGTATAATATGGTATAATAATAGTATAAAAAAATCTTTATTACACAAATATATCTAATTGTATTTACTATTATTTTCTACTATTATTAAGGACAACTTAGACTTACGAAAATGAACATAACAAACGTCGTATATGAACCAACGAATAATTTCATAGCGATTAACTTTAATAATTACAATAATAATAATTATAATTATTTATATTATAGTAAATACAATTCTACGTCATCTTTTCACTTAAAAAAAAACAGACTCCAACCACTTCCAAAAGAAATTACATTTTGTTAATCAACAATTCAATATAAATACAATATAATATTTTCGAGAGATAGAAAAGTATCGAAGAAATTAATTCTTACTGGTAAACATTTTCAACGATAAAAATAAGAAACAAATTAATTGTCAATTGTTCAATTTTTTGGTTAATTGCAAATTGTAAATTGTACAAAAAAAAAGAAGAAACTCGCCAGGAAATCCCCGTCTTAATAGGCCTGGGTGATTTTTAGCAACTTTGAAACAATATAATACGCATGAGATCAATCTTGAGAATCTTCGACTTCGGGTCAATCGGATCGATGATCGTAAGATCGAACAATAATGGAAGGTATCAGTGATTACCGAGGGACTTATCTCAGTTATACCAAAATGAAAAAGAAAGGACAATGAAGCCATACATTCTTTCCAACGGTCCGCATTTGTACTTTTGAAAACCCTAAGTGCAACATTTCTTGTTTTTTCTTTCTCTTTTTTATTGAGAATAAAAATTGACTAACGATAAATTCGATCCTGATTATTTCGACAACAATAATTCTATTTGAACAATTGATTGTACACGAGACGATTGTTGATCAACAGGGGCACTGATAAAATACGATACTCTAATCGACGTAAATGCAAACGATGTGGCGGGGGTCGGGAAAGAAGAGGTGGAAGAGCGTGATAGAAAATATAATACATGCCGACGTTTATACTATGATTTCGTATTTCTTATTAATTTATCCTCTTTCTTAATCCTTTCTTTCATCTCCCCTCTTACGAGTCTTATTATTATTCAAAATATTTGTCGAAGGAGGATGGTAAGTGGATGAGGGAGGGCAGAGTGGTGAGGTAAAGTTGAGATCGATAATTATTTGTCTTGTTTTTTTCTTTTTCATTCTCTTATGCTTTGTTCGTTTTCTTTTTTTAATAGAACAGGTAAGTATAGAAATAACGTACTCTATATGTTCTCTTATTCTGACCTTTTACGTAAATATTTGATATATATTGTCACGTCGCCGTGTAGCAACAAAATTGTTGTTTTATATTAGGACATTTAAACCGCCTACAAATGACAAATAAACATCGATTTGTCGAAACACGAGAAAAAGAAAGAGAGCAAAGTCGAATAATAAGCGTTTTTTCTAATTCCTTTCGAATTCTATTACGAGCTTATCTCTTTTAGGAAGAAAGCAAACTTCGATTATCGACTTTGCCCTATTCTTGGTCTATATTAATCGTTTTATTACTTGTTCATTTGCGTCCGTTTATACTGTCAAGTACAAATTCGTTGTTTGTTCGTTTCGACGAATGACTTTGGAAAACATTTTACACCGCCAATGTTGTTCTTTCCTTTCCTTTCTCCGGATATTCTAACGCACAGAATATTTGGAGAAGCGCCGGGAAAGTCAGTCTAAACCTGGAGTTTTGAAAAGTCAGTCGAAAAATAAGTTCTAAAGGTTTCGTAGCGAACTAGTATTGAAATTCACGTCTAAGTTAAATTTTGTTAGTCTAAATCGCCGCGCGGAATAAACTTACAACTCGCCAACCGATTTTAATCTCCGCGTATCAAGAGCTGAAAAAACGGTAAAACCGAGAAAATAAAAACGAATAATTTTAATAATCATTCCTTTCTTCCTTTCTTCGTCTTTTTTTCACATATCGGTCAAGTATCTGATTTCTTATATTCACTTATACTTTAAATGTTTATTTCTGTATTCTTGTGCTTTATTTGTATTCATGTATTCTTGTCCTTTTCTTATATTTCTGTTGATTAAAGTCTATTATTTTTGTTATATAATTAAGGTCGCATTATTATTTGGGCGACACATTGGGCAAATAATTACAACTGGAAAGAGATTGGTAAGTCCCTGCTTTAAATTAATTAAACACGGGGCGATATAGCGGCATTTCGGAAGAAGTTAGGAACGAAAATGCCCCGATCCCGGTAAAATCTAAGATTGATCAAAAATGGGGCTAGTAACCAGACTGGAATAAACAGGGAAAATAACTTATTCAGTTTTGTATTCGTGACCCAATCGACGACGTTACGATATATATACATATATATACATATATATACATATATATATATATATATATATATATATATTTCATCATCCTACGTAAATAAAGCGAATTATCGAAGAAATGATTATTTTTATTTGTTGTTTTCGATGAACATTCGGATATATTTTATATAATAGGACCATTGCGCAATAGAACATTTTTTGCCGGCTTCATTTAAAGAAATCAAGTGTTTTCGTAAGATATCGTTGTTTTGACGTAACCGATACAACACGGATCTTGATATATTAGGTGATCTTTTGAACTATTTAATTTAAGCGAATGAATCAATTCACAAAATGTGTCATTACTGTTCGCGAAAAGTCGCCGTTAGGTTATCTCGTTCGAAATTTTTACTTATCATTGTGAAACATGGTTAATTTGAATATGATTGCTATACCTTTATAACGTTTGTATATAAATATCAAACATCATCATATCACTATTCAAAAATGTTGGCAGGACTGATTCAGATTAATGAAAAATGTTCGCTTGTATTGAACATTTTGTGGCACCAATCGAACTCTTTTGATAATACATGTAATTTATTTTAATAATTTAAAAAATGCCTGGATTTTTAAAATATATTGAAGTAGAAAACTTTAAATCGTATAAAGGAAAACTTATCACTGGCCCATTAAATTCGTTTACTGCAGTTGTCGGACCAAATGGATCCGGCAGGTTATGATTTTGTATATCAACATTTTTATAATCTAGGAAAATAGACCAGCTGTAAGATGATTTCTTATATTTTCTATTGACTTTAAGGTAAATCAAATTTTATGGATGCGATTAGTTTTGTTATGGAAGAAAAGACTAGCAGTTTACGCATTAAGAGATTTAGTGAACTTATCCATGGAGCTTCAATAGAAATGCCAGTAGCAGGAAGGTATTATTTTCGTTTATAATTTGCAATAAGAGTTAGTATATGTATATATATCTCCCTCACTCTTCATTACGTGAGTCGGACACACGAGAAATAAAGAATTATTTTTTTATGTGGACAAAAACATATATATGTAAATATTGTAATACTTTTTTTAATATGAAATTATTCTTAATTTATTAAATTAAATCAAAAATACATATTATAATTATAATTAATAATAATATTATTATTTTACATATGAAATTATTATTCATTAATTAAATTAAATTAAAAATAAATATGTTTATTATTAATAATAATGTAATAAAATATATCTTCTATAGTCATTCTACGGAATGATAATCAAAACAAACATTATATTAATATTAATACAAATAGTAATAAGTACAAATAAAATCTCGTTTGTTTCGAATTGGAATTTGCCGAACTTTCGTTCCCTTATACAAAGGAATTGTTTAATATACTTTAAAATACGGTATCGAACGACGAATTATTAAGATCTATCAGATGCATATGATAGCTCGAAATTGGCGTTAAAACAGGTTTGTGATTGTTACACAGTACGCGCGCTAACACAAAACGCACACATAAATACGCAATACACAACATACATACATGCACGCATGTATATATTCGACTAGTGCTTTGAGAACTACCATAAAAAACTTTTCATACAGATACACCCGTGTGCGAAAAGTATAATGCAAAATTTTGAAAAATTCGTTATTAGCGGTTCTCAAAGCACTAGTCGAAATAATACGCAGATAAATGATTTAACAATTTTTGTTTTTTGTGTTCATTTCTCTTTTTTCCCATACGATACACCGAAGAATTAGTGTTTATTAATCTAAAGAATGTTTGCAAGCGATAATATTCAATTTTATCCAGACGATATTCACTTTATCGGTGTTGATTGGAACGTAGGGTTAGCCGAATATCTTAACGATGAAAACCATTTCATGGAATTCGGGCACATTAATGTCAAACATCTTATAATTGGTTATAGTAGTAATTTGAAACAAATAAACAGCGGTACAGTCGACGTAGTCGTATCGATTTGAATTTGAATTTTATGGAAGTAATCAAAGGTACAGGTTTCAGAAGAATCGGATCAAAATTGATTAAGTTGAACGGACCAGTTTCTCATATTTTCCACTTGAAGTTAACCGATCTGCATGTATTAGGATTATCAATAAGATAAGTAATAGACAGTCTATTTTTATTTATTCTTTTTCCTTTTGTTCTTATCTTTTCCTTTCAATCAAATATCTTCTAGCTTTATATTAGTTTACAGAGCTTGCTTTATAAATAATTTTGTTTTCTATGACGCTCCATTTAACTATGTAGAACTATATAAAGCTTTTGACGTCGACTTAGTTAGGTACACAAAATGGCTGGTTTGGTTTGAAACGATATATTTATTATATTATATTTGGTAATTATTCTGAATCTGTATTTAATCGATTAATATTCATCTAAGCTTCAATTTGAATCAGAGTCATAGTCTTTTCTATGGAAAATATATTTTTTAATAGTATCTTTATTATCATCAAATGTTTTGTCATCACTCTTATTTAATTTGACATTCAATTCGAAATTATTATATCTAGGTGATATATTATTCGTTGAAATTCCATCTTGTTTGCCATTAGAACATGTCATATTCACTTCACTATTCTTACTTTTCGATTTGTTTGACAGACTATATATACTTGTATGAACAGGTAAATTATTCAGAAAATACTGTGTAAGTGGTGGTGTTGAATCCGAATCCAAATCAAAATCTAATGAATCTTTGCAAGTATGAAAGAATGGCAAATTATCTTCAGATATTCTTCTGCATTCATTTATCATTTCCTTTGCTTTCTTTGTACTATCTGTTCTTGAAATATGTGTAGATATATTATTCTCTTTATTTATGTTTCTCCTATTCCTTTTTACATGAACTTCATTAATTTCATTATTTTCGTCGGATGTATTACTGTTATTCGATATTTTCTCAGAATACATTCCTGACAGCCTGTTTATTTATTCTGTAATCATCAAATATGGCAAACGTTCTAATTTAAGAATCGGTTTCTTTAGCAATATATTATCAGAACTTTTTAATTTATTCAAATGTTTTTCTTTAGAAGTTGTAGTATACTGTGAATCATTATTTAATGTATCGTGCATTTGTTCTTGATTCTGAAATTTTTTCAGTAGATTCATAGGTGCTTTTATTAAAATTGATGGTAATATTTTCCCAAAACAGATAATTCGACTATAATTTACCGTTTTTCTTCTTTCGTCAAGGGACAAAGATTTCTTTGGTCAGTCACGTTTTTCTTTTCTCGTATTCTTATGTTTAACAATTGTTTTAGAGTGTCTCGTCTCCTTTGAAATTTTCGCATTTACCTGTTTTTGTAGACGTCATATACATATACGGTGGGCGTTAACGAGCATTGAGATTAATCACTCTCGCTTATATTCTCGTGGCCATTCGAAGCTCTTGAATTCGTGCATGCGACTCGTAGATACGTATCCGTTTCAATTTTTACATCGTTTTTATTATAGATAGGTACGAGGTAGATAAGTCCATTTTTAACGATAATGCGTTAGGTACGGTTCGATCGAGAGCATTTTATTTATTTTATTTATCATTTTCCCTTTCCCACCCTCCATTCCGTTTGACCTAATCGTTCGCGACCATGTTCGAGACTAACGATAGGTACGAGGCGTTTGGAATTGATCATTTATACGGGAAACTTCGTTGGGATCTTCGCGTAAATTTTCTACGAATGTTTGAATCTCGCCAAAATCAGGAGTTTCCTGGTTTCCAAGCTCGCAAAGAGGAAATAAGACGTTCGGCGGTGAGTGTTCTACCAGATGGTAGTAATTTCAAAATTACTAAAATTATCTTCGCCCGAGAAAGATCGGGCGCCGCCGGTGATCGGGCTCGGATTATTTTTATTTCTTACTATTATCCTTTAAATTCGATATCGGGAGAAACCTGGGATGTCTCTAGTTTTCGAGGGTTGACGATGAATATTTACGAGACCGTTGTATCAGCTGATGAATAGCAAACGTTCGAAACGTTTAAGGAATTTATGGAAAAAGATTCGTTTCGTCGTCCGGTACTTTTACTTTTCAAAGAAACGTCTCAAAGGATCCTACCGTTTCTTCGGCATACAACTCCTCGCTTCTTTATTTATTTCTCTGATTCTCTTTGCTTGAAACAAAACCGAGTAGAATGTAAGGAGAAAAGGAGAGAGGAAGGAAGGAAGGAAGGAAGGAAGGAAGAAGGTGGGCAGCCTCTTCTTTGGGTTTGACAATTTCAAGTCTCATTTTATGGGTAGCAAAAGAGACGAGGACGAGAGCGGAAGAACGACGGAGAGAATGATAAGAAAAAAGAGAGATTCTCGTAGGTGAGGAGTCGCCAACTTATTAATCAACTTTCAGGAATCGTAGAATTACAGAAGTGAGAACGGACGAGAAGTAACGCATTGGCTTATTCTCCCTTTATTTTTTCAAAGGCGGAATCTACGAACGAGAAGAAAATTTTTATCATTACGTAGAAGTATTTTCGGTTGGAAGGACAATTTTGGAAGACGTTCTCCACAAAAACGTAGCCGTGAAACTCTCTTAACTTCTTAACTCGGAAAATCCTTCGACTCGCTCTTCCTCTCTCTCTCTCTCTCTCTCTCTCTCTTAGATAGTTACTCTCCATTTCACGTGGCGCTTCGCCCCGTGAGCTCCGCAAGCAGAATGGGCAAAGTTGGCGATGTGCGAAAGGGCACAAATTGTGAATAAGGATAGGGCTGTCTAGAGGGTAAATCCGTGCTACGCTGCATTTTTGTTGTTCAGCGATACGTTCGAGCTTTCCACTCTCCTTCTTCTCTTTCTTTTTCCCTTCTGTTGCATCGCTTCGCATACAAGCTGAAACATTTTTTCAACGAGCTTCTCTCAAGCATCTCTCGTTCCGACTTTTTATCTTTTTCATTATCCTTTTTTTTTCCTCGCGAACGCGTCCTATTTATTCGCATTCGTATAAATCCTATTCGTAGCACGATCCTCCTTTTCTTCGTCCTTCCTTCTCCTTTAAGAGAGCTCGTTTCTTCCCGTTTTAAACGGTAACCCGGGTGAAAGAGAGTGTACTGCTTCACCGTCTCGATCGTCAGCTATTTTTACTTAAATTTTATGCATAAATGTTTTCGCGTCCGACGAAAAAGTTTTTTTATTTCCTCTTAATAAAAATACTCTTTTATTTGACGTGCCATTATTTCCATGGGTGTCGTATACCTCCACAATCCGTTCGAATAACTACTTGTTATGAAATTAATCAAATGTTTTTGTTCGATTAAAATCGTTCCTTCCTTGGGAATAGGTATTTGCACGGAGATGAAATATTATGTTCTTGTCGGGATCTTTCATTCTTGAAGGACACCGGAGAATAGCGCCCCGGAATCGTCACGGTCTTCGTCGCCGTTCCTGTAATTTCGTTTAATTGTCTCGTTTGTTACACAACCACGTTTTATCATTCCAAAATTTATATCATTTCCAGCATTCCAACCGTACCTTTCCCTTTTTGCATTTATCCTTATACTACTTACCGTCTCCTCCTTCACCTGTTATCTCCATAGGTCGTAGTTAAGCGTACGATCATTTCTCGTTAACAAAACGAGAAACTCTACGTGTTTTTACAGAGTTTATGGCTGAACCATCCAAGGAGTACTCGCGCATAAATCGATATTTTTACTCGTTATGAAAGATCTTTCAAATACATTAATTCATGTAACGTTTAGAGAATTTAATCGATGAACGAACGAATCACACGCAGCAGTCGTTCTCTTCGTACGTGTCACTATCTTTTTAATTTCCTTTTATCCTATTTGCTGATCGAGCAATGATCATAGACATTCGAAAGACGGTAAACCTTCGACGTTATCGACAGTCCCCCGTCGAGAGATCCTTATTGTCAAATATGAATATAAAAGAAAGGAAGAACAAAAGGCCGGAAGATAATGACTCGAAAGAGGGGGGGCCAAGAGTGAGAGAACGAGCACGTGGATGAGAGTGCCTGGAAGAAATAAGAGAGGGGAAAAAAAACGAAAGGAAGAAAGTATTCCCCTTATGGGGGAAGAGATGAGACAGAAATGCAGGAGAAGATAAAGAAAAGAAGATTAAGGAAGTCGAAAGAGATTATTTGGAGATGTGGATAGCTCCAAAAGGAAGTGATCGAACTTGTCGTTGTTTCTTTTCATTTCGTGGGAGTATATTTCGATGCAACTGGGGGGAAGAAAAAATAATAGGGAACGAAAGAGATTTACTGTTCGAATGAGGAGATAATGCGTAATAGATGATAAATGTCTTAGAGTAAGAGAGAGAGAGAGAGAGAGACAGAATACGTCGTTAAGGTAATTGGCTGAGCCATAAAGTCTAATTGGTCATGCAGATTTTCCTGCCTCGATGAACATAATTCCTGTTAATTGCATTAATGAGCGCGCGACAACAATTAATAGCAGTTGGATGTTTGCGAATGCTCTTGCATTTTCATCACCGTCGCTACCACACCACCATCACAAACTTACCTCTATATTTGCCTGATGCGTATCATGCGATACAAAGAGAACGTGAAACGCTGATATATACGTCGAGACGACGATTCGTACCGTCGAACTACCGGATATTGGTCTACTGATTACGCGAAAATAACGATAACGCTTTTAATACGTACGGTAGAACGGAAGAGTTCTCACGACATGTCAACTCTACCTTCAATATTTCAAATTATCTACATACAATGCGTCAGAGGCTTTTTTTAGCTCGGATTAAAAAAAGTCCTCTGAACTTTCGATTACATACGGAGAATCTACACAATAAAAAATAAAAAATGGGAAAAAATAAACAGACAATAGATTTTTTTATAAAAACTCGATGGTAACATTTCAAACGTTTTGTATGCATTTTTTATCGCTACCGCAATAAAAATAAATATTTTGTTATACTTTTCACCTATTTCATATACCATAAAAATATCTTCATATCGTAAAAAGTGTCGATATATTTTTATTTCCTATTGGACATATGTAATCGCTGTACGATACCCATCAGCTGTCAATTTTTCCTCGATTACGCGGTAACAAATAAGAGGTAAACGAATAGAAAGTAATAATCGATGGGAGGATTCCTCTTAATCGTTTTCCTCTACCTTGACATTGCTTTTGTTAAAATATAGTTGAAATATCAAACGTCAACGTATAATGAGACTCGCCACAAATAAAAATAATCATTGCAGATTGTTCCCTAGTTGTTTCCTAGGTTGAGATAAAACCCAGTTTAACTCCTGCAAAGGCCATAAATACTAAAGGACTCGTGGAGAAAAAAGAAGGTAGGGATAAAGCAGGTAGGATAAAAATGACCAAGCTTTATAGGAGAAAGAAAGAGACGCATTCTCTCTACCCTAATTCGTTCGACAAGTTGACTTTCTGTACGTTCCCGTTAAACGAGCGAGCGGGCGAACGAGCGAAAAGTCGTGTTCTGCGTTCCTATTAAACGCATGGAGCGGCCGTCCCGTCGCGTCTCTTTGATCGAGCGAAGAAAGAAAGAGATCGAGAGAGAGAGAGAGAGAGAGAGAGAGAGAGAGAGAGAGAGAGAGAGAGAGAGAGAAGTCTTGCTTGAGAGAAACAGTGGATGAATAATAATAGGAGATAAAGAAAAGAGGAAGACATAGAGACTAGGAAATAGAACGACGTGAAAGAAAGAGAGGAAATTCCTCGTGATAGGATAATTCAAAAGGACGAAACGTAACTCACAAGATCATGCAGGAAGATTAGAATTTAAAGCAAGAATTCTTACAAAGAATAATCGGCAAGTGTAGATCTAAGTGTAGGTCTAAGCAGAAAGAACAAAGTCCCGAATTATTCCCAAATGAGGAGCTTTAGAGAAGAAAAACGAAAAAATATGGTATTTTTCACGAGTGTCTAATTGATTTCACGACGGAAGAATAGAAAGTGGAGGTATACATTTTATTAAAATACTCATTGACCGTTAGACCGTCGTTAGATCGTTGGTGATGTTTTAAGATTTTCAAAGGTACACCGGAAATAGTTAAACGTCACGTTTTCAGCACGAGGAACGGTCTTGTGCCAGCCTTATCTACCGGTTAATTTATCGAACTCACCCTATTAAAGGTAATTACATGACTGCTCGATGGTACTATTTCCAATCTAGCTTCCTAGGTATCGAGGAATAATTTATTTTATTTCCTTCCTTCCAGAATCGAGAATGCGGAGAGGAAGCTTACGAATGTAATTCGGTTCGAGTTTGTTGCTTCGTTTTATCGCGATTAACGGAAAAATCTTTGCTTCTCGTGGAACGCAACGGGATCGAATTTTTACTTGTAACGATAAAGCTCGTAAGCGTTGTTCCGATTTTCTAATGCCATCGATACTTAACGACTTTGCTAATGACCCGAAGAAATGTCAGGTAGTAAAAAACAAATCGACCAACTTTGTTCTATCGCTTGTTCGCGGTTAATCTTCTCTTTCAGTTTCTCCCACCTTTAGTTTTTTCACTTGACCAAGGATCCAATTTACGAAAGAGAGATCGCTCCCAATATTCTCATATACGTCCTCAAATATTCCTCAAATATGTCGTATCGCGTGTGAGTGTGCGCGCGCAACGTGCGAGTGAAAACGATGGTAAGGAGTAAAGAAAGAAAGATAATGAGGAAACGCGAAGAACAACGAAAGTGACTTTACCTTATTACTCGCGTCGGTTCAACGTCGTACGATAGTCTGGAAGAAAGGTTCGCAAGGATAAGAATAACAAGAAAAAAAGAAAAGAAACGAATCGTTGAAAATGAAGGGAAACTTGGAAGTATATCCGCTCGCTTCGTCGTCGCCGTCGTTGAGAAATTATCTGTTTCTCCTTCTGATTTGTCTATTCGCCAAGGTATCAACGAATAACGAGTCGCGAATGATAAAATGTTGTCCACCACAGGAAATTTTTCCAGCTGATCGAAGGAGTCTTGCATTCCGGCGCCGAACCATGCGACGGAGTTGCATCCTTCGTCGAATGGCATCAACTTAAATCACGGTATTCCTAGTTGCGAGCAACCGGAGGATATCGTAACGATTTTTCTCAACGAGATCAAACCGAACGATTACCTCAGAAGTCTGGCCTGTTTGGAGATTCTCCGAAAGTAGTCTTCCGACAAGGAGGTACCAATAATCGTTCATTGTCGCTTGAACGAGGATGACACGAGGAATTAAACAACTGGATTGTCCTTTCCAAAAATCACAACGATTCAAAGGTGATGCACGAAGGATACTCTCCTTGATCCTGCCGCGAGATTCTGCATGCCACCGATATCCTACGTCGACGATACCTCCTCTTTCTCTTCGGACGATCCCTTTTTCTCTTTCTTATCGAACATTGACTCGATCGATTTTCTAACAGTGACGAGAGGTCCAGCCATTCGTTCGAGTGTCATATTCGATTTTCATATAAACTCGAACGATTTCATTTTCGAGGATTGAACTCTCAAAGTAAGTCGAATTCTCTCTTTTGTTTGTCTTCGAATTTCCTTAAATTAGGACCTCATTCGAATCGATGCGGTGTTCGCATCGTCCACGATGTTTTGCGCGCATACCTACGTCCTACGGTTACTAGCGTTTATTTGCATCGTGTACATTCTGTCGTATTTGGACGATTTATTTATAAGTTTGCACGATATAAACAGATCCACGCGTGTATCTCGAGTATTAACTTTCGCATAATTAAAAAAATAACCCGATTTTATATACTGCGCGAGGAAAAAAATGTCCATCAATGTTCGTAACGGGTATTATTGCAAGGCATGAACCTCGATAAGCTTTTAAATCACTAATTTATTCCTGCGATCGTAAAGGTAAGTATCGGTCGTATATCGAAGACAGGTACTTTTGGCGATACTGTAAAGAGCTGTAAAAAAGCGAAGAATCGCGCGTTTTTTAAATTTTCGATCGTCCCTCGGTTTGAAAATTTCCCTTGGCTTTATCGATTAAAATTTCATGATTCACGCTTGAAAATATGATCTTTACATTTTTTTCAAAGATTGGTGCAAATTCATCGCGAAAATGAATAGAGACATACGTTAGATCTATAGAAAACAAAGTGTACCGAACAAAGTGTACGATGTAAAACACGATGTAAATATTCTTTGCCGGCGCGTTGAATCTTTTCGAAAATACGCATCTCGTTCGGAATTGATTTACGTAGCGCGGAGAGGAACCATTTTTCACAATGGTAGCGTTTCTCGTTTTCTCTCTCTCTCTCTCTCTCTCTCGGCGACGATTCCCTGTAACGGTCGTTGATCCTCGGCAGGATGCCGCATCTCAAAGTGTCAAGGTGCGTCAACGTAGACGCGAACGCTCGCATCGTTTCCACCTAGCTACCTTCCTACTTAGGATTCGTTCGATCCTTTATATACTTGGTCACATTGCTATTCATTTCTTGCGGTCGAGCATATATAACAGCGCTACACTTGCGACGTGTGTCATATGTGGATTTTGGATGACAGTTTTGTGGATATGTCAGCCGAACGAGTGCATCCGCTATTTACATACTCGTCTGTGCATGTATGTTTCTATGTAACATTTACCTACTTACATATTTTCTTCTCGCAGCTTTCGCTCAAATACACTAGCGTGCTACTTCGCATCATTAAAGAATCGAATAAGTAATTTAGTCGATGATTATGAAAGTGCTCCGAATCAGAAATTTTTTCATCCTGAATTCTTTCTTCTTTCTTTTTTTTATCCGCATCGATATAAAAATAAATGATGCATTCAACTTCTTACTTTATTGACTCTCAGAATTATTGACACATTGTTGAGAATTTCATTGAGAGAATCGTTGTAAATAAAACCAATCGCGCAAGATAAAATCGCTCGAGTATTCGTTCGTGGCACTTTTCGAGCGAAAAGTCAAGGTAAACGATCATATGACGAAAAAATTGATGACGTGCACGCGTCGTGCTACGAAACGGTACGAACAATTCTGACATATCGCCTATGCTTATTTCATACACATAAAATATTCTCTGCAAGCACATAGAGAGTTAGATGAAAGTAACGAGAAACGATTCCAACTTGGAATGAGATTTATCGTCAATAGAATGCAAAACGGACAGAATTTCATTGCTCGACGGAATGGTAATAAATATTTACGTCCATCGTATGGACGACACAAAGTAACGGTATGTGCATTCACACACACAAACACAAACACACACACGCGCGCGCGCACGCAGGCACGCACGCACATGCACTGTTTTGTTATTCCGTCTTATGGAAAGATTATTAAACGTCGAGGTCCTGATTCTTCGATCGTCTCGAAAGAAGTGAAATATCATTCGGAAGTTCTATATTACGTAGGCACATACATCTTGTTAGAGGGGAATTCTCTCGTAACCTTGATGGCCGAGTATCACTCGTGGAGTAATTCTGAGGTTAAGAATAATCTGTACGATCGGATACGTAGGCGTATTCCGTGTGAAAAAGAAAAACTGGTTTCGCGAACGTGTTGTCAGAATGAGATACATCGAGTAGACAATATTTCAATCGGGTGCCATTCTTTAGTAGCGAGGAACGTAACACCTGTTAAAAGTTAAATCGCTGAATTATCCGATTTACACGAATTGGCACCGTATCAACACGCCACTTTTTTTGAAATTCTTATCTACGTTACGGATAGAAATACTAGTCTCTACTTCCGACCAATGTGTTCTCAATTTTAAACTACGAGATAGAGGAGAAGGATCTCCGATATCGGGAGTACCCGTTAAACGATAGTTCGATGCTCGGTAAATTTAAACAATTATTCGAGAACTTTAATTCTCGTTTAACTATCCTCGTAAATTTAGTTTTTTTACTCTCTTCCGCAGGCTGTAACTTTTTCAAATTCAAACTATTTTACAACGCCCCAAGATTTTTCTTACCGGAGATATATACACGCGTATTCGTGGAGGATCGATTATTACGAGGGCAACGTACGTCGTGATAGAAGAAAAGCACTCGATATAAGCAAAGATCGTATCGAAGGAGCCAAGCCGATCCCTCGATAACATCCAAGCCCCTGTTCACCTTTTTATTGAGAAGTCGTGAGATCCAGGAGAGCGAAACTCGACGACGTCGTCGTCGTCGTCGTCGTCGTCGTCGTCGTCGTCGTCGTTTGCCGGAGAATGTCATTAACCAATCGCGATGACGTCGTCCTCGTATCGTCGTACGGTTCCTTCATTATAAACAAAGTTACGACAGACAGAATAATCTCACTTGAAGCGAATCTCTCGCAACAGCCAGTCAACCAGTGAGCCAACTTGCTTCGCGACTTCACGCCTCACGAGTTTATCTTTACTGGCTCTTTTCCTTCTAAAAATGATATTCGAGGAACGGCAGCTTCTTATCCCCGACGGATGACGAAGGAAATTTCGTCTCTCGAAACTACCTCTGACTTTTACGCGAAGATCACGTCAGCCTCGCTTTCGTTGTTATCGCGAGTCGGGCGAGGAGGAAAAAAAAACCTTCAACGACTTCAAACCTTCAACCTTCATTGACATTTAAATCCACGAACTTTTCGATAAATAATTTGTTATCGTACCCATCGGAAATATCGATTCGAAAATATTTTGCACGTGAAAATAACAAAAGAAGATATTCTTAAAATAATCCATTCTCTCGCGCGTGATTCTTATGCGAGAGATCTAAGGGAATCTCTTATTCTCCGCTGTCTCTCTCTCTCTTTCTACCTTTTTCTCTACGGCGAGTCGAAGCTAATCGAACGTGCCTCGTAGCACGAAAATAGGATCGACTCAATCGCTTGCTCCCTCGCGAGGATCTTTTGTCAGAGCTTCGAGGAGTTCCAAAAACTTCCTATGTACGATAAAATGAAGAAGGAAAAGAGAGTGGGAGTGAGGAAGAAAAGGGCAGCCGCCATTGTTATCGTCGTTGTTACCACCGTTACGGAAAAACGCTTACGGTAAATAAATTCGACTCATCGTTGGAGAATCTGCGGGGTGTGGTGGATACTTCGAACGGCGCAGATCTTCCGCAAGGATAAAGAGACCATTACCACGCATTGCGGAAATTACCTTAGATGTTGTAACAGACAAAGGGGTTTCTGTTTCTTCGTCCTATCGTTACGAAGCTTGACACGATATTCCTCGTACAGATATTTTAACCTTGACAGAAACGTTTTTTTTTCTTTTTTTTTTTGAAAAATGGTTAGAACCATTCTTATGTCAACCGTGCGATAATAAAATTATTGTTGTAACTTGCTGTCACGTGTAACGCAAAGCCCTGTGTGTTGCGTGTCATCGAGCGATTAATTAATTCGAATACTGTTATTAACAATATATATATATATATATATATATATATATATCATGTAGCTATGTTAATTAGTCATCAATCGTATGGATAGTGATAGCATTTATTCGCGTTATTATGTTGCGCGTTAGAACTCGATCGCTATCGCTTTGGAATTCTAACGAAGGAGAGAACATGTATTCGTTAGCGGTTACGATTTTTAAAGCGAACGAACGTTCAGTCGAGCGTTACATAACGACGGTTAACGTTTATACTTTCGAAATTTATGGATTCTTTATGTTCTCAACGATTCTTTCCGGTCCTTTACTACCTTTCTTCGGTCTTTCGATCGAAAGAGCCTTGCTCTTCCTCGAAACGATCCACAAATATCTATATCGTCCGATTAATATCGAAGAAGAATCGCGTTTATACGAATCATAAGTTTGAGGTATGGCGACGAGAACACGCACACACTTTTATTTCAGTTCGGCGATTTCGCGAAACTCGAAAGAATCATTTACTACGTTCTAGTTCGAAAGATAATAAAAGGAGAGATCACGGGAATTCCGTGTTTCTGTGTACTCTTGATTTTATATCGCATAACATTTCTTTTCCGTCTCTCTTTTTTTTCTCTCTTTGAAAAACAGAAGAGTTATGATCGAATCATCTCGTCGTTCTTATTCGTCTTCCTCGCGGCATTATTCCGATGCATGATTCACAAATTTCAAGGAAGTTTTATTAAGTATTCATCCGATTCGTCGAGGATACGGGCTCCTCTCCCTCTCTATACGCTCGGCAAATATACTCGAAGCACGATCGATCCTGAAATGTATCGGTAATATAATTTCTAGGTGACACTGTCGTTGAGCCAGAACGAACGTAGGAAAGAAGAGATCAATCTGACGGAAGAAAACGCTTGCGTCGAGCTAATTCCGGAACCCACGATCTCGAACGGCAAGCTAATTCTATTGCTCTACTGAGATAACCAAATTTGTTCGGAGAAGCCGTGCATAAGAAAGTGCTGTCCGGAGGACCGATTTTTTCTTTCTGGAAGATTGGAATGTCGAAAATTGTACGACTATCCGATCACACCGATCGGGTTTCACGAGCAGATTTTAAAGTCGCCGATTCATCAAGATTTCTTCAAAGATGGTCGGTCTCCACGATCATTACTGAAACTCGATGACTACTTTTTTTCTTATTTTCGTCTTTTCCCCGTATAGATTATGGCTTGCTCGTTGGCCGATTACGTGGTCTATGATCACGACGCGTATTGCATGGATATCCTTTACGACGACTTCACCTTCGCATACACCTTTTTTCCGTTCGCGTGTTTCGGCCTATATCTGGTTCCGGAACCGTGTGAAGTACGGTACGACTATCGACGCTCTATCTCTCTCTTTCTCTTCTTATTTTCTCTTACTCGAGTTGTACTCCAAGGTTCGATGCGATCGAATCGACGATCGTCTTCATTTATTTATTTTTTACTTCTTCCAATCCTATTTATAAATACACATACCTACGGTAAAGAAAATACAATAATACTTTAGAAAAGTGCATTATCGATGAGGTGAAAACTAACGAAATGTCAGAGTTAACGAGGACTTTTGCCGAATGTATTATCGCATAACACGGAGAACGAACTATAATTTATAATAGTCGTGGTAGGGATTATGGCCGCGCGTTCTAATCATCATTGTTGAGTCATTAATGCGAATATTTGATAACGATATTACGCGCTCGTATTATCTCGTTTCTATCGGTATTTATTATTTTCAGATTCCTACGTTGACGATATCACAATGCTTCGAACGCAACGTACATATACATATACGTATATATAATATCATTATATTACTACCATTCACTTTACAATTCGCGTACTTCTACATCTTCTTCCTCCCCTTTTTCTACATATTATCCGTTGTTACAGGTTAATAAGTTGCGTCTTACGGGGTACCTTATAATCCTCGCGATCGTTTTTATAAAGGTCTCGAGATCTTAACCCATTTCTGTATCAACGGAGATACACGGTTCTCCTTTGAGAATAATTATTATCCCGGTTTAGCTTCTTCTCGATTTAACCTCGTGAAAACGGTTTCTCCTCGCTTTACAATTTCTTCTATTTGTCTCTCCTTCTCTATCCGTCCTCTTCTTTCGCGCGATTCCGCGCGTGCTTTGAGACAATGGATGGGCGTCGTTTATTGCGTGGATGGTTTGTTTAACTTTACTGAGTTTAAACAACAAAAGCAGGCAGCTCAGTTTCGCGAAATCCAATAGAAGAAGAGGAGATGGAGGCGATCGTAGACATCCCCGTTCGTCACTCCACGTATTCTCCTGTGTGTGGATCGTCTCTCTCTCTCTCTCTCTCTCTCTCTCTCTCTCTCTCTCTCTCTCTCTCTCTTTCTGTCTAATGTGTGCATGCGCATGGGCGTGAAACGTGGATGGACACGGTCGTAGAGGAGAGAATTCTCGCGGAAACTCGATTCCACCATAGAAAGGACGGTCGAGTTTTGATTCTCTACGCCGCTGACTCGTTTCGCGTCCTTTTTACAACCCCTCGCACTTGCAACGCTAGCAGACGTTTACAACGAACGAGTCGTATATTTTCCAAGAGAAGAAAAGTAACGATAGACGTATGGCAGACGAAAAGAACATGTTGTAAGAGCAAGTGGAGAGAGAATAAGAGAAAAAGAGAAAGAGAGAGAATGTTTACCTCGAAATGTCTGTGTCGAAAGTATGAAAATATAACTATTTGTCCAATTTTCCGAACATGTCTATGCTCGATGTGTAATCTTATTTGTCTTATTTTTATCTTTGTCGAAAATAATGGGTAGCCATCGTCGTTATTTGATAAAAGAAAAGCAAATTGAAATACATTTTCGATCACAAGTTGCTTTTCGTTTTGTCATAGCACGTCGGTCGAGGTTTATTCAAAGATTACATACTCCGAGAACGTCGAGGCTAGATTCGAATAGACCAAATCCTATTCATAGCTAGTTGTTTAAAGAAGATCATTCCTCTTATACGGTACGTCAACTTTGATGCTTTCAGGTGCAGCATTAATAGAGTACTTCAGTTGATCAGCTGCGCATTTGTGTTGATAACGTTGGCTTGCTTATCCGTTCTCCAGAATCTCGATGGCAAGACTCTCATGTGGCATTTCGCCAGCCTCCTTTCGTCTTTCCTTTGCCTGGTTGCGATGTCCTGGGCGACTCCGGACCCTATTCTACATGGTCCGATGTTTCCGGTATCGTGCAAATTTTTAGATGAGCGTGTGCCTGCGTCAAACGTCACGTCGCCGAAACCGTTTTAGTATGGAGAAGAGCTTTGCAAAAGCGAATGGTCTCGTTACTTTCGTTCATGGAAAGCTAAAATTACAGCGGTTATTCGCAAACGTCCAAGATCGATCTTTTTATTCGATCAAATTTTTTCTCCCTATTCATCTTGAACACATAGAATTTAAAGATCTCCTTTCGTGACGTGCGTTGTCTCTCGTCGTTCCGTGGCCGTAACTGATTGTGTTTTCAAGCGTCTGTTTTAGACGAAAGATTTGTAAATGCGCGAAGAAAATAGATCCACGCTGACGATCGTTCCACGTAACTTTCCCAAGTTCGAAGGCTAAGTTCGATAGAGCTTAGAGGAATTTTCGGAGAAATCTATGAAAAATCTATGAGATTTAGATAAGAAATGAGATTTAGATAAGTTTCTTTACTTATCGAGAATAATCTTGTCTGACAAAATACGACGAATTCCTTTATGTAACTCTTTTTCTCATGGACGTCGTCGGGAGGCGGAGTAAACTCAACCAACAAAAATATTCTTATTCCTCGTCGCAGCAAGTAACACGAAGATTCCTCGAAAATAGAAAAAGGCGAGATGCGCGTGTTTCTTATCTCTTTTTTCCTTCAGTGATACGCGTAGAAACACATCGACGAGAGGAAGAGGACACAGGAAAAGATTCTTCTGGTACTGCGTGTACGCGTGGGACCTGGCCTGTTTTATTACCGTCCTGCGAATCGTGGTCGATTACACCAACTTTTTTCCAATATATTTGCAGCCTAACATCGGACGAGGAAGCTGTTGGTTTTCACGTAAGATTATTTTTGTTCCTACCATTCGAGAGATTAATGATTTGAAACATCATTTTCAACGTTGCTTCGTAGAAGGAAGTAATCTTCGTTGTGAACTCTTGTTCTTCATCGCATCGGTGGCGATTCAACTTCTAATCAACATCGTCTTCTTCGTAATCACATCTATACAATGCAACAAGGTAAAGGCTGAAATAAACAGAGTGACCGCAAAACAAATAAGTGCGATCTCACAATCTTATTATCGTTAAGTTTGATCTTATATCAAAGACTTTCTTCATTTTCCGTAGATTTATCATAAACATAAAGCTGTTCATCGTTATGGGAATATCCTGGATATTAGAGATCGCCTCGTACCTTTTCAATAAGTACACAGAGAATTTGCAATGGCACAAAAAGTTATTTTACGCTTAGGACGTCTATAATTGCCTTCAAGGACTGTTGATCTTCATTCTGTTCGTTCTAAAGAGCTGTGTATACTATACGCTGCGAAAAAGATTGGAATTCGAAGAAAAAAAACGGATGTCGAGCAACGCAACGACCGCCGTGCATGACACTAGCAGGGTGAAATATAGTGCTAGCAATAACACGCTTATGTCTACGTTTCAAGTGAGCTTGCCGCTATGATGGAAACCGGAAGAACGTTTTACTATAGATCGAAGCGTTCCATTTAATCGGGGTTTTCTTTGAGGCTTGCGTTATTTTTGCGTCTTGGGTTGCGACACAAGTTTTCAACTCTCTTCGCTTTAATATCCTGTCACGTGTACTACGAGTTCCGCGAAGAAAAAAGAAGAGTAACAAATTCGACTGCAAAGATCTTTGTATAAAGTTAAGAAAATGACGCCATCGACGTTTCGTTCGTTTTCTTGTTTTTTTTTTCTTCTTTTTATCTTTCTTTACCTTTCCCTTTTTTTTCTTCTTCTTCTTCTTCATCTTCTTCTTTCTTACTCCTCCAAGCTCTTCGCACGAAAATTCGACTGGGCGGTTAAAGTTTTTAAGATATTTACGACTTTCTTATGGCAGATATTTACGCTAGAAAGTTAGAGTTTAACGATCAATGTTTCTGCGGTTCTTTCTAGAGTTTAATGAGCGATGTAACTGCGATGGTTCTGTGATCCACGAGACGATGGATCTTTAAATCCGTACGTACAGGCAGTAACGTTCTAACCGAGTTACGAGCGATTATTTTTGTCACCTCATAAATGAGTAACGATGTCGGATACTCGATTCTTTAGGAAGAAAAAAAAGCTGTCTCTCGTGAGAAATACCAAAGTTATGAGGAAACACGATTCTCCAAGATCTCTCAAAGTTGAGAAACGATAAGTGAGAGAAGCAGCCTTCAAATATTAAATAACGTCTATTTATTGAAAGTGAACAAAGTGAAATACATATTTGTATATTCTTCGAATCGGAAATTGTTATGAGTCGCTCTCGAGAAACTAGTCGTCTTATACGTTATACCGACAAGGAAAAGCTTTTAAGGTATTTGCAATTTGCTTCATATATTTTCCACTCTGGTAACTTAGTTCGAACACTTAGCTGGTAGACCATATAGAATCAAACGAAGACAAAATCGAGATCGAATTCTCTCGTAAGATAACAAAGAGGCTTTCTCGTTTGTAACGTAAGCTGATATTCCCAAGAAGTAATCCTATTACGTCATGAAATATACCAACTCACTCACTCTCTCTCTCTCTCACTCTTTGGTAAATTTCATGACGTAATAGGATTACTTCTTGTCGGTGCGGCGTGTGGCGGGGAGAGAAAGAGGGAGTCTTTACAATTTGTTACGACACAACGCGCTCGGAGACACGTGTCCTAAGACAATATCGTAACGTATTTTTGCTTTTCCTTCTACCGTACGGCTAACCTTAAAAACGATAATTGTTCGACCGATCTTTATCAAATATTATTATATAAATGGTATAAGAGTTGCGGACAAAGTATCAAAGAACGTTGATTAAAGTCATCGTTCTAAAAAAATATTTCTCTTCTTTCCGTTATCGTCTTTCTTTTATTCGACTGTACTCGCATTTGTACATTTATCACGACACTTGTAGCTTTTATATGTCCAAAGGAAAAAAAAGAAATGGAAAAAAAAAGAAAAAACAAAACAAGAAAAGTAATCCTCGACAGCACAATTTGATAAGCTTCGTTCCTTCGCTCATCTACGAACTTCCGAAGTAGTTACCGGCCAAAGAATAGCGAGGTTTCGGAAAGTTGTGCCAGCCGCACTAATTTTCCTGTTTCTCCATGCATATTTCTCATTTTATTTCTTTTCTCCGTCGACTATCGTTTCTTCTTGGAACAGGACGATCGATGAGGAGAAAGAAGGTATCGCTCAGATCGATCCTTATCGCAGAAATATTTTTATTACACTTACATATGTATCCGAAAATCTTATATCGCTTAACTTTGATAGCGTCGAATGGTTGGTTACGATTATAAAATATCATCCTCGATAGAGATTATAGATTGATATTTGTTATACTATGTTTAACATAGTATCATATTTTCCACTTGAAGTTAACTGATCTGCATGTATTAGGATTAGCAATAAGATAAGTAATAGACAGTCTATTTTTATTTATTCTTTTTTCTTTTGTTCTTATCTTTTCCTTTCAATCAAATATCTTCTAGCTTTATATTAGTTTACAGAGCTTGCTTTATAAATAATTTTGTTTTCTATTACGCTCCATTTGACTGTGTAGAACTATATAAAGCTTTTGACGTCGACTTAATTAGTTACACAAAATGGCTGATTTGGTTTGAAACGATATATTTATTATAGTATATTTGGTAATTATTCTGAACCTGTATTTGATCGATTAATATTCATCTAAGCTTCAATTTGAATCAGAGTCATAGTCTTTTCTATGGAAAATATATTTTTTAATAGTATCTTTATTATCATCAAATGTTTTGTCATCACTCTTATTTAATTTGACATTCAATTCGAAATTATTATATCTAGGTGATATATTATTCGTTGAAATTCCATCTTGTTTGCCATAGAGAACATGTCATATTCACTTCGCTTTTCTTACTTTTCGATTTGTTTGACAAACTATATATACTTGTTATGACAGGTAGATTATTCAAAAATATACTGTGTAAGTGGTGGTGGTGTTGAATCATAATCCAAATCAAAATCCAATGAATCTTTGCAAGTATAAAAGAATGGCAAATTATCTTCAAATATTCTTCTGCGTTCATTCAATATTTGCTTTGTTTTCTTTGTACTATTTGTTCTTGAATTATGTGTAGATATATTATTCTCCTTATTTATGTTTCTTCTATTTCTTTTACAAGAATTCCATTAAGTTCATTATTTTTGTCCAATGTATTACTGTTATTCAATATTTTGTCAGAACTATTATACATTGCTGACAGCCTCTTTATATATATTCTGTCATCATCAAATGTGGCTAACGTTCTAATTTAAGAATCTGTTTCTTTAACAATTTATTATCAGAACTTTTTAATTTATTCAAATGTTTTTCTTTAGAAGTTGTGGTATACATTGAATCGTTATTTAACGTATCGTGTATTTCTCCAGATGTTTTCTTCCCATTACATCTAGTATTTTGTTGTTTTCTTCTTTTAACTTTAATATAGTTCGAACTTTAAAAACGTTTTATTTGCTCTTTTAATGCATTACATGACATAGATAGCCTCTCCTTTACTGCAGTTCTAAGCCATGTTCTAATATCATTTTCAATATGTAGAGAAATCCTTTGACGTTTAGCGATATACATCTTTTCGCCAACATCATTACTTTCGCTAATGTTATTGGATTTCTTTAGAGAATTATTTAAACAGAATCTAGTTCTTTTCCTTTCTTGCGTTTTTTCAGTAGGTGGGCTATCTATAAAGACGGGGTTTAAATCCATTTTCATTTCATCTATATTATTTTCCTTAAATCGTCCTACTACGATATCAGTAGAAGAATCTTTATCGGTGTACAACTTCTTTCGTCTGATGCATCTTGAATTATTTAAGAAATTTTGTGTCTTCTTAACATTTACAGATTCTTCCGTTAAATTCTGTATCGATTCTCTTGTATTATTGAAATTAATATTATTGTCATGTTGTAAAGAAACTTTGCTGGAACATTTAGTATCCATAATAGAAATGGTTTCTGTTCTTTTCTTTTTTAACATTTATATTTGATAATATATATGCAGCAGTATCTACTGAACTGCAATTCCTGTAATGGCTTCCTGTAATATAAACACGAAAACATATATATATTTCTATTCGATTAACTCTTATCTTGTAAATATTTTATAATTTATCTTGGACAAATAGTTCATACCTGTTTGATGGATTCAAGCGATATATTAGATTGTCGTTCTGCTTCATTTAAAGATTTTCTTGATACTGGTGAATCATCCGCATTATTTTTTTGTTTTTTTATACTGGAAAAAAATTATCCTTTCTATAACAACTTACATCTTATTACAATAGAATCATAAAAGACAATGTAATAAACAAATAATTTTACCTTTGAATGCTATTTGATGGAAGAAACTCTTCATCGTCGGTATAAAATTAAATTAATTTGAAAGAAGGCTATTTTACTTTACATTTTAAATTTAGTGTCTTGCTTTCTTGAAAATATACAGACAGCCAACGCAAATATAGCTCTGAATCATTGTGCCTTAACCAATGAAATTGACTCAATTCTAGATTTATAATAATTCCAGTCCAATAATTCCTAACCAACTTTGATAATCAACGTTTCATTTTAAAGATGAAAGTTCAAGCGAGGATATGGTTATGTTCGAATTGTTCGAAAAGCTTTATTTTTCTTGAAAAAAAAAAAAAGAAAAAAAACATGTAAAAAACGTAGTATTCTTTCGAAAATGGTTTATGTGTAAAAATACCGCTTTTTCAAAAATTCGATAAAGCCATGTCCTCTCTTCAACCGTTATTTTTTATATGTAATTGTGTTCATGAAAATCGAGATCAAGTATTCCCTCTGGATTTACTTGAAGTGAATATTCTTTTCGTGAGAAAGTAAGTTTTGTATAACCTCTGGAATTTAACGGCAAAAAAGAGCTCGTACTTTATTGTCAATTTTCATGTAATTCTTACAATCGTATCATCAATGCTTGCTTCTGTTTTTATTCCGTATTTTTTTTTTTATATTGATTTTTTTAAACTGTTAGTTCGTACGAAATTAGTTGCACAAGTATAGTAGGTTTTGAAATTATACTTATTAAAATATTTAACGCTATATATACATTAAGTATATATAATAGTATCTTTCTTAATTTTTGTAGTTTTTGTTTGCAGCTGCATATTCGATTGTCTCTAGCATAATATTTTCAGCTAATTCGTCATTGAAGAACAATTTTAAAAGATACATTTCCTGTGTTGACAGCTGCATTAATTATGACAGAGAGTGTAATATATTTTTTATGTAAAATTTTCTTTGCTACTTTACTGGCTTATGGTAAAATGGAATGATAGCAACCTCAGGTAAACTCGAACAGCTACAAATACAGTTTCACGCGCAAACTTCAAATGAGATGAAACAGTCTACGAACAATTATTTTTTTGAAAAAATATTACAACCAGTTGTAATAAAAACACTTATTAATTTGCCATTCTTTCATACTCTTTCAATAATCTACCTGTCATAACAAGTATATATAGTTTGTCAAACAAATCGAAAAGTAAGAAAAGCGAAGTGAATATGACATGTTCTCTATGGCAAACAAGATGGAATTTCAACGAATAATATATCACCTAGATATAATAATTTCGAATTGAATGTCAAATTAAATAAGAATGATGACAAAACATTTGATGATAATAAAGATACTATTAAAAAATATATTTTCCATAGAAAAGACTATGACTCTGATTCAAATTGAAGCTTAGATGAATATTAATCGATTAAATACAGATTCAGAATAATTACCAAATATAATATAATAAATATATCGTTTCAAACCAAACCAGCCATTTTGTGTACCTAACTAAGTCGACATCAAAAGCTTTATATAGTTCTACATAGTTAAATGGAGCGTCATCGAAAACAAAATTATTTATAAAGCAAGCTCTGTAAACTAATATAAAGCTAGAAGATATTTGATTGAAAGGAAAAGATAAGAACAAAAGAAAAAAGAATAAATAAAAATAGACTGTCTATTACTTATCTTATTGCTAATCCTAATACATGCAGATCGGTTAACTTCAAGTGGAAAATATGAGAAACTGGTCCGTTCAACTTAATCAATTTTGATCCGATTCTTCTGAAACCTGTACCTTTGATTACTTCCATAAAATTCAAATTCAAATCGATACGACTACGTCGACTGTACCGCTGTTTATTTATTTCAAATTACAACCATAACCAATTACAAGACGTTCGACGTTAATGTGCCAGAATTCCATGGAATGATTTTAATCCAATTAATTATATATTATATAAATTAATATTCAATTGATATAAAAATCAAATTAGTTTTATTACTGAGAACAAGAGACTAATCACTTTTAATTCCATGTGCAACTTTTATCTTATGATCCCTCGACAATGTGTCAATACAATAAGGTTACTTAACAATTTGTTCAATAACACTATCTTTTGCAGAATATCCTCTTTTGTCTTTCCTTAAAAAAAAATATTTTGTCTTTTCCTTAAAAATCCTATTGTTTTCTTTCTCTTTCTAATACAATTAACAAAAATCCATCCATATCAATGCCATCATATATCCATCCAATACAATCTATATAAAATAATATATAACATCTTTGGCTATAATAATCCCGGACGAAAATCAAAATCGCTCATAGTGTGAAACAAAGAGCATCTAAATTTTAAGAATTCTACATACATATGTAGAACACACCGTTGTTTCATATAATGATATAGATACATACCATAATAGAATTTAACATATATCGTGACGATTAATAAACGATAAATTACGTATTGCACTAAACACTTCAAATCCACAAGAAGCACAAACATCGCAAGAATAAGGGTAAAAAATATAATAAAAGTTATGATGGAATAGTCTCGCGGCGGAAGTTTAAGCAATATTATTTCCGCACAAATCTTTCATACTCGACGCATACACTACACCAAAGCTTCATGGCAATTCGTCGGCAGACGCAAATTCAAAATGACCGTGACGAGAGCAACAACGAGGCGAATAGAATCTTTGTAATAGCATCGCTAAATCCTTGAAAAATTCCTGTAATAAATATTTTATTCGGATCTTCTCGGCTTTGAATATATTGAATATATTGAACATTTCTCACCAACTCGTTTTGACTACCTGACTAGTAAACTGGTGACTCGTAACTGGAAGCTTCGTGCCTTTCCTTCTTCCACCACCCTATTTCGTAGAATATTCCCCACCACAACAATTTTTCACCGATCAATAGTTTCACACAGCCTAACCAATGAACTCATAGATCACGATTCTACATATATACTACTATTTTCATCGAATAAATAAGGTACTTAGCAGGGCTCGCGATCTTTAGCAGGACTCGGTTCAAAAAATTTTGCGAGGCCTGAATACACATTCACACTACACTTAAATTTTACTACGAGGAATTATTTATTTACAAAGCTGTTACATGTTATATATTTCTTATAAAATGAATATTACATAATAATATGAACTAATAATAATATTAAATAAATTGATAATTTTTGTCACTCCTTTAAATTGAATTATCGATATTAAAAAAATGTCTTTCATCTGTCAATTGTATCATCAGGCTGTAAAAATTTAATCAAAATCAATGTTTTTTAATTGGGTAATTTTCGTAGTCCGCAGGTCCTCTCAAAACGCGAGTCCGATTTCCGATGAATACCCTGAACCCGTCTTGTGCCGGTCCTGGTATCTATTACCGTACATGAAAACATCTAAGGTCTTAATGATGGAGGAACTTGCAGACTCTGTACAGCAATAGTGGAGAAAATGTTTACTAGTCCAGTAATAGAAGATTAAATATGAGCGACCAATAAATGGTACAATAAAAAAATATATCTGTGGAATACATTTTAATCTCTCTTGTAAATATTCTAAAGGAACAATGATTATCTCCATTTATTCATTTTTATATTTATAAATGTTGAATAATATAGAATTTACAACTGAAATAATATATTACGATTTGGTGGAAGTCGCAAATCGTCGGAAATTTTCAATGATTTCTAGTAAAAAAAGCGAAGGGATATACAGAATTAAATTTTGCGATATACGTTGTGCATGCTTGTAGATCCATTATTTTAGTATCTGTGTTGTATCAATAATGAATATTACAAACCTGTACGCATAAATATTTCTCAAGTTGTAATAAAATAAATTTATAAAAAATTATCCATGGTAATTAATTGATATCTTACCCTAATCATATATATCAATAATTTTATTATATTCTGATAGATATAAATAAATAACCGCTGTAACGTCATGATTTCAACGTTGATAATGCGATCATTGAAGATAGTTTAAGAATTTTATTTTTTTTCAGTAGTTAACATTTTATATATATATATATATTTTTTTTCCGTTGTATATTGTTATACAAATAGTTTCTTTTTCTGTCTATTTTTAAATTCTTATATTCTTTTCCATTCTTCATTTCTTTCTTTTTTGCTCATTTTCTTGCACATTTATTTTTTCTTTTGTAATTACGAAATCAACTGACGATTTAAATGCAAATCACAAAATGAAAACATCACTCATCTTAGCTTTTTGATTAATAGTTATGGATGTTTCGCGTGCCAAGGTTATTCGTTTCTTGGTTTTACGTAATTTTTAATACAACTATAGAAAACGATAATAATAACAATTATAATTGAAAAGTTCTTAATAATTAAGATTGCTTCTTTGTAAGACGTGCGATTGCTATCCAAACGATATCTCGTGGATGGCTCGTATCACTATTTTGCCAATAAACAGAGTGTCTCCTATAAAATAAAGTTCAAATAAACATATGACTCATCTGTGCAGATGTCAGTCGATCTTTTTTGCCCCATTGTTTAACAATGAAGCTGAATTACAGGATTTTAGACCAGAGATGAAGTCGTAACATTTATTTGGGAAGACCAGGCTTGGATATCTACGGGGGATAGGTCGACCTATTGTCGATAACTTTTTACCGATACGTGAACTATTACATAAAATTTTACCGACGACTCAAGTCATTGCTACCGTGTCATTTATTTATTTTCAATACTGTAATCGAGCGTTGCTTTGAGTTGAGAGATGATTCAAAATAATAATTTATGAAAAAAGTTCTAAATAATTTTGTTAATGTCCAAATCAGCAAAGACGAGTAAACTAATCATTAATATTCGAAATAATAAATCTCTTATATTAAGAAATAATAAAAATAAATATTTATTATTCAGATTTATATATAATATTTGTAAAAATTGTTTATAATAATTATATTAATAATAATATAAATATAATTTACATGGATACAAAACAAAATCCAATTGGAATCATTCAGTATCGAAATTAGGACTCCCGAATTACTAATTTAGAGGCTCGTCAGTGTGAACAAATTACTTGCATTATATGTATTCCTTTGGTATATAAATTCTAAGCAGAACTATAAATTTTTCAAAATATAACAATATGTTAGGAACTCAGATCCATTGGTGTAAACGATTGGACACGTATGTCCTTATTTTTGTCATAGAATTATGTATCCGAGACTCATAAAGAAGACGGAAACGTACATTTAATATTACTTATATAAAAAAGAGATAAACAATCTATAATGATATAGAAAAAAATACAATAAAGAAATTTACATATTATATAAAAGAAAGTAAAGAAAGGACAGGCTATCTTATCGAAAAAATAAAATTAATTATATAGACAACGTTATGTTTTATTTATTAAGAACTTTTCAATTTTTAATTTAAAAAAGAAAGATGCTGACTATTATCAATCTAAACGATAATAAAAGAATTTCATCTTACCTTGTTTTCAATCTCGTAATCTCGTATAGTGGGTATCCATGCGAACGATGAAAAACGAATAGTGTCGCTTCGGAAAGAAATTGAAAGAACAAAAAAAAAGCAATAATAACATTCAGCGCGCATTGTCTCCATTGAAAAGACGCAAAAAAAAATTAGATGAAATCGCTGTGATTCTACTTTTCTCCTCTTTATTTATATTGCTCTTTCTCTAAAAAAAGGAGATGTCCTACTTTATCAACGTATGAATCGAAGAGAACGGAAAGAAAAGTTAAGTAAAGTAAAAAATAAAAGAAATAGTAGAACAAAAAATTAAATTCACGTGGCGTGTAGCACGTAAACTAAAAATTAAAAGAAAATTATAAAAAAAAATATAAAGAAACTGAGAATTTAAGTTTTCGTTCTGTTAATTCGATAAACTTCAGGCCGTATTTCGCGAGTAGATAAGATAATTACATACGTCCTATGTGGTAAACGTGGAATACAAAAAAAAAGAAGAAGGATCAATTGATTGATGAGCGCGACGGGACATTTAGAATGAGAATCGACTTAAAAGAAGAAAATTGTATTTCTAAATTCGATTCGTTATTTATCAAAAGATCGAAGACGCAAATTTCTAGTTTCTTTGGAATGAGTAAAAGAGATAGAATAGAGAGAGTGAAAGAGAGGGAGAGAGACAGAGTGAGAGAGAGAGAGAGAGAGAGAGTGAGAGAGAGAGAGAGAGAGAGTGAGAGAGAGAGAGTGAGAAAGAGAGAGAGAGGGAGAGAATGTAACGTCTCTTTGAACGTGCACCTCGTTCGATGGGAAGAAAGTAAGTTGGAATATAATATCGGAGTAATCAATGGTTCGAACAGAAGATAAGAAAAAAAGGATAAATCATAAACAAAAAATAATAGTGTTCATTTATTTTTTTTCTTTTTTTTCACTATAAATTCATCTTTATCTCACTTTTCTTTTTGTTGGCGTTAAGATAATCATAAGTGTTAAATAAAGATACTAATAATTATTATTACTATTATAATAATAATAAAAATGTGAACGACAGCCTCGTAAAATTAAAAAAAAAAAATAAGAAATAAATAAAATAAAATATTAACTATATAGACATTGGTCAAAGATCATGATTTTTCTTTTTATCTCTTTTGCTTATAACTATTTTCTTTTTCTTTTAATTTTTTTATATCAAACCGATCTAAATAGTTGATGCTTTCTATTTTATTGTTGTGTTTCCTTATTCATATTTGCGATGGTTACCTCGAAATAAGGGATGGTCATTGATATTGGTAAGACTTGGTTGTCTTACTGGTGAGTGAGAACGCTTCTGATACTCTGACTTTTGATTTCTCTCAAATTATTCGCGATGGCAATAATGAATTAGAAAAGGGAGGAGTTTAAGTGAAAAATGCCTGGAATTAAGATAGAATAAACCGATTATGGAACAAGTATCGTGTTTCGTAGGTTATGTAAAGTACGTAGCTTCTGCTTGTTTCTTCCGAAATCACAAAGTGAGTTACAAAAGGTTTATTAATATATGGTATACGTCTACACAAACATGCGTACGTATTTTTATTGTTTTAATAAATTATTTTGCAATGGTTTATTTGAAAAAATTGTCCTCTGTTTAAAAAATTTCATACTGTGTATCTTCAAAGTTTTAAAGAAATTGGTTTAAATAAGTTTTCTTCGGTACAACGAGAACTGTCATCGTGTGTAAATAATATAATAATAAAAATTTGTATCATATGAAAATACTCAATTATCTTTTATGTATAATTGAATTTAGCAATGATCTCTGTTATTTTCAGTCATTATTGTTTTTCTTTTGTTTTTTCTTTATTCTGCAATAATAGTTTGCTGTAAATTGTTTTTGATTTCTTTTTAACGAGTAATAGTATTCACAAGGATGGTATGTAGAAACTATAGATGACTATAGAATCCAAAAAAAGACAAGGAAGAGGTGTACCCTACTTGGAAGGATAGACAGAAACGTGAAATTGCTTCGTGAAACGAATTTCTCTGCGTTTAAAATATTCAGAGAGTCGGAGAATCTGCTATTTACGCATATAAAGATCCAAGCAAACGATACTGCGTGGACAGAATGCATGCGCCAATTAAAGTGTATATGAAAACCAATAGTGGTACGTTCTTCTTCTCTTCTTCTATGACCATTCTACAACTTCGAATCATTCTTACTATGAGCTACATGTTACTCGATGAGTATTTTACCAGACACATTACAATGAACATACGCCGAAAAATCTCTCTACATGTATAAAGACACAAAGTTGTTTATGAAGACCACCATAGCAGCTACAAGGGAGTTATCAGTTAATATTACAACGTTGACATAGGGGTGAAACGGAGAGTCAAAAAAAAACTACATACGATGAAAAGTACGAAACTTTCCTTTGTTTTCTTCCATTATTGTTTCTCCTTGGCTTCCTACCTTATGATGGTTATGCATTTCTTTCCATACTCTTTTATTCGCGATTAGTCGAAGTTATTAGCTATTAAAATATAAAATGTATTAAATAATATCTAAGTACATTTTTATTATTATTATATTATATTATATTGTATTTTTATTATTGTTATCAGTAGTAGTATTAGTAGTGATCGAATTAGTAATGATCGAAGTACTATAGAGTAGACTAGTCCTACAAAAGGAAACCACGTGAAGTAATAAGCACTGGGTGTTCTACCGTGTAGACAGTGTGAAAATGGACTAAGGTTTAAATTGTATTAAAATAATATAATATATAATTAGTATTCATTAACTATTATTGAGAAAATATTCAACAAATTCTTATTTTTTGTCGCAGATGTATACTAAATCTTATATTTTCCAATTATATTTATTAATTTCTATGCATTTATCCTAAAACAAATACGTACCGACGTCGAATCAAGGACAGATCACTGCGAGACGCACTCTATCATAAAAGAAAGATATACATATATATGAGAGACTGAAAAGTGTTAGTTTTCAATTTACTATCCCCATTTACTGTACCCTGCACGAAATCTAATGTTATGTATATTTGAGAAGGGTATAACCAAACCAAGCTTATGCATAGTTACGATTGACGCAGGTAGGGACAGCGTTTCTTGCTTCTTTCGTAGTTTATATTTTGCTCTTACCTTTCGCCGTAGTTACGTACTTCAAACGAAATATAGTAAACAGCCTTAAAGGTCCAACTTGAGTTAGTACCAAGTGTTCTCTCTCTTTTCTCTATCCCTCTCCCTTACTTATTCTCTCTCTGTCTCTCTATCTCCCACTTTCACACGTTCGTCTATATCTATTCAATTATTGAAATAATTTAACATGTTTAAAATTAAAATAACATCTAAACTAACAATTTTCAGACATAACATTCTGAACATGTTTTTTAGAGAGTGAAAAACTGCATCAATTATTGTATTCAGAATTACAGTTTCATTACAAAAGAATGCAATTGCACTTAGTAACTTCTCCACTGCATAAAAATACATAAAAGTTTCAGAAAATTATGTAACGTTTAATATCATCACCTATTAAGTGAAATGTGCAACGATTTGCCAAACGAAAATACAGTTACAATTTCGAGAACATTAATAATATCAAGAGAATGATCATTGAAATTATAATTAATTACGATTTTCTCTTACAATTGTTCTGCTTTCGAAATTTGTCGTAGCTTCTATTGCCGACGCACGATTTAGACTACGTACGTAACATGTATATACGTGCATACATAAGCATATACGTGATGGGGAATATATCAGAATGTGAACCAAATTAAGATAGTAATAAACTCTAGTTGTGCAAACCTCAAAATAAGTTCTAATTGTGCATTTAGGGTGTGCTACATTTTAGGCACTTTGAACACCTGTCGTTTATACAGAATGAATTATTTTGACTCCAAAAAATTCTATATATTCCTTGAAGCCTATGAAATAATAATCAGTAAATTTGAAAACGCATTTCAAATTAAAACACTATAAAGAAAATTCATGAATCATGCAATGCGTAAAAATTAACTTCTTTCCTTATAACGGAATATCTTTTCCAATTTTCTTTATTTCAAAAAAAATCTAATGACATAATCATTTTGAAACGAGTCTCTTTCAGAAAGAAATAAGTACTGAAATGGTCGTTACAAAAACAACTATAATTATTTTAAAGTACAAACATAACTTATTTTGAAAAGGAAAGAGTACTCAATTATTCCATCAATCTCCATTATTTTTTGTTTTTTTTTTTTCATTAACTTCATTGAAATATCCATACATACAAATTCTTACCTTTACAAAGAGCTACAAAAATAGAGAATTACAATATAAAAATTATAAAAAGCGTATTCATAACTGATGCAATTCTTATGTATATATATATTTACTCTTATATATATATATATATATATATATATATATATATACATATATATAAATTGCATTTGCTGTAGCAAATTCGATCCTTTCTTTCATGATCACCTGTAATCATCCTTATGCTGTAATCGCATTCCGCACTTGTATCTTCACCACGTACAAAAATTTCATCATCGTAGAAATCTCCAGATCCATTAACTATATTCTCTCACAATAAAAATTACCTGTTTATTTATTTATCTATTACTACCACACAAAACCTAAATTTCAAACTTTAAAGGTGTTTTTATTTCATAAAAATTGTGTCTATACTGCCATACTTAAAAGTATGTGAACAAATTACAAGCATCATTTTTATTTTTATAATAAATTTTTGTAAAATCTCATTTTATTATTAATCATTGTAGTTTATTTTTATGATAAACCTTTGTAAAATTTACTAACTACCATTAACTATGTCAAATATTTCTTATTAATAATTTTTAAAACATTTAAATGCACTAATAATTTATTTTTATTTATTAATAAATCAACAACAAATCATTTATTGTTTATAAATAAATCAATAACATATTATTTTTTATTAATAAATCTATGTGTTGTATAGCACTTTGTAAAAAATTAGTGCAAATTTTAATACTTCATAAAAAAAGAGTCACCATTTCTTTTTATATAGAGATAAACAATTTCTCCCCCTCCAAGTTATAATACAACCAATTGCAATTATTAGTTTTTATCTACTAATTGATTAATTAAATTTAAATGTTGAAGAAGAGATAAACGAAGTATAGAAAATTTGTAAATATCGATTGCTGGTAACGTCTCCCCCTGGTAATCACACCGCATTCTTCTTCCTACCCCTCTTTCTCTCTTTCATCAACCCTATTCATATTGAGTTATATCCCTTCGTCCTTTCATCTTTCTTATTATTATTCGAATTAGCGAGTTTCACCGAATAAGTTTCACGAATGAGTTTCACCCTTCGTTATTACTTCCCTCCTTTTCATCTTTAGTTCTCTTTTTTTTAATGGGGATCTCCGAAGGGGATGAAAGGAAGAGAGAGAGAGAGAGAGAGGGAGAAAGAGAAAGGATACTGTTTTTACTGGACCATCAGCCATCATTGCCAATTGCCATCAGCTTAGCGATTTTTGTCAGTCCTTCTCTCTCTCTCTCTCTCTCTCTCTCTCTCTCTCTCTCTGTTTTTTCATCCTCTTCCTTCCCAAACGGATCGGGTTACTCTATTTTTCGTACGTATCGTTGCTCCCGAAGGTATAGTATGGAGTTGTAAAAATAAAAATATAAAAATAAAAAAATCCAGCCTTGCTTGTCTCTTTCATAAAATTCTCAGGATGTTTCCTGTTTGAAAAATAAAGTGGATTGTGAGGTTAATATTTTTTTCTTTTTTCTGCTTTTTTCCTTTCTTTTTTGTTGGATATATCCTCTTCCAACTTACTTTCTCTCGAAATAAACTCAATCGAATATTATGATTATACAGTATAATGATACTTACAGATGTTGGAATGATACATCAATTTAAAAAAAATATTTTTTCCTTTTCATGAAATTATGTCATATATGCATGTAATATCTGATGAAGGATAAATTTGTTGTTAATGTTTTATAATATAATTTTCAGTTCGTGTTAAATAAAAAAAATAATTGTATAGTTTGAAAGTCATAGTGTAACTTGTATATTGATAATGTATGCTTAAGATGATTATGTTTAGGAAAATAAGTGGATTTTAAAATTAGATGAATTCTTATTTATATTCTTTGTACCTACTTTTTATTTTAAGAAGGTAACATATATATACGTTACACAATACATATATAACAATATTGAAATAGCAAGCCTCATCTAGAATTTGGATGTATTAATGAAATAAATTGAATAATTTTTATAATCCATTTATTATTTTAATGATAAACATTTTGATATTTATTGATGAATACAGTTATACGTTTTTATTACATTATATTATATATCCTTTTGATCTTATATATACATGTGTGATATAACAGATATATTATTATATTATTATTTTATATTTAATATATATATATATATATATATATATATATATATATATACTATCGTTTATATAAAGTTGTATTCTACATTATTTATATACTAATGAATATTTAGTTATATTAATATAATTAGATTATGTAAAATAAGCGTTTAGGTGGATCTAGAGTTCCTAGGTAATATTAACGAATAGTTGCACTCTCTTGGACCAGTTCAGTCCAATTGTTTTTTTTTCTGAAATTGAAAAACTAGAAGTAAGCTTGTAAATTACACATAGAAAGTATTACATTTAGAAATTTTAGTCCTACCTAATTAGGGGCCTAAATAGGAAATAGGTGCAGGAACAACACACTGTTTACTTGTTTCTTATACATGACTGCGTGCACAACACGTCGAGGAGTCTGAGACAAAAAAACTAAGACGAAAGATTAAGAGAAAAGACTAATACAAAAGACTAATGCAACCAAAAATATAAAATCAGGCTTTCAGTTAATAAGGTCAAAATAGATGGCGCAAAGATGCTGTTTTTACATCATTTTCAACACTAATAAATTCTGATCTATTTTATAGTATATATAACATAATATTATTTAACATATATAGCAATATAAATATTAATATATTATGTATAATAATAATATTAATAATGATATAAATATTGTTAATTATTATTAATTGACATTAATAATAACATAAATATATATATATATTAGATTTCAAAGGATATAGATGTTATTTCAAAATTGTGACAATTTTAGTTGTAAATGCGATTGAGTGGATAACGAGCGGTTTTTCTAGAGGGTCAAGGCTAGCTCTAGAAATACCCTCTTCATCGTCGTCGTCGTCATTTTCGTCTTCGTCATCTTTGTCGTCTCTGTCGTCTTTGTCGTCGAACTCTCCTTTCGTATATTCTCCTCTGTTTATGCAAGAGAAGCATTTTAGATTTCGCGATATATGTAGAAGTTTTACAAAATATAAACGACTTAGGAAAGAGGACACGAGACTCGATAGGTTACAAATCCTCGAACAATCTCCACGCAGAAACCTCGCAACCTTAGAAAATCATTCACGCATTCAGTAATAATTATATTTCTATTTTATGGGAATCAACTTCTATTGAATATTATTAGAAGGTAGAGAATAGAAATAGATAGAAAAATAAAAAAGGAATTTATTATCGATATAAGCTAGAGAACTTTAGGCACTTCGACTCATATTTTCGAAAAATTCGTGATCGTATTCGATTCCAAAAAGAAACAAAAAGAAAAAACAAATAAAAGATAAAAAAACTCATCAGACTCGTATTCACCAAATCGTAATAACATTTCTCTATTATTCGTAATAATAATGTTTTCGATCGAACAATTTCGAAATTGTTATATCGAATATCGTCGTTCGATTTTAGTGAATCCAATTTAACTTATTGTAATCTAATCGTTCAATATAGACAGATATTTATATATATTGCTCTCTTTATCTTTCTTGCTTTTTCATTTAATATTTTTATAAGTTTACTTTTAATTTCTATTTTATGACAAACAATATAAAATCGCTGTTCGGAAATTTCTATAGCATACTCTAGCATATCTGTTATTTTCTTATCTTCCAATTTTGCAATGCATTGAGCGCTATCTACTTTGATCTACTTTTTAACGTTATTAATTATATTATTCGTATTTTGTGAGGTTTCTGGAATAATGGCTTCTTCACATTTTACAGTTGTTTTATTTTTCTCAATACTTTCTATTTCTTCTGTACACATTACGGTTAATAAAGGTAAAAAGCTTGTCTCGTCTTCCGTACAGTTAGCTGATATGGAGTGCTTTGATCCCAGATTACATGTTAACAATACTTTAAACGATATGCCGAATAAGTATGGTGTAGGATTATTTATCTTGTACCCATGATCTCTAATTTGACTAAAAAAAATTTTTGCAGCATCTTGGTTTAAATGTTTCAATTTTAATTTAGTAAATCGTAAATCTTGAAGCATTTTCTAAAAACATTGTGCGCTTCGTTTGTACTGTTTGTCTCCAATTATTCAGACATTTTGGTTTATTTCTCTTTAAATACTTGCAGCTTTTTTTCTCAACAAATTCCATATTATGTAATGTATGCAATGTTTCTTGCCAATATCTCCAATGTCGGTTATTTTGTGTGATAGTGCTGCCGAGTCACTGGTTAATATTTCCATTAAAAGAGCCAAATAAATCGTTTATTTTTACGGTACCTGTAATAAAATACTTTCGTATCATTGCTTTTTAAGGAAGAACAAATATTTTTTCACATATTCAATAATAATCGTACCTTTATTTGAAGATAATATTATGTCCATAAAATCTGCAACAGTATAGCTCAAGACTTGTACTGCATATTTTAATTTCAGTTTTGGTATTAAATGCCAAAAAATATGATTATCTATTTCACATCTCGCCGATTTTCAAATCATTTTTGATCAATTTCATAAACTGTTTTTATATGATCCCAAGAAACACATTGGCTTTCATGCTCAGATAATTGTGCATTTTTAGGTAAAAGTAAGTCTTTTTTTAGAAGATTATTACGCATACCTTTTGGAAGATACGCAAAGTCATAAAAAATTAATTAATATATGTAAAAATCTATATATATATTTTACTTACTATTATGTCTAAAATACTGTGCACGTTTTCCTGTATTAATAAATTAATTGCCGCAATATTTGATCCTCCCTGATCGCAAATGTTGTTACACATCTTGAAAGTTGGATAAACTATGTTCCACTCTTATAAAAACTATAAGCAATAGACATTGTCCGACCAGATGGTAAACATTTTATATGAAATAAAATAGCATGGTCTGCGTATCTGAAACATGTCCACTAGTACATTGTCAGCAAATTTTTTCTTGTACAAAAATATTCTAAATACAAAGTCTAAGCAAATAAGTGCTTAAAGAAGCATTTTGAAAGGATCCTTTAATATACATTTCTTTTCCCCACGAGATACGTTTGAAAATAAGTATCCCAAATGAATTTTATCAAAGAAGAAATTTTATCAAAGGAGAAAAATTCATATCTTCGGTCGTTAACTTCCATGTCAGTTTTTCCATTTTTCATTCGGTATGATATTGAATTATACTAAAATAACCAAGTAGGTCCGACACTTTGTAAATTTTATTATATATCTAAGAAATTCTGAACGGAAAGGAATATTGCTCGCATTAATTTTTCTTTCTTTTTCCATCCTAATACTTTTCCTTTAAAAATTAAGATTAGAGCAATTTACTCTTCCTGGTGGTTCTAATACAACGCGATCATATTATTCAAGCTAGTAATAAATGTAAAAATTATACGTAGAAGAGATGAACTGACTGTTCTTAAAACTACAGCACCAAGTTGCCTCTTTAGTCGATAATAATAGTCCGTACTTAGAGATTATGTTCTTTTTCATAATTCATTTCGTCGTAAATGATAGGATTATCCTTAGATACGTAATTGCAAATAGGAGTATCTTCATTCGCTCTGAAAGATTAATTATACCAGTATGCGATAATTTAATTGTTTCTAATTTTTATGTGATTTTATCGAAAGCATTTCAAATAAACGAGGTCATTCGGGGATACTTTCGATTATTTGGAATTTTCCAGACTTTAGCTATTAGCGCATGGGTACCAAGATCATTTTTGCCGACCTATCGTAATGATAAGATCACATTAATTCGATTCTAATGCCAGCTGTAATTCTATCTATAATATCAAGTATATTACATTAATTATCATTCATCATTTATTGTTCTGTTCTACAGGAATTACATTTACTATCATCTAATTCCAGGCTAGTTCGGCTAACCTGCCATTTTACCATATTATCGGTGACTCATTTTATATATATGTAAAAACGCAGCTAAACATTTTATATGAAATAAAATAGCATGGTCGGCAAATCTTCTTGTTCCTTTCAATCCCCAGACTTTAAACCCAATAATTTTGTCGTTTTTTACATCATAAGTAAAACTAGGTTGAAGAGACATTTTGTTCCAAGCAACCACAACATTTAAATCTTTCGGATCAATGTTTTCAGCAGTTAATGTCAAATATTTTTAAATAATTTTATTACAGCCAGAATCGATTGGAATGCATTTTAATTGCGTGTTTAAAGTTTTAAAAAATGGACATAACAGAAATTTAGATATATAATAGTAAGCAGAACAAGATCTGTGATACATTCCAATGCAAAACATTTTTTCCTATAATGAACATTGACCTAAAAACACAGCCATATTCCTAGTAATCTAAAATCAAAAAATTGTGTTGATGATAAGCCACAGATTGAAAGAGCGCAGAGCGGAAGAGAGAGAGAGAGAGAGAGAGAGAGAGAGAGAGAGAGAGAGAGAGAGAGAGAATAAGGGTAAGTGAAATAGAATAAGTGAACGATTGATGAATTACTATTATTTGAAACTATCGTAGTACATGCTCTCGTACTTCTCATGGTATTTTAATTCACGGGTTAAAGTACAGAACGGAACCGCACGATTGGTGCCACGATTGGTATCGCGAATCGTGCAATGTAGCTTTAGCTTGAGAAATTAATCCGTCGGCGTACCACGAGATTTATGAGATTTACGAGAGTATTCAATCAAGAATTCGAATTCACGACAGGTTAGATGCGAGCCATTTCTGAGAAATGGAAATTGCGAAATTTCTCACGACTTATCGATACTCCTAAAAGGTAAAGAACGACGATGAGGATGAGGATGAGGATGAAAATGAAGGATTGAGAATCAGAATCGGGGGAGTGGAGAGGGGCTTGAAGAAGGATAGAGACAGAGAGAGAAAGGGAGAGAGAGAGGGATAGAAGATAGACCTTATGTAACAGAGAAGAATGAGGAGGAAGGGTTGAAGGAGAGAGAGAGGGTTGGAACGAAGGTACTTTCAGACGTGAACTACAAATGTTCCGGAAAACCGAATAATTGGATTACCAGCCAAACAGTTTTGTCTCTGCTCACTATTACCAATATTTCCCTTTTCTCAAGATCTCCGACGACGATGAAATCGAAGTGAATTATCGTTGAAAAGCGTAGCTCTATCTCTCTATCTCTCCCTCTCTCTCTTTATGTTGAATTCTCAGCAAAGTAATCGTAAAAAAAAATAGAAAAGAAAAATGAAAAACATATTGGAAGAGAAAGTGTTCGATATTTTTCATCTTCGAGTTATCATATTCGTTCAGTTAAGAGACCATTTTTCTAATTATTCTAACGATGATAATCCATAGTAGGTAAAGGGCGTAGATATTTACATACGTACACACGTTAATAAATATACGTAATGCGAGTATAATATATTTATAAAGGACAATTTATAGATAAAATATTTATTGTAAGATAAAAGATATTGGCACGACGTTATCTCATATATAAAACATGCAAAGAAATTATATGTGCTATATTCATCGTAGGGCAAAATTAACAGACATGATGGAAAGGCAAAGAACCATCTTAATTACGCCGAATTAATATCTCTATCGTTCTTTTGCTCCCATGTAACGTGCCTTGACTTTTGTTCGAGCCAATTCAGAGCTTATGCCCTCATATAAATGGTATTCAAATAATTACACCCTTCTAGAACAGCATCCCTTTGCCACTAGTGAGATCGCATTTACGGCACTATTTACGCGAAAGCGCTATTATCGGTAGCCAGACCAACAAGTGTCCTTGATTTCTTCTTGTCTTGTTTGTCTACCTTCTGACGTTTCCCTACGATCCTAAAGTATTTCGTTAAAAAGAATATCCTTGAATCATCGAGGAATATTACTGCGTGTTTCATTATAGTTTATTAATAAATAATCATTTTTCTTTGGACTTAATTTTTTCTTTTCTTTTTTTTATAAAAAAGTAAGAATATATTTCCTTACTTAAACGTGGTTTATAGTGATTAATTAGATCGCCTACATGTTAAAATTTTATCATCTTTCATTTTCGTACTCGAAAAATTAATATCGAAGTTTTATTAACAAAATTGAAAACTATATCCCAAAATACTTTCTCAAGAAAGAGAAAGAGAGAAAGAAAGGGAAATCTATTTTATTACTTATTCAAAAGGTTTCGAGACAGGATATCTGGGAGTTCGGAGTGAACGACATTGCCTTGAGTGAAAGATAAAATATGATAGTTTTCTAAAACTTTTAATTACGTCGAACTTCAAACTTTTGGTTGTATATACATGATCGAGTAAGACAAATGAGGGCTATATCGAGCTATGCTCTTATTACATTTACTTCTTCTTCGTTTTCTTTTCTTTTTTCTTGATTTTTTAAATTCGAAGAAAGCGAAGACCTTACCTGCGTATATATACGTGTGCTTTACGAAAAATATATTTTTTCTTTCTATAAACGTATATTCTTTCTACCTCTTTTATAAATTAATTGTTATATCAGTACATATTATTTCCTCTTATATCTTAAACTATTAAATACAATTAAAATATATTTATTATATATAATAAATAAATAAATAAATATATTATAATAACGAGCGAATAAATTTGTTAAACAAATGATAATAGTTCATAGAACACATTTGATTCGATCAATTTATCACGGAACAACGTGGAAATAATATATATATATATATATATATATATATACAGATTCAAACACGTGAAAAAAGATGCGGATAACCGATTCGCGTCGTGAACCAAATGGCAATTACATTTAATCGTCGCTATCACCAGCGCTTACTCTCTTTCTCTCTCTCTCTCTCTTTCTCTCTCTCTCCTTGTTTCTCTTTTACTCTTTTTTCATCTTTATCCTTGTCGTACGAATGTCTCTTCGCGTTTACCTGGGACACCGATGATTCGCTTTAGGTAAAAATAGCAGCCCACCACTGTAGAAACGTTTTCATACGTCTTTTATATTTTCTGGTTTGATTCGTTTTTGTCTTTTTTTATGTTGGTTTTTCTTTCTTTTCCTTCTCACGCAAGCGATTCCTCTTTTATAGGTAGAGAGGTTGAGAGAGGTGGCGAGTATTACAAACCGCTGCTTCGTGGCAAGAATTATCGGAGATAATGACGGTCATTATTCGATTTTAATGTAGATCATCATGGTTAGCAGAAAGTCTTTAAATTGCGAAACAATCGCAGTAATTCGCGACTCTTCGGACAAAGATCTAAGTTAATATATAACCAGTTTTCTAAAAGGTGCTGATATAATCCCTTTACTTACCCACTAATGGTCCCTCCTCAAACTTACTTCATACTTTCGTTTGAAATACGCTTTACATCGATGGATTGAAGAAGTTTCGAAGTTTCGATTGTAACGGGTTTAAAAGTAATATAATTAAATTCATTTGAAATACGAGCGAAAAGGTAAATTGATTTTGTAAAAATTATCCAAGAGAAGAGAGAGAGAGAGAGAGAGAGAGAGAATGAATGAAAGGTCACACGAGAAACATGAATGGAAAATCATTTACATTGCAAAAAACATATTCTTATCGATATAATATATAATAATATCAAAGAGTGTATGAGAAGAGAAAAAGAGAGAGAGAGAGAAAGGGAGAGAAAGAGAAAAAGAAAGAAAGGGAGTGATGAAAATAAAAGCGTTCGGCAGAATAATAGCGGATAAATTCATGAATAACTCGAGTAATATATTAGCTTCCTCTCATTCTCCTGTTGAATAACACGCACGTGCTTGCGTAAACGTACACAAGCACAGCTCGTTAATCCGCTCTCATCCCAACGGATTTCCGCACTCTGTCTTTTATATCGACATCGGAAAAGGTGAATTTTAATCAGCGTACGTACCGATGACAAATCTCTTGCTAAGGAAGTCGATAAGAGGAACTAGATAAAGTGAAAGAGATAGAGATAAATAGATAAATATAGATAGATAGAGAAATAAAGAAAAGAGAGAGTGCTGCTTCGTTCGGATAATGTGGAAAACTAGTTATCCTCCATAACCGGAATTTTCCGCGCCTAGCCTGGGGGAAAGAAAAGCTTAAATAGTACTTAACATAGCTCTCTCCCTCCCTGCTCATCCAGCACGTCATTCCTTTAATGTGGGGCGCTCTACATGTATTGAGTTAACGAAACGACACCCAACGAAAAAGAGACAAAGAGAGAGGGGCAGAAAGAGAGAGAGAGAGAGAGAGAGAGAGAGGGAGAGATAGAGAGAAAGAGAGAAAGAGAGAGAGAGAGAGAGAGAAAAAGAACAAGAATTGGCTTTTAAACAAAAGCCGGAACACTTAAAAGCGTGAAAAAGAAGTGAAAAAATCCGAGTGTTTCAATAGATGTTAGCTAATGTACAGGACTAATGTACGGTGGATCAAGAAATAATAAAGAGAACGCGACCCTCTTCTCTCGTAGATATATGCCTTCTTCCTCCACTGTCCACGTCACTTGCCACCGGAGTAAAAGTAAAAAAGAGATCTTACTACGTTGATATTCTCAAACAAGAAACCTTTTCTTTTTTCGCTGCTTCCTTTTTTCTTACACGCATTGTTTTGTCTTTTTCATCTAACAAATTTAAGATCTATTCATTATTAATTATGATTATTATGATAAAATTGAATATGAAATATTTAAGATCGATAAAAAGATATCTATCTATCTACTTATCTATCTCTAATCAATTTTTTTTCGACGAAATTTTCTATGCGATTGATTTTTATATGACCGATTATTTTATTCGAAAAGTTAAAAGAACAAAATTGAAATTTGAATAGGACAGTTGTATTTTTAGGTAAGATTTTTACGAGATATTATTTAGGACCGATCGCGAAACAACCGTAGTGAGAGTGAGTTGATCGCAATAACAGAGGTCTTTTCATCGAATGTCACGTGATAAATCGGTAATGATGTCAATAATAGGTACGCTAAATGTATAGGAATAATGTTATTTATTGATATGAACATTTACTGATAATTATTGCGATAAGGACCAATCACGCATATAGTAGACGATGGTAAGCGGCGACAAACTATCTGCGCTTATTTGAAACCTCTGAAGAAACATAAATTTTATCATAAATATCGAATTTCAAGATTGTACACTTATAAAAAGATTACGAGCGCGCGGATTAGTAGAGGGACTACGAAGATGGAGAGCTTTCGATGCTTTTATCTTCGTATACAATGAATATCCACAAAAAAGGAGAGCCAAATAGTAAACAGTTTTTGGGTTCAGATGGACAATCCGATTAAAACCTATCTATAGAATGGACGATTATTACTTTATACCGACACACATATATATATATATATACATATATTTCTTATTTCATTTAAATAAATATGCGTATGTATCTGTGAATTATTATATGAAAATACTTTTATCTAACACGTTTCTCTATTTCGCCGAAGAAGAAGAAAAGAAAAGAAAACAAAAAAAAAGAAAACAGAAAGAGAAAGAAAGCCTCGAAATCATTTGCAATTAGGCGGTGGAAAATCGGCATCTATTCTTTGGTATTTTCGAAATACATTGTAAGGATTCCCAATTTGAGGTTTCTTCGTGGTTTAATTCGAGAATAATGGAGTTAGTGTTGGGGAGAAGACGGGTGAACGGCAAGAGAGAGAGAGAGAGGAGAGGAGAAGTATGGTAAAAACCTGGGAATATTTACACTCGAGCGACAATTACATGGGTTGAGGAAGTGCAAGTAATGCTTATGAGGACCTCACTGTGTATTGGCTACTATTTCTCTCCTTCTCTCCCCCTCTCACCCTATCATTCATTCCATCTCTTTATCTTTTTTCGTTAGATATTCTTTTCGTAAGTTCTGAGTAAAACAAAATATGAGACCGTGACTCGATTGTTCTTTTTTGTTAACTATTCGCTGACTGCTTGTTCGGTATTGTTTAGCTAGTAGTCTTGACTGACTGACTGCTCAATATGATACTAGCTTCCCGGCGCTTCTCCAAATATTAAAATAAGTTAGCATATCAGGAGAAAAAAAGAGCGACATTGATTGTCTACGCAGGGACAAAGACATTCCTTCGAATTGTTTAATTTTTTAAAAACGTCTTTTTTGAAAGGATCGTACAAAATGTCGAACTAACGAATTTAGATATAAGTCATGACCGGATAAGAAATAAATAGGTAACAAAAAACGAATGGAAAAAACAAACATTGAAACAGGCGCAGGCAAAGTGGATAATCGAGTTAAAAATGAATTATCGGCTCTTAGATGCTTCGTTTTTCTAAGAGCGGGTAATCTTTACAAAATCATAGCGGTTAGAAGAACAAAAAGAGTATGAAAAAACGCTTGTTGTGCAACTTTGCTTTTCGCGTGCTTTAATAGCGATCTTTTCAAATTTTCCATAGCCTCTTATTATTTACGTCACTTAACGTTATAATGTCTTATCTTTCTTCTTGTTCTTTCAATTCTTGATAGATCCAAATATTACATCGTTCACCCTCATTATATTTTTGTATTTACATATTCGTATCAACATTATTTCATTTTATATAACTAACAATTTTTTAATCTATTTTCGTCGGTGCATATTCTTTTTCATTCTAGTTTAAACTGCATTCCTAGAATAGTCTTGAGTTTTATTCGATATCTATTTTTCTATTAATCTTGTTCATATATCTTCCCTTAAAAATATGACTACTGGATATCGATATGAACTCCAGGATGAAGAAAATAGTTCCCTACTTTAGTAAAGAAACATCATAGATCTTTGTTAAACAGATTCAATCCAACTTTGATCTATACATCTGTTAGAAATACAATCCGACTTCTTTTAATTTATTTTTATCGATTTTCTTTTACTTCTAAAATTTGGTTATCAGTTTTTGTCTTCTTATATGTATTAAATATTAAATACTATTTATAGTAATAATAATGGATCTCAGAATTGAATCAGAGTGAAATCGAATATAGAAATAATAATCAATTACAAGTAAACAATCTTCTCCATGTGTAGAAGAACGTACTTCACTTTCTTCAGATGTATCAAAAGATAAATGACTCTGATGTCATTGAATCTTTTCAACAATTTCGCGATCAATAATTTAATCTCGTTAGCGTCGATGAATCGATGATATTGAGTTAATTATATTATTAGTCTAATTTGAGAAAAAATTAAACTGATATTTAAATTTAAATACATATTTTTATTGGTGCATCGAATATAACGATTCTATACGTACTGCGCATCCCGGCGCGCAGACGACAAAACAAACGCACCAATCGCAAAAAGAGCTCACGATAAATAGCTCCTTCCTCTTCTTACTTCCGTATTAGACAGCATTCGATCATAATAATCATTCGAGCGCTAGACCTCGAACTGTACATTAAGCGAGTGAGCTGTAATAGTGCATTGTTGTGTTTTTATCATCATTATCCATTGTGTTTTCCCACTGTGTCATCCACATCTTTGGCCATTCATTGTGTTTCTACGTTGGATTCTTCCAGAGATTCGGCACTGGCCGGTGTAGCGGTAAAGCTGGATCTTCTGAATCCGGCTTCGACTCTCTCTTCAAGGACAAACTCCGGAGAGACTGTTCTTCGACCAGTTAAGAAAGCTAAGAGGGGAGTTCCCCCTTCTTCAAACTCTGCAGGTATGGATTGCGAAATTATCCAAAAGTTTCCCCACCTCAAATCTGTATGACCTTTTAGCCATAAATAAGGATGAGGAAGTTCCTCACTCTGTGAATACTCTACCCTCAACTATTCCAGTCACATAACCCACCTCTTCCTCTAAACCCAAAAAACCTTCTTCTGTCTACGTCCACGGTAAATTTGAAAAATATTCCTTACTTTATTTCTTTATAAGGGACAAATATGGTCGCAAGACCCAGATGAAATATCTGGGTGATAAAATGAAATTTAATTTTGACACAATTGAATTATTCTACAAGTTCAAGATCCAATGTTTGAGAACTGGTGTTCCTTTTCATACTTATACCACGGATCAAGACAAAATCCTTGCTGTTGTTCCGAAAGGCCAAACCAAATTTGATCCCATTGAGATCAATAAAGAGCTTCAAGCTCAGGATCTCCATCCGCTCTCATGTTCTGAAATCCAGAAAGATCCTAATTCAAATTATCCCATTTACAAAATCACCTTTCCAGCGGAAACTAGCCTTTAACATGTAAGAAAGGTCTCCAGCCTGTTCCTTATCAGAATATACTGGGACACATATAATGGTTCCAAGCCCTTTATCCAATGCTTCAAGTGCCAGACTCATGGCCACACCTGCAATAAACCATATAGATGTGTTAAATGTGCAGGTTCTCATGACACCAGGGAGTGTCTAAAAACTTCAGATACTCTGGCCAAGTTTATAAATTGTAATGGTAACCACACGGCCAATTATACCAAATGCCCTTAAATACCTTGACAAAAAATCCACTTCTAAATCTTATTTCAAACCAACAGATAATATTCAGATCAAAACACCCGTTCCCCCTAAAACTATCATCACAAATCCATCTAAATTCTATGCTCAAGCCCTCAAAGAGAAAAAACCCAACCTACCTCTCAAAATTCCTCTTCACCCATGCCTGACAAATGTGCTTCTGAATTCGCATCAGTTTTTCAAACTGTTACTAGCTTAACTAAGGAAATTAAACAACTCTGTGATTGGGACTTAATGGTCTGTTCATACAACAAACCTAAAGAGAAGCTCATTAAATGTAAAACTCACGCCAAAAAATTCATGGCCCTAATGGACTACATTGACAAACTTGATTCATATTAGACCTATCCTTTTATGGAACACGACCGATATCTAGAATAAAATTCACGAGTTTACCTTTTCCTAGAAAAATTCTCTATCCCGATAGCGGTCCTCGCTGAAACCTGGCTTAAACCCTCTGTCCATTCCTAATTACATTGTAGTCAGAAAAGATAGACCAGGGAGGTAGGGTAGCCATCCTTATCCATAATAACATCCCTTGGCAAAGACTTTACCAACCAAATCTCGAAATTGAATATGTTGCTGTTAAATTGTTCACCCCATCATCACTCATAGTTGCGGCGGTCTATATCCCTTCACAAAATCCTATTGATCCCAAAACATTAATCAAACTAACCACACTCGACCCCACCACGCAGTTCTTAATCGGAGGTGACTTTAATGCAAGGCATGTTCTTTGGAACAATAAAAGAAATAATTTAAATAGTAAAACTATTAAAGAATTCATAGACAAGCATCCGGTAAACATCATCTTTCCTTCTTCCCCTACATTCTTGAGAAGCAAGTGCGCATCCATCATTGATATCTTTTTAACCAACATCATGGTTTTAACCAAATGCTACACTAAAAACGACCTCTCTTCCTCTTATAAGCAGGTTATTTTCGAAATAGACTCCGCAAACCCCATTTCTTTACTCAGAAAATATCACTCTACTGATTGGAATATCTTCAAGCAAAAACCCAGCACTTACACTATCAACAATAATATTACCTCTTCATCGGAAGTTGAATCTGAAATTGCCAGATTTAATGCACACATTAACTACTCTTATTTTAAATCCACCTGTTTCACTCATCGTCATAATAGAACTTTTCCATATATACCTGAGGTTCAAGTGCTTATCAGAAAAAGGAATGTAGCTACATGTAATTTTCAGCGCACAAATAATCCGTATTACAGACTCCTTAGAAACATGCTCTCGCAAAAGATTCACAACCTTCTAAATGAGGTTAAAATCACTGAATGGAATAAACATCTCTCTAAACTTAAAATCCAAGACCACTCCTTCTGGAACCACTAAAAAAACCTCTCCAGGAGGAAACCACATTTCCCTCCCTTAGATGACCCCAGCAACAACAATCCTGTTCAAGATGACACAAGTACTAACCCAAGAGTACACAAGACTAACCTTTTGGCTGATATTTTCCAAAAAGTCCACTTAGATTCATACAACTCCACATCCCCCCATGAGGAAGCAACGTTTAAAGTAGCGATAAAATTCAAAATTTCTCTTCTCAGTATGAATATCCTAACTTCACTATCCAATCCTTAAGAAATATTATCAAAACTGTCTCTAATAAAAAATCGCCAGGTTTAGATAAAATTTCGGCCCTACACCTCAAAAATCTCCACAAAAAGTTATTAATCCAGCTTTTATATATCCTCCATGCCACCCTTAAACTACATTATTTTTCATTATCTTGGAAAAAGGCCATAGTAATATCTATTCCTAAACCAGGAAAAAACCTAAATCTTCCCAGCAGTTACCGCCCAATTAGCTTACTTAGCATAAGTTGTAAAATTCTCGAAAAAATAATCTTTACCGAATTTAAAATACATATGTATTCTAATAACATTTTGATTGACTAATAATTTGGTTTTAGAAATAATCACTCGACTATCCTCCAACTTATTAGTCATTCATCATATTGCTAATGAACATAACAAAAATAGATTAACAAGCATGCTCCTCCTAGATCTAAAAAAGCATTTGACTTTATAGTTTCCTCATGGTCTTCCATCAAACTGCAAAAGTACCTACAAGTTCATCTGAATTCCATTCAATCCTTCTTTCATGACTGGAAATTGGAACTAAATCCATCCAAGTCTAAGGCTATCATTTTTCACAGAAAGTTAACCAGCAAATTCAAGTATCCACCTTCACTTAGAGTCTGCTCTATGGATACACCATGGAAGAACAAAGTCTAATATCTTGGTATAACAATAGATCAGGCTGTCAGATGGAAACCAGCCATTGAGGAAAGAAGGATTAAAGCCTATGCTCCTATAAAAATACTTTACCCTCTGCTTGTAAGATATAGTTCTTTTCCCATGAAACTAAAAAGATTACTCTACCTCACTTGTGTTCGTTCCAGTCTTTCAGATATTAATAAAATCCCTTATAAAATCAAGATGAACCTACCCACTTTTTGTCCTCAGGTCAAAATCTAGCATTCTTTCTTCTATTATTGCTCAATATCTATTTCATCCATCCAAGGGTTGTCATCTCTTCTTCACTTTATAAATTGCTGTGCTTCTAGCAGTAATCGTTGTAACCAAATCATGAAGGATTAAGTCCTTTCAATTCTATGGGTTTTTGAAACTTTTATCCTATATCCACATAATGTTTTTCAAACCATTTTCTCTTCATATTGTTTAATCCTATTCGTTCACTATCAATGCAGGTTGAGAGGTCGTGAATCTCTAGGTACTACTTTTCCGTACTTCCGTATCCTGTGTTCTGCCACGTTGTAAAACTGAACACGTTATTAATATATACTTTTATTTTTCATTAATCTGCTTCAGTTTTTATTTAAAACCTCATACGGTGTTCCTAAATCTCACAATAGCCAACAATTTTAAAAAATTATGTGAGAGAGAGTAAAAGAAACATTAATTCTACATCGAAGTTCACGTCTAGTTTTGCAATTGGGTTTGGGAATAATGTAAGAAACGATGTAATTGCTATCAGAAATGGGCGTGTTGGCAAAATATACAATTTAGATGTCGCATAATGGTCAAAGTATATTCGTAAACTGCGGAACCAAAGATTTATAGAATAATTATTAATCGAGAAATCGTCATGAAAGGAAATCATGTTCTTTCATTTTTTTGAAAATATCAAAAAATAAATTCATTTAATACAGTGAAATTTTCTTAATAATTTTATGATCAATAATTTGAGTTTCTAACGTTGAGTTGATAGAATTATCAGACTAATTTAATAAATGGATATAAAAAATTGTGCGAAAAAAAAACGATCAAAATTAATGAGTACAGTAGAAGAATAGAAAAGATTTGTACGTTCAAGTTTACGTGTCGTTTTCCAGATGAGTTTAGAAATGATGCAAGAAATGATGTAAGTGCTGGTTTCTTTCACGATCGAAAAAGACAGCAAATCCTTTCTTTTTTTTTCGAACGTATCAAAACATAAATTTACCTTTTAAAGTGATATCTTCTCAACAATTCCTTGATCAATAATTATCTCGTGAATGTTAATCCACCGATTACAAATATATTATATATTCATCATCATAGAATACCCGCATGTCATATTCCGTGAATTTGTCAATTTCCGAATCTATTTCTGCAATATCCAGATCATGTCCATCCATTTAAAACAACATTTCTATCATTTTTATATTGCCAAATAGTTACTATTTTATATTACCAAATAGTTATTTTTCACATAAGTGAACGTAAGTGTAAACTTGAACTTAAAAATTTTCTTTATTTCTTCATCGTACTTCTCCACTTAGGTCGTTCCTTTTTCTTTTCATTTTTCTTCCATTTCTAAAATTAATCCGATAATTCTATTAACTCGGTAACGAATTAAAATTATTCAACGAAAAATTGTTGAGAGTTTACCATGACATTAAGTTCATTTATATGTCAATATTTGCGAAAATAAGTGCAGAACGTGTCGTGATGCATGAAGGAGTTCATCGAGGATTCGAATGAGTTGTTTACTTGTGATCGATTATTATTCCTATATATAATATCCCCCTGATTCAATTAACACTGAGATCCTTTGTTACCACAATGAACGGTATTGATCGTATAATCGCGATCAAGGACGATTGTAAGTTGCCGAATCTCGGTATATCCACAATCGATAAACAGGACCGCGCAAGGCGGGTTCAACGCGTTCACCGGAACCGGCCCCCCGTTTTGAGATGCCCCGCGATCAACGAAAATTTCCCAATTAAGAAACATTAATTTTTATTAAATTTTTACAGCTTTATGATACTATTAACGAATGAGACATTTTTTTAGTATCGATAATTCAGTTTAAAGGAGTGACACAAATCATAAAAGTTCAGTGTAATTCCATAAAGCCTTGATATCCTGGAAATTACCTTAGATAAAAGTTCGGACGCTTTCACAGAAATGTACTTCTTAGCGAAATTAAATTACATCGATAGTTTTTTGCAAGGTCATATATGATTGCAGATTTTGTACTTTCATTGAATTTTAGTTGTAGTATGAATGTGTATTTAGGCTCCGCAACATTTTTTGAACCGGCCCCGCAAAAATTCGCGCGGCTCTGTCGATAGAGCTACACTCTTACGAGAGATCTCGGTTGTTTTCCGTGTTGCTGCGACTGTGAGGTACAACGAGAAAATAAAATCGACGGAAGTTATTAACGTTCGAAGTCTGAAATTCTATGTCATTTTAATTTCCATTAAATAATCCAATTATTATTATACCGCGAGAAAATATCATTCGTATGCTGTTTCATTATTTTTTCATTTTTACATACATGCAAGTACAATTATTAAATCTTATATGTCTTACTATAACGATAACGTTTACCGCCTTCTGCTATGAATCTAGAGCCTAGATTTTAAAGAGGTAGTCGAATTTTTCTTTTTTTATATTGTGTCTAGGAGGGCAGTAAACTGCTGATATGCTAGGCAGGCTGTGCTAGTCGTATATCATAACACTAGTTGTCTGGATGTGGTCTTGTTTGTAGGACGCAAGCTCATAATGTTTAATACTAGATTTAATAATAATCATTGTATCCCCATGTGCCCTTCCACTGGGATGATGCGTGTAGTACACCTTATATCCATAGATTTTAAAATAAGTTTTATCGGTAAAATGAGTCTTGGATTCCAACTTTATTTGAATATCTTGATTTTTTAAGAAAGCTTTCAATTCAACTTTTCGTCGGATCAGGCCATTGGCATTCCAAAGAGCAATACGTAAAGTCTTCATTAATTTTTGATGGATAACAATTTATTTACAATTGCCATTAATAAAGAAAAACGGTTATTTATTTGTTCAGTTTGTTTTTCGATGAGTTTTTCTAATTTACTCACATTTTCACAAGTGCACGAATTATTGTTTTTATTTTCTATAATAGGAGATGTCGGACTTGGAATATTTGGCGAGTGATTGCTTCCCATAACTGCTTGTGCATAAGAAAAAGATGGATCAGTGAAACATTGATTATCTACCATTGGGTTGGTCTGTAAGATTGATTGAATGTTTAGATTTTCTCCGAGTCTAGATTTTGGGAACGTTTTCCTGAGCAACTCTTTATAGCGAAGGCACCCTTTGTAGTTTGCAGTATGGTGACCGCTACATAGATGACAAGTTGGTGGAGTTTCATCAAATTTTTTGCATTCTACTGTTGAATGAGTACCTGCACATTTGACACATTTGTATTGGTGATTATAGTACTTCTGGGTGTGGCCATACCTTTGGCATCTTTTGCATTTAACTATTTCTTCCTTTTTTAAGGGTGGTTCAATTTTAACTTTAATATTATTTAGACGACTTATGTTATATACAGTATTATTATTTGGTTTTTGCTTTGAGTCGATATAAAACATTGACATTGGATTATGTGTAACTCTGTGTCGAATGTTACTAATATTTATCACTTCATGCCAGGCTCTTGAAATTCGTCCTTTAGGTCATCCAAATCAACAGGATGATAAACGTTGCATAGAACAACATGCAATGACCATTCTTGTTTCAATTGGAACGTATGGAAACTAGCGTTAGAAGACTTCAATAACCTTGAAATTTTTTTATGTCTCAGCATCAGCTGGTAGGACACGAACCTGGTTATTATTAATTTTTATGACGCCAACATGAGTTTTTTATTATGCGATGCATATTATGTTGAAATATTATTTATAGCAGATAAGTTAAGTTGTCTAGTAATGTTTAATGCATTTTTCTTGATGGGGATCACCGGTGACACTCGAGGCGTTGTAGGCCATTTTTTCGAAAAAATATTTCAATTTTCGATTTTAAAATGAAATTAGCGTTGCATTTAGTGAAATGTTCTGACACTAAAGTTTGCAGTTCTTCAAGCGACTGCTTACAGGAAAAACTATTGGTCGCGTTGCCGGTCACTGGTAAACCCCACGGCAGTCAACGTGTTAATAATATTTTGAATGAAATGAAACGAAAGTATAAATGAAATTCGTAGAGAAGATTACAAATGATTCGAGAAAATGGAAAAACTCCTCTTGCTTGTCCTTCTATTTTGTTTAATGGCTATTTTATTTCGATTCTTTTTATTACCAAATGAGTAAGGGATATAAAGTAAGGAAAAAAAAAAGAGACATGAATACGACGTTGCGCGATAAGCTTTAGGACATTCAACGTTCGTAGAGTTTTCGTTAAACTCCGTGCGATGGTGTTACTCGTCGATTAATAAAGGTTGTCGAGTTGTAAGTTATCCGCAACCGGTTATACAGATCCCCTTGCGACGCCTTCAGTAGTTACCTATTTATCCGCACAATTTTTTGGCGCCATGAAAACGCGCGGTAATTTTGAACGATTCAATGAAATGGATCAAAAAAGATATTCACTTTTAACGCTGCCCCTTACTTTCACTTTTACTGTACGAATCTAATTTCTTCACATAACAATAAAGTAATAAAGAGAGGAAGGAAATTTGTTATTTGTTGAAAATTTCAGCGATATCACACTCGCGAGAGGCTGGAAAGAAAATTCAACGAATAAGGAAAACTCGTTTCACTCCTATTAATTCTTCTGTGAAAAAAAAGGTTTTCTTTACAATTTTTACGTCAATATTTCAGGATTAACATTACAATTGTTAACAAAAAAGCTATGGCTGAATTCTCCAGCCTATATTAATTAATGTTCTAGTAGTTTCCTGCCTGAAAATGAAACATCAACTTAAAAATGCCTCCTATAATATTATAACGAGTTGTATTAATAGATGCCATTCGATTGTTAGTATATCATCCAAAAGAAGATTATATTTCAATATTTATGATTATTTATATGCTTGTGCATTGTATATTGTGTCAAATTAACATTTACATATATATATATATATATATATATATATATATATATATATATATATAATATTGTATTTATATAATTATATACAATTTCTTCAGGTATTAATGAAAGATTTAGAAATTAAGGGTACAGATTATAAAGTAACGACTCCTGGACAACAAAAAGCTAAGAAAGTAGGGCACAATTAATTTTATAACGTTAGTTCATCTATAAATTGTACAATAGAAGGAAAACGTTATGAAACCCGATGATTTCGAGTTAGATGAAAGGAGGTTACGTAGTATTCCTTTTTATTCTACTACTAAACATATTTGATGGATTTGTTAGAAAACAAAATTTTATAATTCCAAAAGAAAGGTATGTATATTTACATACAATATCGTTCGCCCTATTATCGGGCGATGATATTAACTTCCTAAGAAACGCCTCCGTATTGCCCCGAGTTTAAATAATTTAAAACAGGGACTTATCAAACTCTCTCCGGTTGCGACTATTGATCAATGTATCACCCATATAATAATAAAAGTTTAATTTATAACAAAAAAATAATAGACTTTAATTGACAAAACAAAGAAAATGAAATATTACAAATAATAACATTTAAAGTATAAATGAATATATGAAATTGGATACTTGACCGAGTATGTGAATAAAAGACGAAGGAAAGAAAAAAAATGAATGATTATTAAAATTATTCGTTTTTTTCTTTTTTTTTCGGTTTTACTGTTTTTTCAGCTTTTGGTACGCAGAGATTACAATCATTCGGAGAGTTGTAAATTACTTCGTGCGGCGATAGACTCACAAAAAAACTAACTTAGATGCGATTTTTAGATACTAGTCCGCTAAGAGACCTTAGAACTAAATTTTCGACTGACTTTCTGGAACTCTGGGTTTAGACTGACTTTTTCGGCGTTTCTCCAAATATTCTGTGCATTAGAATATTGGGAGAAGGGAAAGGGAAGAACGACATTAATTGGCGGCGTAAGACGTTTTCCAAAGTTATTCGTCGAAACGAACGAGCAACGAATTTGTACTTGACAGTACAAACGGACGCAAATAAACAAGTAATAACGCGTTTAATATAGAACAAGAATAGGGCAAAGTCGATAATCAGATTAAAAGTTCCTTTCTTCCTAAAAGAGATATGCTCAAAATAGAATTCGGAAAGTATTAGAAAAATGTTTGTTATTCGACTTTGCTCTCATTCTGCCTCTCATGTTTCGGCAAATCGATGTTTATTTGTCGTTCGTAGGCGGTTTAAACGTCCTAATATAAAGCAACAATTTTATTGCTACACGGCGATGTGACAATATATATATATCCATGCGCAAATGAAGATGAACAAATGTTAAGCGGATTGGATGAGGTATCAAACGATTGTTCTGCGGGTTAATTGGTAAGTTGGGGAGTTTTGGGCAATTGCCAAATTAATGATCAACCTCCAAAGTTTTTAATGAAACTTAGGTAACAAGGAATTTCGCAAGTATTGCACAGTCAAGTATGCCAACATTTTCAGAATCTCGACAATTCCCAGGAAATGATGGACGAGTTTAGAACGCTCATTGCTAAGGTTTATACATTCCATTACTTTTATCATTGCTTTCTTTTTTTCTCAATACTCTTCTTGTTGCCTCTGGGTTATGGTCTAGGTTGCGTCAACACCAACTTTAAAATTTTATAAGTCTTACCATGTAGAGGTTACTGCATCCGAAGATCTACGAGATGATTGCAACTCCACTTTAAAAACTCTATTCTAATTTCCGGGGTGACATAAGCTTAGCGAGAATTTAGGTCCCAACGTTAACTGGAGGTGTCAGCGTATAAATATTAGTTAAATTATTTTATTTCTTAATTATACGATCCCGAGTTTGCGATTTATGTTTCTTGAAAGATTAACTTGAATTTATTTTTTTATATCGATTGTATCTGTATCGAGTTAATCTCCTCGTAGTACAAGAGGGAACTGACGCGGTAACGCGAATTGACCTTCCAATGAATTTATTCAAAGTCCAACACATTTGAAGGGCTATGCGACGCTTTACGGAATGTAATATCGTTTAATAATTACCTCATCGTACTCCGAGTACATTTTGCATTGTTTGGACGATTATAAAATGATAGTATCTATGAAATGATTAGATGTCTCGCTACGAAAAGCACGTATACCCACGTTCACTCCTCGGAGTACGAAAGAAAACTTACGTAGTACCTCGCATATTGTCCTTCTTTTTTACTTTAAACTTACGCGGTAACTCGCATTGTCCTTCAAAAGGTCCTTCTTGTTGACATTATCGCTCGACGAAGGTCGAAACAAAAAATTATTCTATGTCTTATGCATCTTAAGAACTATGTTCAAAATTTTAATCTTTTTAAATATTCATTCATATTTTTTTTTTTTTATATTTAACGCATGTTTCGAGTTACGAAATGTTTAAATGAATGTGCGTTTGTTTAAATTTTGTTTAGTTATAAACCGTGTTCGTTTCCAATCATTTAAATTATTCTAAAATTATCGTAATTATGATTTATCTAAGTTTAACCGTAAAGAAGGAGAGAATTTCAAGGATTATTCTTCGGAAGGCAAAAGAAAACTGTTTCGATAATCGTCAATGTCAATCTATTATTTGTTTGTATCGATATTAAGTATAGCCAATAAGTGCAATATGTTAGAGCAATATACCTATTTTCTTTTAATGTAATTTTTCGGTTAATGTTTTACGACGAAATGTTTCATAGATTTTCTTATGTATTACTGCGCATATAAAGTGTAATGCTTACTTAAGTACGTGCACGATATATATTTTTTAATCTATCTTTAATAAAATATGATTTAATATAATTGCTTGGGATTTTCTAAAATGCAATTATCGAAAACAATTGGAGACATCGGGAGTTAAACACTCGTCAACTGAATTAATTTCTTGCCAATTATTGTATAATACATTATTACGCGTATTATATTCACAATTTAAAAGAAAAAAAAAGAAAATTAATTTCCTATATTGTAAAACTTATCAAAATTGGTGAATTTTTGTGGTGCAATTTTAACTTCTATTATAGTTTTCTATGTATGTAATAATTGTGTTATATAGAGGTGGTATTATGAAATAACAACGCAAAATCAATTTATTTAATCGTCCTTCATTTTCCGTATGACACACCTCCATTTAATTTTTTTATATAATAATATAATATTGCATGAGGATTTCTAAAAGCCCATATTCTACTATTTTGACGATTGAGGATACTAGAAGCTCGAGAAACTACTTTCGTCGGTAAACACACACGTTGAAAAAATCGTGGTTCGCTTTGCAATTTATATAGCATCCAACGGCAGAAGTTTCGTCGATGGACATAGTTATTTGGATGAAGTGCCTGAACATGTCGAATTTTATAAGGTCGTAGACCTTTTTCTCGAATTATTCTTTGCACTGTCATGTGACTTACTCCTACCCTACGAGAATTATTCTATGTAAGCCCATTATTGGAAATGCACGAGTAAGAGCGATAACCCATTCTTCTTTACGCCTATGCACATGGGAATGGCCCGGATTCCAGTGAGGATTATAATGGCGTAATATCAACTCTCGATCACGAAATTGTTGATCTAGCAGCTGAAAATCACGTTGCCTTGGAATCTCTTCTCCGCGTAATAATCTTCCATTATATCTTACTGTCTCTCGATATATTTCACGCGCTAAACGGTAGTTCCTTCCTGTTTCGTCAATACCACGTAACATTTATCGTATATTTGTATGGATTGCCATATTATTACACTCATTGAATATTAATAATAGACTGATTGATCACAAACATAGCGATAGGAAACCGTCAATAATACGACGCACTATTTGCTATGACTGTCAAATGTAAACATATTATAAATAAAGTTAGTCCGAGACGTATTGGACCTTTAAAGTTAGTTTTCAAGCGAACGGTTGACTCATAATGTGACCCATGCTTCCTCTGACACTTTTTGTCCTCGCGATGATTAGAATAAGACAAAAAAAATATTGATTTTCTATTTCAAGGTTAAGGACAATTTTGCACGAACTTTTTTTTATAAATGTCCATCGATCCGAAAGTTTGGAATGCCCCTGTAATAGTCTTTGCACATATTTTTTATACAGGGTATACTAAAATATGAAATAACAATGCCAAAGGATATCAAACGAAATCAAATCATACATGATAATCATACAAATCCCATAGGAGTCATAAAGGTGTAACGAAAATCTATGCCAGAATCAGGCAAAGATATTATTGGCCAAAACTAAAATCAGACATTCAAAATTTCATTGAAAATTGCCGTAATTGTCGGACAAAGAAGCTCGTTATATTAAAAACGCACCAACCCATGACTATCACATACACGCCCGGGAAGGCGTTTGACACAATTGCTATGTACATCGTGGGTTCGATGCCCACCGCGAAAATAAGCAATAATTATATACTAACTGTACTCTCTTGCTAACTAAAGATTCTGTTTCTAATTTTCTGTCATAATCCTATCGATCGATAGAACTCTCACACCTCGTACTTGTGGAATTTTTGAAACACTTCATTACCGATATTAACGACTGGGATAGCTGGATCGATGTGGCCATGCTCTCATATAATACAAGCGTGCACGAAGGCACGATGTATATTCCTCAGGAATTTGTTTTCGGACAATTAGCACGAACACGATCTTCAACGACCTCCAAATCGCAACCTGTGCACGCTACTTAGGAGAATTAAACGAACGAATTAGTAAGTCACAAGACATCGCCAGATAAAATTTAGATAAAACAAAAATCAAATCAAAGAAATATTATGATAGGAAACAGAGAATTGTCAATTTCAAAATAGGTGACCATGTATACCTCTTGAAAGAATTAAACTAAAACATAGAAACTCCTTCATTCTAAAACCATAAGAAATGCATAATGATTCTAACCTTGGCGAGTGTGGCAACCGAGTTAGTCAAATACGAATATGCTACGACATCATTAAACATATCTACATTCTCGCTCTTGGACATAGCCGATAGCGAGATACCGAACCTCCAACCTAATAACAATATCATACACGTTAAATTACTACAATCGTCGAATTAAAAGTTAAAGTATTACAGTGTCGTGTAGAAATAGATAGGACGATATTTCATTGTGGCATGCATTCTCACACATCCATCGTTCATAACGGACCTCGAGAATATTTATTTACACTCACTCATCAGCTGTGCCAACAATTACACTCTACGGGAACTCTTTCTTTAGATCTAAACGCATATTTGTCAGGATTAAAGAAAAATAGTATAGATACAAGAAGCCTTATTATCAGCGTTATCGTCACCACCGATGGAACGTGCAAAGGGTTGCAATATAGTGACCCCTTCGGAATATGGCATGACGTGGTAATCCAGAGATCAGTCAGGATCACATTGCGCGATTATTACGCATCTGTAAAAATATAAACCGATTAGGTTCAGTTAAAATCGGGGACGATCAGCTCTTTGAACGAAGAGAACTAACTTAACTTAGTCGGAAGCGAAAGCTATTGGTCAACGATCCCGAACGACACCTGTGGATTCAACGAATACGACATGCTATATAAGGGCCCAGCAACGAAACTAACGCCGATCGAACCAACCAAAGGACCCGGTTATAACAAAATGGTTATACGGTTATAACGAAAAACGTCACGTTCGCATTTACTCGGACTAACGAATTAGTTCTGTGTGGATATACTCCTGTCCGAACGGAACGTCCAAAGCTCGTCGCGATGGAAATTTTTCTGGGAAGAACATTCAAAGGGAAAATGAAAACCTTTGTAGAAAATTTGGACATCTTCGCTTATGTAAATATCAAAATTTATTTACGTGGAAAGACATCGTAAAATTTAACGGACCACGCCATACGTCGACAATGTGAAACAAAAATGTTTCTCTAGAAATACAAGTTTCAAAGAACGCACTCTCATTAACTACCATCGCATCCGACGAAATGATCTTCGCCATTCGAATGAAACATCTAGGATATATGGTCACGATCGCAGCCAAAGTCATCCACCTTATTACATGTATACCAGTAGAAGTAAAATAAAGTTTAGTCGATGAATGTTATAGAGAACTGCCAGTCACGTATCAAAATCAATCTTTCTATTTGGTACCTAAACCACGCTTAATATTAAGAGAATATTTACCGGGGGACTGCGATAAGTTATTTCCGAATATGTACAATCTTCACGGAACTTGGTAAAGGATAACCTTTATCAGTTTTAAAATAATTTGTTACTGAGTTATAGATTTTATTAGTTTTGAATCTATACCTCCATCGACTGACTAAACCCATGTGTATATACATCGACACCGAACATGTAGGGACAGCGTAATTTATTCCATAAACGATCTAAACAAATTACACGCTCACATCATGGAACTTTTAGAGAAACCCGCTATCGTCGACACTCTTGCCAGACGAGCCAGTGAACAACATATTTCTTTAGACAAAACTTCTCTCTACAATCTAATGGACTCACTAGATAAAATAGCAACAAGCACGGGACAACTCTTATGAGGAGCATTCGTAACGTTAGAATCAGCGAGCGCCAGAGTACTTGCCATTTTCATTATCTTTCGCTTGATAAAATATATTGCGAACACTTTAATTTGTTGTTACGCGCTCCTTGGAATCTACGGATGGAGTCTACACCTTATTGGAGCTTTATGGGGGATCTCTTGCCCAATTTCTTCTCCATCTCCCAAAAGGATCAAAATACGAAGAGCCACTATGACAAGGTCAGAAAACCCGACGACAAATGAAGATAAGAATGAATCAAACGAGTGTGTATCCAACAGTGTAAAAACATATAGTAATTTGAACAAAATACTTAATGACAATTATTAAAATGTACGTATATGTACGCACATTTTTTAATAAGGGGGAAGTTTTACGTCCACCGTCAATCTCACGCTTAACGAATTAGCGACATAACTGTAAACCTCGTGCCCGTCATATGGGGAGTCGTCTTATTAATGCAATGTCATATAGCCTCGTGTCCACTATATAGGGGACATTGATTTACTAAAACCATCTTAAAAATACATTCGTCTCAAGCCCATTATATAGGGAGTATTACTGATAACTAACGTCATTGTATACATCCACCTCATACCCAATGTATAGTCATCTTTATGTTGACCATTGTAAATCGATAAGAAATATGTACATATAACATTACTTTAAGGACATTTTGTATATAGACTGTAACGAAGCGTCACGCAGCAGTCTACCCCAAAGTCAGCGGTCACTTGCCGCCCAACCGCTTACGTCACCTTATAGCAGGTAGCAGATAACTGACGCAAGACAGTTAACTGCGACGCTTCATGACCAATGACAAACCGCGTAGGTCTCTTACCCACGTTTATTCTTAGTCACACACACATAGAGCTGCACAAGTCACGTAAGCCTTATTGACGCCGCTCTAGCGAGGACTTCTCCCTCTTTCTACGACCTACGTACGTCACATATCGCGACGAATGGTTCGCCAACTATTGATAGATGGTACCACAACGGATCAAACTTTTCGGACAACCCCTCCACATCAGGACCGGTTCGGATAAGTTCCTATAAAAAATGACAGAGTAACTCTTTTCGATCAGTTATGGATACAATTTTTGCAGTTACATTTACAATTTTCCAGTTACAGTTACATTATCGACTTAAAACTAAAACCTTGTCGCTAAATTAATATTTCGAAATTTTACACTACGCTTAGTTCTTACAACAATTCGGGATAGTCATAAATCTAGAACCGCTGCTTTCTCTTAATTCTACTATTTGCGAATTTTAAATCAAACAGGCATAATCATAAATTTCACCTTCCTGTAACTCACTTGTACGAAATCAATTTCTTTATTAGAATATATATATATATATATTCTAATAATATATATATATACGTTTCACTAATTAACCAATTTGCACCCCGTTCCTACAAGTTCATTAATCCATTTCCTTGACTTATATCCTTCTTCATTTCCCATTACAAATCGTTTCGGTGAGGACAGACCACACGAACGATACTCCCTTGACACATTCTCTTTCCTTACAGTTTTTCCTTATCGCATGCCAAGGGTATGAGGCGCAGGTAGAAACTATCAACTTCGCTTCATCGCAGCTACACCATACGATCCAATTAAAATCTTTTGCGATAGAAGAACCGAAGAAATTCAACGAAATACCCTATCGCCTCATTCTTATCTCTCTTTGCAAACCAACGCCTCCGTGCTCTATCATCTTACCTAACTATCCGCGTTCTCTGAAATATTCATCGAATAGAGAAAAACTAATTCTCTATCACCTAACCCCTTTTTCTTCTGAAAAAGTGGATACCACACTTTACATTGCCTCCAGCAAACCCTCGTACGCTTCTTAGAGATCGGAGAAGAATTGAGACGCAGCTATTCCCAGGCAGAAGAAAGGTGAAAAAATAATTCAATTGGATTAAGATAAGACTAGCTACGCCTCGGTTTGATCGACATTATGCAAGTACCGAGCCCGTACCATAACTGCTCATAGCAGTTAAAGGCCGAACAGGGCCGGCACGACCTTTTGCGGAGCCGATTCAAAAAATTTGCGGGGCCTAAATATTCATAGTACAACTAAAATTTTGCAACGAAGAATTATTTATTTACAAAACTGTTACCTATTATATATTTCTTATAAAATTAATATTAAATGATAATATAATCCAATAATAATATTAAATAATTTGATGATTTTTGTCACTCCTTTAAACTGAATTATCGATACTAAAAAAATGTCTTCCATCTGTCAATAGTATCATTAGGCTGTAAAAATGTAATCAAAATCAATATTTTTTAATTGGGTAATTATCGTTGATCGCGTGGCCTCTCAAAACGTAGGGACGGGTTCCGGTGAACACGCTTTGCGTCGGCCCTGTCCATACAAATGCTCTACGATCTGTTACTAGACTGAATTGTGCTCCATATAGGTAGGGTCTGAAATAATTTACTGAATATATGATAGCGAGCATTCCTTTTTTATTGTCGAGTAATTCTGTTCGGCTTGATTTAAAAGTCTAGATGTATACGCGATAGGCAGGTAAAGACCAGGTTTCGTTTCGTTCATTAAGCGAATTTTTAAGTTTCGAACCTCGCGTAGTTCGATTTATTTTCATATTTATATTTTATCGACACATTAGAATTTGCACATTCGTTGTAATAAGAAGAAGTAGAGAGAATAAATATTCACAAAATAAATTCTTTGAAAATAGTCATTAGTGCTTCTCTATGGACGAACGATCGACAGTAATTGCGGTTATGTAAAACTTACCGGACCAACTAAAACCGTCATTTCTCTCAACGCTATTAAGCAAGCTTTCCTCTTCTCTTTCTGTTTCGGATTCTTCGATCTTCGCGGTTGAGATTATTATAAATATTTATGAACCAGTGTGTGAGGAGGCTGGGTGAGATCTTTCACAAAAAGATGACTCGACTACTTCATGAAAATAGATTAATTTTATTATCGCAAGAATAAAAGGAGAAACAGAAGAAGCACGAAGAAAAGAAATCAAAATGAGGTTTGTATTTCAATTGGGTTCTTAATAAGATTATTTACTAGTGTTTATAAATGTAATTACAATCAACGTGTTCGTATTAACGATTAAAATTAACGGTAATTAATCGAAATGAAACAATTCGAAAGTAATCTATCGTGATAAAATGTACAGATAAATATATTCACATATCTAGAAGAGTAGAAACACGAAAAGGATAAATATAAAATGTAAAAAGAATAAAAATAAAGTATATATATCTGTGTTGAAAAGAAACCATTTTTCGAAGAAACCAAAGAGACCGGTTTCTAGTTTTCTTTCTCTCGATTCTTTTTTCTCGATCCCCATCGCGTGTCTTTTACAAGTTGGAATCCGAATGAAGTTGAAAGGTGGTAAAAGAAGAACGGGAAGAGGGGGGAGAAAGGACATATCCCAAAGAGATGAAAGTGAAAGATCCTGTTAAGGGTGCCAACACAAACATGCTCGCCGAATGTTTCAATACACGTTGGCTAATGTACAGATATTTAGGTACGGTAGATCACGAAGTAACAGAGAGAATGCGACCCTCTTCTCTTGTGGATATATGCCTCTTTCCCCCTCACTCTACGTCGCTTACCATCAGAGTAAAAGAGAGAAAGAGATCTTTCTACGTTGATATTCTCAAACAAGAAACCTTTCCTTCCCATTCCTTTCCTTTCCTTTCGTTTTTTTGCCGCTTCCTTTTTTCTTACACGCATTGTTTTTTCTTTTTCCTCTCCCCTCTTCTCGTTTCTCTTCTTGAAATAACGTCAGATCGGTCACGAAGTAGGACGTAAAACAAATTTAAGATCTACTCATTATTAATTATGATTATTATGATAAAATCGAATATGAAATATTTAAGATCGATAAAAAGATATCTATCTATCTATCTACTTATCTATCTCTAATCAATCTTTTTTCAAAGAAATTTTCTATGCGACTGATTTCTATATGATCGATTATTCTATTCGAAAAGTTAAAAGAAAGAAATTGAAATTCGAATAGGACAGTTGTATTTTTAGTTAAGATTCTTACGAGATATTATTTAAGACCGATCGCGAAACAACCGTAGTGAGAGTTGATCGCAATAACAGAGGTCTTTTCATCAAGTGTCACGTGGTAAATCGGTGATGATGTCAATAATAGGTACGCTGAATGTATATCCATAATGTTATTTATTGACATGAACATTTAATGATAATTATTGCGATAAGGAGCAATCGCGCGTATAGTAGACGTCGGTAAGGTGCGACAAATTATCTGTGCTTATTCGAAATCTCTGACGAAACATAAATTTTATCATAAATATCGAATATCGAGACCGTACACTTATAAAAGAATACTTAACATAACATAAGTACTTAACATAACACGTGTGTGTTAAGTACTATGTATGCACATAGGTGCATTCAATTGGCCTTTAATATGGCATTTGTATTGGCGCACCTATATTCTCGTTGTTCGCCGTTCGCTATAAACCGATTAGACTTTTTCTTAGCGGGCGGATTAGTAGAGAGACTACGAAGATGGAGAGCTTTCGATGATTTATCTTCGTATACAATGAATATTCTTTCGAGCAAATCATCCACAAAAAAGGAGAGCCATATAGTAAACAGTCTTTGGGTTCAGATGGACAATCCGATTAAAACCTATCTATAGAACGGACGATTATTACTTTATACCGACATATATATATATATATATATATATATATATATCTTATTTCATTTAAATAAATATGCGTATGTATCTGTTAATTATTATATGAAAATACTTTTATCTGACACGTTTCTCTATTTCGCCGTAGAAGAAGAAAAGAAAAGAAAACAAAAAAAAAGAAAAGAGAAAGAGAAAGAAGGGCTCGAAATCATTTGCCATTAGACAGTGGAAAATCGACTTACGAAAAGAAAAAAAGAGAAAAAAAAAGAAATAAAAATATTGAAGGTATCGAAAATAGGGACTATAAGAGAAAAATGAGAAAGGATGAGTCGTTAACGAACAAAGTCGACATCAACATTTGGACAGTGTTTTGTATTAATCATCTTCGTCACCCTTTTCTCTAATTAGAATGCACCTTGTCTTTTATTCTTTTTCGGACTCTATATCCATCGAAAGTTCTTTCTTACCGCCCTAGTGATCATTTCTCGAATAAAAGAAAATGAAAGCGGAAAAAGAAAAAGATAATGACGACTATTTTAAGGCGGACTAGAAAAAAGGTTGAACAAACTGAAATTGAAAAGTGGTTGAACAAATGACTTCCACGTGTCTCTGAGCTGTCATTTCTCTTCTAACTAGTTGTTGGAAAGTGCACGAGCTAGCACGATCGCTTTCTTAATGGCGAATATCGATTTGTATATGTTTCTTTTCGTGCACCTTATTAAAATAAAAATAGTCCCTTTTTTCTTTCTTTTCGGTTGAAACGTTGATATTTTTTATTTACATAATACTGTACGTTTCGTAATCGTTGTCTTTTAACTGCAATACGAAATAAAGGATTAAACGCTTAAATTGTTGACATCAGTTCGTTATACCAATAAGATAAAAAACGATGATTTTTAAAAGATATTGTGATTTTTATTCTTAAATAATTTTTGTAACCAATTAGCAAGAAGTTATAATCAAAAGGGTTAAAAAATTGTTGACAAATTCTTAATTATTCTTTTCATTGAAATAGAGAATAATTTATTTTTGTTTTTTTTTAACACAATTGTGATTGTTTATTATTATCTATCACTTCAAGTAATGAAACAAAGGTTTTGAAGATGACGATATTTTTATTCTTTATTTTATTACTTGCATATAGATAATGAGATTGAAAAAAGATTTTTTTAAACCATCGTTGTTGCTTTTAATCGATTCTATCATTGATTAAAAAAATATATTAGGTTCAAACACTTAAATGACTATTATTTACAAAAAATCAGATTAAGTAAAAAATCAATAAAAAGAGTAATCGTTTAGGAAAATATCGCAAAATCAATAATGGAAACATCGTAAGAATTAAAAGCTTTATTATATAATATAAAAGCATGAAATCTAAAAATAATCAATCAATTTATTCAACATTTAAAACAAAATATCATTATAATTTATGAAAGTTCCAATCAAATTTTAATTCAAACTATTCAATTATTCTTGTATTTTGTCAACTTTTATGATTAAAATATATATTAAATGACCATTATTTTCATTAAATAATCGTTTTATTTCATTAGCATTTTCGATCATACATCTTTATACTCCGCGAAAGTCTTGTTTAAAATTTTAATGATACATCATTAGGCCATATCTGTAGATTGAGACTTAACAATTTTAATTCTAAATGTACAATAATTTTTATATATAAAAAAAACTTGTATGTAGCTACTTTTTCTTAAATGATACATTCCATTTTACTGAACCCACTTAATATACTTAGTATAAATAAAAAAGATTTTATAAAAAATGAATTTTAATGACTACAGAATTACGATATAAAATATGTCATTTGCAGATAAACGACGATACCGCGTTGCCAAACATCATTTCTTTTCTGATTACTGAAGTTTAAGCGACACGTTGGGCACGGTTAGCAACAACCTTGGATGAGTGACCACTTGGATGGGTACTGCTTGGGAACACACCGTGGTGTTGGCTTTCTTTATTTATGGTTTTTATAAATGACCAAAACTGCGATCAATAATGTCCTGCATCGTACGTTATTTCCCATCGGTTTTTGCACAGGTTCGGGATCATTGACCATGCGACAGTTAACAAAAAAGCGATAATAAATAGTATAACAGTCTTGTAATTGGTCAGCCGCTTTACGACTAGATATTGTGAAAAAGAGAAAAAAAAAGATAATATTCTTGAATAACGTTACTGCTTAACTTACGCGTTCATGAGGATAATTATTAAGTTTAAAACGATTTTCTCATTAAATTTATGTCCCTTATGATTATGTATCCCTTTCCGACATCATTGCATTTACGTCAATGTCATATACGATACCGCGTAGAAAAAGGATGTATGATGCTATTTAATAAAAAGAAGGTAATCTTGTTTTTTCATTATAAAAATAGTATCTTTGCATTTTTATTTTGTTTTTGTTTTACTTGTTTATTTTTGTAATTTAATTGACGATTGAGCACCGAGATTTTTCCTGTTTGTGACGTTAATATAATTTTTCCCGTTACATTTTGGTTATGTTTCGATTTTTATTACTTATTACATTGGACAATGGCAGGAATTAAAGGAATGTTTAAGACAGTAACAAAATTAAGAAAATGGGTACTACAGAACTTATCCTGTTATTTCAGACGTTGCGGGCGAGGTTAGAATACAAAGTTCACTCAATATATCAGCAATATAAACTTCTGCGTCTTCAAGTATTTCAAAAATGTAACTTATGAAGTATTACGAAGGAGTTTAGCTTGGTCAAGGGATTTATATAATTATAGATTCCAATGTTTGCAGTTCAATATTCAATAATTTTATAATTTGTAGCTCCTGGCGGTAGAAAAATCATAATAACGGAAATTTGTGAAAGTAAAAATTTGGTATCTTCACGATACAAAAAATATCGCCAGAGTATTGTTAAAACTTTAAATAATATCGTGAAACATTTAAATGTAGTTTTGGTGAGTCAGTTTACCAAAAGACAAAGAAAATATAGTGAGCAAGAAATTAAATTCGACGTCGTCGAGTTTCGATCATCGAATTTTGATGTTATCGAATTTAATCTCTTGCTCATATTTTGATAGGCGATTGACAGTATAACGAGCCAAATAATCGCTCGAACCGATCTGACTAAAACTTCAACTGAAATGCATTATATTTTCTTTGTCGTTTGGTAAATCGTCTCACCAATACTACATTCATACGTTTCATTATATTATTTAAAGTTTTTACAATACTTTGTCAATATTTTGTATACCTTAAAGATAATAAATTTCTATTTTCATAAATTTCAATAATTATAATTTTTCTACCACCAAGAGCTGCAAATTATACAATCATGGAATATTGAACTGAAATCACTTGCTACCAATTTGACCAAAAATTTCAGCTTAAATGCACAATACTTTCTTTGTGTTTTGTTGCCCCGACTAAAGTTACGTTCAGACGTTCAACAATATTATTCAGTGTATTTAAAACTCCTTGGGGATATTTCATATATTGTGAACATATAAGATCTCTTTTCTCGCATAGTTCAATTATATAAATCTTTCTTCCGTATGAAGCTGCAAATTATAAAATCATTGAATATTGAACTAAAAACGCTGGAATCTATAATTATATAAATCCCTTGACCAAGCTATTTCCCGATTGCACGGGCCATAATAAACAGGAAGGTCTGCTCGCGTCTAGCCATTAGAACATTCAACTGTTCAGCCGTGTGCCGTAAAGATACTATTTTTATAATACAAAAAAACAATCTAAAGAAGTTTGGTCGCCTGATAGGAACACAATCAATTGAATTTGTTTTTGTTTTATGTAATGAACACACATCCTCTTATTTTTTAACTATCTATCTCGCCCTCTAAAAATATAAAACATATTTTAATGAAATTGAAAATGGCATAATTTATTGAATTGAAGAATTGTTATTGAAATTCAGTCGAGTAAGAGTCTTTCCTTTTTTTCAAGTCTTTTTTCTTAAGTAAGATTGCGTTCAATGAACATGGGTGGTTAGATCCGGCGCAGACAAGTAACAAGTGACGTACAATGACGAGTTTAGTTGCAGCTCGTACTTTTTTAGAGATGACTCTGGTTGCTTTGTAGCTTTAAAGATCCATAAATGATATCAACAAAAAAGAACCTCTGATCCACTCTGATTGTTACTGGATCATTGCGACGAGTCATCATCGATACTCTCTCAGAATGTGTCTCCTGCAAGTATAACGAACAGTTGAAGGATGTATTCTCCCAAATTACACATTTCTTGAAAAATTCCTACGATTTATTTTCCTTTCGATTAAAATTTTGTCTTCGTGTATATTGAAAAGTAACAAAATCACGACTGACTCTGACGAATATTGTAACGGTACTCTTTTATTAACGACGAGAAAACATCGAATTCTTATTCCATACGGTTAAGTTAAAATAATTAAAAATCTAATTTAGGATTTAATTTACAATTTCAATAGATTTATATTTTCAACTCGCAGTCAGCCATATCAAATAATGTCTATAAATATAACTATCATAACTCATTGCCTCACATCAGTGTTATTTTTAAAGAATTTTAATATTTAACAAAGAAGGAAATAGAGATTTCTCTCGCATAAATATAAATACTGTTTAAAGTTGATAATTAAGCGTTTTTGTAATAAGAATGTTAGGCTGTATATGTGGAATATTTTTATACTTTCCCATAATACTTTAAAGTTTTCGCATTTCGTAATGTTAAGGAACTCGTAATTGAATAAGCGTTTAATATGATACATTATCTATAAATGTTATTTTGAGAGGGCTATGTAGATTTGGCAAAAATAATTATACATCGAATACATTTACATAGATAGAGACATGAATTTTTCCCCTTTATCCAAAATGTAACAGTTTTGATTTATGCAAGTAATTATAAAAAATACTTTCTCTTATATTATTATAAGGCTTATTGATACAACATTGTAAAATAATATTAATATTATTTGTAATTTTGAATACATTAAAATTTTTTATAACTCTCATTAGGAAAATAATAGAACGATCAATCAAGACAGTTCATCATCTCTGATTATATAACGTTTTAGCCAGTTTACGCCAGTAATATCTACAGACATAATTATTTATCGACATAAATGAACAAGTTTTTATTTTAAATATAAAGGTTTACTATGCATTAACTATTCTCAAAGAAACATCATTGTTTGACAAGATTTTTTTCAAGAAAAGTAAACTTTTATTAAAAATGCGAAATAGCCATGTCCTCGCATAAATCTTTATCTATAAAATGAAACCTTGTTCATTAAAATCTGTAATCGGTTGGCGTAAACATAGCTTTTAACATTTATATGGGCAAAAAGTTTCGTATTGTGACGCCCCTTAAATTTTGTACCCGGAACAAGTAGACGATAGCATGCTTGTTCGTTTCTGTTACGTAAACTGATTTTCAGATTTTCTATTCCATTCCAAAAGCAATGTACATACAAGAAAGTTACGGTGATCTGCTTTGAATAGATAATCTATAGTAAAAATAAAGAAATATGTTGGGCCATTCATGCCGACGGGTCTTGGTTAGTGAAACGTTAATATATTCTAAAGAATTGTGTACCACTCTTTTTGTTTTATATGTTAGAAATAGTGAAAATTTTAAATACATGTTTGGCAGGATGGCAAGTATTTAGATTTATAATTCTAGATCGTGGAGTTCGTTCATTTCTTTTCTATTTTATCAATTTAAACAAACCCGATCGACTAATTTATTCTTTTTGCATGTATACGTTATTTTTACAAAAATAAAATCGTCTTAACAAAGGAAAGGAGTTTAAACGATTTTGACAGAGAAAAAATGATAAGTTTGCGTTGTAAACGATTTAAGATTTATAAAGCATAATGATAAACACTACTAGGTATCATTAGTTGTATATCAACTATTCGTTATAACCAATTATGAAAATTTGTTTAAATATTACTGTAGGTCGTAACACCCGTTGAATAGAAGATAAATTTAATTTAATATTTCAATACGCGTAAATTCCGATCTTGGATTCATTGCCCTCACATGAAATCAACGAAAACGTAATCCCGACGATAACTACGACAATCATCGTAGCGGTATTCTTTTCCATTTCGACGAGTAAACGTTGAAATTATAAATACCCATAGTACTACAACTAAATAATAAAACATTTAACTAAAATGGAACTAAAATTAAAACGACAATACATTTGTTTAAACGTTACAGAGCTCGTAACACGCGATAAATTTCAAACATTATAATATAATTTTTCCATATACCTAAATTTTCAACTCGAAGTCGTAGTATTCATATAAATTTAAAAAAAAAAAACGATATCATTACTGTCTTTGACAATTATCGTATTTTGATTTTTTTAAAGATGATAATGCGATTGTCTACCATCGTGAGTTATTAATCGTGTCTCCATATAAAAAGTAAATGTATTCGAATTATTGCATTGTATTTTATTGTACGCACCTTTTTTTCTGAAAAAACGTGCACGTGTATGTAAAAAGAAAGCGTATTGTGTTGCTATTACAATAAGTGGTACAAAAATGCCAATCTGCTATTTTTGGAGAAAGATCAAAGTACTAAGGAAAAGATTGAAAATAAATGAAGGGTCTTTATAGACACAGCTAAAAAAACACACTCGACAGGTTTCATGATCACTTACAATCCTTATATTATATAGATAATGTAGATTCAACTGGATTTAAAAGATTTTTTTCCAAAAGTGCCTTTAATTGAAAAAATTAACTTTGAAGGCCTGTAATTACATGTTTTAAATTTTCCACATAATTTTTTAATATGACGTCTATTAATTTTAATGGCATAGCACTCTCGATAATTAAATCAGAAGCATCAGACTCATTAGGAATCGTTTTAAAAAATTAAAATATTTAACACTCAACTAAACATAAGTTTATAAAAATATTTCTATGCTTTATTTTCCAATAATACAATTATATGCGAAGATACTAATTGTAAGAAAATGTTTGTTCCATGGGGAAATGAGCATTAATAATTTTCTAATGCAAACCTACATAACAGAGAATTTCTTTTATTTTATAAACGAATTTATATTCTACACGTATTTTTTCTGCATACATACAACTCATTGATTTTTTTATTCCAATAAAAAAGATATATTCCTCGTTTTTTACAAAAGTTTCAATTTTTATAGGAAAAGGTATTTTATTTTTGCATGACAATACATGACCTATACACATGATCATTACTGCAAAAGCGATCATTTTCTTATAACGAGCATAACCGTCATACGCCGTTAAAGAATTTCCAATTGACTGAACATTATTAAATATTATCTTTCAATTAATCGTTTTATTGTTCAAATAATCTCATACTTCTTAATTGAATTGAATGATAATAAATCAAGAATAGAAGGAAACATAGTAAGAATTAGTAAAAAATAAATAATAAATTCTAGGTAAAAGATTCCAGAGATTGCGATTGTGTTTGTGCGTACGAGATTAAACCTGTCGGCAGTTAGACAAAAGATGAAAGGTTGAGAATTAGTTGCGTATGATAACGTTTAAACTAATAAGTTTCTTGACTTCAGAATAAACCGTGGGGCGTCCTTTGTAAAGTGCATTATTCATAATTGGAAGAGAAGAGGCTGTAATTGGAGAGGGGAAGTAAGATGGAGATACAGCATGAGTGAGATGAGCAACGAAAACAAGAGATAGGGCAAAGAATAACAAGGATTACAGAATGCGTATGCGAGTCGCTATTCGTTGCTTTATGAAGACGGCCGCGTGTTAATTATCCCGGCATCTATCGGATAAGACGTGTTTACACACGTGTTTACAAACGGTGTATACATAAAATCGGGGGACTTAGATTACGATCATTCGTTAGATAACTACCGAAATGACGCAGCAAAACCATATTAAAACAATAATACATAAAAGCGAAGGTAGCTTTATAATAAATAATGATGTAAGCGAAAATAACGCTATTGAAATAGATGATGAACCAATGGAAATAAGTAGTAAATCAAGTGGAAAACGAAGAAAAGTTACTTCAGATACTAATGTACTTAAATGCAGTAATGATATAAATAATTCTGAATTGGAAACTAAGTGGCTTATAATGCCAACAATACAAACAACAAACAGGTACATGGTACTAAGTAAACTGGAGGAAGAAGAAAGGACTCGGAAACCATCACCCATATTTGTTGAAGCAAATATTATTTAACCTTTAATGGAAATGCTTAAAAGCAACTTGGAATCAAACGTATACACACTACGATCCTCGAATAACAAAACAAAACTTCAAGCTAAAAATTCTGAAACATATAGAAAAGCAATTCATATACTAAGAGGAAAGAATGCAAGCTGCTACACCTATCAAACTAAGGACACCAAAAGATATAAAGCTACTATAAAGGGACTACACTATTCTAATCCGATTGAGGATATTGAGGAAGCATAAAAACAAGCGGGCCATACACCATCATATATCAACAAAATAAAAAGTAAGAGAACAGGATATCCATTACCGATGTTTTCAATTGAAATAAATAAAGCATCTAATAATAAACAATTACGAAATAAATAAATTACTCAATACAATCGTTAAAATAGAACCTCCACATTCGACAAGGGATATTCCACAATGTGCGAGATGCCAAATGCATGGGCACACAAAAAACTATTGTAACAGAATATTTAAATGTGTGAAATGTGTGAAAAATCACAAATCAAGCGATTGACCGGAAGGCAAAAAAAAATATAAATCAATATGCGATAATTATGGAGGTGCACATCCCACAAATTATAAAGGCTGCGAAATACGAAAAGAAATACAAAAGAAACTTCCCGTCAATACTACACAGAAACATACCACAAGACGAAGGTAATCGTATATCAACAAAAAATAGAACACAAGGAACGAATACAACAAAGGAAACAACAACAACTAACGACCTTTCTTCTCAAAACTTCAATGACCCGAAAACACGTACAACGGATAATTATCGTATAGCGGACACATTCTAACAAATGCATCAAATGACAATGTTCATGGAAACAATCATAAAACTCGTTACAACAAACCAAAACCCTCATTGATAGAAAATTTTGAGAATAATATTCTAGAAATGCAATGGATTATAAAGAAGAAGCATCGAATTGCAACAATTTCTTAATCAACATAAGATAGACGTATGCCTATTACAGGAAACACACGAAACATCATTTAGTTATTTTAAGATACATCCTTTTGATATATGCACAACACCAAATAAATCAAGCAGAGCAAGAAGGCAAATACAGCTATTCTAGTACGAAAAGGAATAAAGCATTATCCGATGCAAAGGGTAAAAGAAATATATGCACAGACCACCAGTATTGAAATATACTTAGGAAGACAGCAAATTCTAGTGGCATCGTGTTATATTTCACAGAATTATATATTAACCGAAGAAGAACTAAAAGAAATACTACCAAAGGGAAATAATTATTTAATAGGAAGGGATTTTAATGCGAAAAATCATTTATGGGGATCACGAATAAATACAACAAGAGACGAACATATACAGAAGGTGATAGAAAATAAAAAGGTAACTGTAATAACGCAAGATAAACCTATCCATTGGCCGTCGAATGTTGCAGCAGCCCCAGAGATCACAGATTTCTTTATAGCAAATTTTATACTACATGTTACAAAGGTAAGGACACTTCAGGAATTAAATGGTGTACAGTCGCTAAAAGCAACTTGAAAGAAATAAAAACAGTACAATCAAAAAAATTCTCAGAATGATTTTAAACGCTCCGTGGTATATGAGAAACGACGACAGAAGACAAATCTTAGGAGTTCCATCAATAGAAGCAACAATTGAAATTATCAACGGGAGACACTGGAAAAGGATTAATTCTCATGATAACAGTACGATGTAAGATCGTACGATCCCACTACCGCGAAGATTACATAGAGTACACCTACTGGACAATTGTCCTGTACTCCCACGAGAGCACAGGCCAAAGTGAGGAACGAATAAATCTAGGGAGTGAATGAGGAAGTATGTATGTGTAATCTAACCAATATATGCCATGTAAGAAGTCTAGAGATGTAAGACTAATCCATGAATAAAGGAGATATATATCAAAAAAAGAATGCGTATGTATGGATGTGAGTGGGGATGAGAAAGACTACAGGGTGTCATGAGAAAAAATCAATGGACAGGACAACTGGAGAAAACAAGCGAGTGAGTTAGTAGTTTCTGGCCCAGGGAGTCGTAGTTTTCCGTGCCCGAAAGAGATCAGCATTTTGTATATTATTATTCTTTTTTGTTTCATAATAAATATATCTGTTATATTGTTTTATTATTAATCTCGGCTATCTATGATTATAAAAACGCCATAGATCTTTAAAAGTGGAATTATAATAAAAACTACAAATTTTCAGAAGTGGGATTGTTTAAATGCAATAGGACGGTACCCAATCCTTTTTCCCTGTGACGTCGAATATTGTCGTCGATGGCGCTCGCGCCGCGCAGTCACATGTATGTTATTTATGTATATCAACAATATCACATGTGTGTCATTTATGGTATATGTTCAAGATTAATATAGATTCATTTTTTGCATTAGATTACACTAAGTAATGAACATAACAGATATACTGATAAGTAAGTATTGTAAAATGTGATTTTATTAACGCAACGTATTTATATATTTAAGAAAAGATTCGAATTAAAAAAAATGAAGTTGAGCAAAAACCGAAATGCGTTACGTATTATTATTTATTATTACATCTGGCCGAGTCATGTCATGGTTCTTAACAGTCCGAAGCATGAGGAGTGGGAGAAATAATAGGCTGAATTTTATTGTATAGCGATGTAATCATTTTACCAATTACTAGGAAAAATCCTTGATTGCTCGAATGATATATATTAATAGTATTCACACCAATTCCTAATCTTCGTCTACTAGGCTATACAAGTTCGTGACGTAAAAAACATACTCGGCAAAAGAAATATATAAGAATACTTCTTTGTTGAGACGGATTCGAGATATGAAAGATCCTTTCGATTCGCTTTGCGACGATATTCGCGAACGTGATCGCCGGTCGATTATTACGTGAAAAGCTGAAATCTCGTTCGATTCCGCAAAAACTGAATTCTATCAAAGCGGTTTAATACGAATAAGAATATCTATCTACATATCTCTCTCACTCACTATTTCTCTTTTTTACTCAATTACAGAGGTAAAAAGAGAGAGAGAGAGAGAGAGAGAGAGAGAGAGAGAGAGAGAGAGAGAGAGAGAGAGAGAGAAAGGAAAGGAGAACAAGATAAGAGAAGGGACATTCTGCAGTCACGCATGTTATTTTGCTTCGGATCATACCATGTGTTAGTCATTGAAATTTATGAAAATAACACTATTGAAAAAAGATCGTTCAAATTTACAGCATTTAATATGTTCATCTCATGTGTGTATTTATTTATATTTAACGTATCATCGCGTTATTTGAACAATATTAATTTAATTTATATACATTAGATTGAGATTGATAGGTTTAGAATTTATTAATTTTCATTTCCATACATCCAAATTAATACTTACTATTATTACTACTACTACTATTGTTACTATCAGTACTAGAACTGAAATGATTTTTTGCAAGGTTGATCTTAAATGTTGGAAGAAAGATTTGTGAAAATTCGTATACATTTTTTAGCCTTACTAAATCGAAAATTGATATGGAATAGATGAATTTAGATAATAATTTGTTCGAATGGATTATTATTAATCGTAGTTTGAAATTTTTTGAATGAGATTCTAAGCATAATAACATCATCTTACATATGCTGAAGGATCATCTTCAGCATCGCTTTGCATCGCTTTTAAGGTTTTTCCTCGCCCTCTTAGATTCTCTTGGCTCATCCAGAATCTGTACTCCTCCCTCTCTCTTTCTATCTCACTCTCCCTCTACCTCTTTAAATTTCCCTTTTTTTCCTTCTTTCCTTCAACGCCTTGCGATCTCATCTACATGTTTCACCTATCTTTCACCTATCACTTTCACTTTATCTCTTTCTATCGCTCTCGCTCTTCCCATAACCTTTGCATCCTTATTACCATCCTTATACCTCCTTTTCTACCCTTCTACATTCTCATTCTCACTCTTCCTCTTTCTCAAAGATAAACGTTATTCGCTATCTCTCTTACTCTCTCAATACGAGCTTCGTGTCACGATACTTGCTAGACGATCTTAGGATTGTACCCCAGTGCTCCATTCAATATCTTCACCGAAGAACACGATCTGTTTTGCTAAATCCCGTCGTGGCGAGGGCGTCGAAATAGAGAAAGAAAGAGAAACTGAAATCATTTTCAAAAATGTCATTCTCTCGTTTTGTTCGAGGAAAGATTAAGAAAGATCGTAGGAGAATTTTCAAATGAACATTTTCTAAGAAAGATGGTTTGAAATGTTTGGTTAACGTTTTCGAATGGCAAAAGAATTAGACACATCCATAGACATTAGTAGGAGTAAGAGAGTGCAAAGGCGATGAAGAATCGAAGAACAACGGCGTGGACGAAAACGAAATAACGATAAATATGAATTTTCTACTTCCTTAATGAACTTATCTATGCGTCGTTCTTAAGTCAACAGAATGAGAACACTCATAAAAGAAAATAAGCTTATCGTGACCAATCCACGTTATTCTCTTGTTAAATGGATTTAAGCTGCACACGGATTCATTGAGGTTTTTTTTAAATTTATTTATTCATCTTTCTTTTTCAAATAAATCTAATCTCACGTGCACCCACGCTCACAGTTATCATGTATATGTTTTCTCGACGATAATATAATTATCGAGATTTAGATCTATGAGATTTTAACGTGTTGTTAATGATCCTACTCTAATTTCCTATTTCATTAATCTTCGATATACCTACATATACTTTACTGCATTATACCTATTTCTACACTGTGCGTATGTATATATATATACGTAATAATTACACAACTAACGAAATTAAAACGTGTAAATTTACACTCATCATAACTCGTCTGACCGGGTGGGTTGGAACAACAAACAACGGATCTGGAAATCGAAGGAAAATGATTTCGGTTTTATTGATAAACCATTCCATCGATTGCTCGACGTATGACTCAGAGAAAATATTCTATTTGCACGAGCTTGAACATTTTCTTTTTTCTATACTTCCTTACTCTCTCAATCTCTCTTTCTCTCTCCCTCCACTCCCTCTCATTCTCTCACTCTTTCTCTCACCATTAAATTTAACCTGTCTCTTTAAGTTGATGAACACGCTGATCAACGTTCATTAACGTTTCAATCTGAACTCGCTTAAATCAATAACGATAATTAAATTACATCCAATTTTTATCATAATGATCACTTATTTCGTTAGATTATTATTATCATCATTATCACCATCATAAAAATTTGAAAACATTACGCGATAAATTAAACCTTCCTATTTTAAATAAAATCTTGTTTATCAAAATTGGTCAAGAATTACTTCTGTTTTCATTGATGTCGACATTCTTTGCGAAAACGTTTTGTACAGTGACATTTTCCAACATATGTAGCAAAAGAAAGAACTCATACTCCCCACTACTGATTTTCATATACACGCTTGAATACAGTATGCTTTGTTTCCGTGAAGTAGTATGGTTACTATGGAAAGAAATGCGTCTCACGAAGCTCGAACGGAGAAGCTACGGTGACTTATTCTGTCATTTTAATGAACTTCAGACAGATAATTCTACGGAAAAAATAAAGAAAATACGTGTCCAATCGTTTATGTCAAAGGATCTAAATTACTATGATATTCATAAGTTCTAGACAAATTTTAGTTCCTTTTATATTTTACAGATTAAATACGTAAAGATCCTATAAGCAATGTGTAGCACATTGAGAAGCATTTAGATTCGTAATTCAGGAATCATAGATTGGTAGAAGCTAAATGATGCCTGTAATTTTTTTTATTGTATCGATGTAAACGAAAATAATTAACTAATCTATTCTTTTTTCTTTATTTAACATTTTAGTAAGATGTTACTATTCGAACTCTTATATTCATTTTCTCTATTAATGGTTAAATAAAAAGGAAAACGAAGAGGAAGAGAAGGGGGAGGTGAAAAAAAAAGCGATCGAGAAAAAACGAGAGAGAAATCACACAATCGATAAACCACGAAAACGAAAGTCGAACGAACGAGAAAGAATCGTTTCGATGATTTAAACAAGCAAACTATTGATTATTTTCGAAACAACGTACCATCTTATAATACACTTTTTCGAGCTTCTGATTCCGATATGATAGAGAACGATTCTTCCGTGAATTATACCTCGACAGTGTACAACGCATCTCGTTTCCCATTTTGTTTTCTCTTGGTTCTTTACTTTTGCGATAGACAGATAGATAAGGATAGATATAGGGATAGCGATAGAGGTTCATGACGAAAATTTAATCACTTCTTCCACGAAAAAAAAAATCAAGTAAATAATATACACAGATAGAAAAAATGTGAACGTGTGTACTTACTAATTGTAATAATGATGAAATGATAACGATGTCGTGTCACGTAAAAAATAATGGACACCGTTGTCCATCGGTCGAGAAACCGCGCTCTTCTGGTTTACACTAACGTCCAGCTAGAAATCTCGTACTCAACTGGACTGGTCCCTGCTAGCTCGCGGGAATTTATCGAGTAGCCAAACGAATTTGAGACTGCGCGTTGCGACGCGCCATCGAGGGCAATATTCGACGTCACAGGATAAAAGGATTGGTAGTCAGAGGTACCGTCCTTTGTTGCTCCTCCCTTAGACCCATCCTCTTTATTTCTCTCCTTTTTTCCTGTTATTTCTGTTTGTTCATTTCCCCCTTTCTCACTATATATATATATATATATATATATATATATATATATATATATATATATAATAACAACAATAAATAAGAAATAATATAAAGAATAAATAAGAATAAATAAAATATATCTACATAAGTATAATGACAATCATAAGTGCGATAGAAAATTTGTCTGTTTGTTTCACTAAGAAATTAATTTAGAAATATATTAAATAGATTAGAATATATTTATCTGTTAAAGTATAATTACCAATGTAAAATTTATGTACTTCGATGTTTATTTGGAATTAAATTGGAAAGATTTTGGAAAGTCTTGAAATATGCAACCATTTTCTCGGTAGTACTCGCATCTCATAAGATTTCGATATATCGCAAGCATTGAATTACTTCTATCAAAAATGAAAATATCGGAATCCTTAATAACATCCCTATAAACTGTTGAATTGAAGAATGAATTCATGAAGAATTAGAATAAAACTAAAAGAAGTTATAAATTCAAAATGCTTAAACCTGCAGTAACAGTTCAAGATTTATTGTTTGTAAAGATAATGTTTGTCCGTTAATATTTATAAATGATACGAGATGTGTTGTTTTTACATAAATGTCACGGTGTTATCGTTATTCCGTCAATTTAAAATAAGTATTTATTCAATACGAGTTCAATATGTCCAAATGCTTTTTTCCAATATTTATCTGATATGAAAGTTTTTAAGAGATATAAGGTTTCAAACGAAGTAAATGTCGATGTAGATTGAATTTTTAGCCATTGTTTTTCAAAAAGGATTAAGGAAATGAAAATATTCGTAATACGTTAGTGATACGTTCGTGAAACATGCTCTCTCGTGTATTTTCAGATCTCTTTATGATATCTGTTCTTTCATCCTCTCTCTCCTGGGCGTACGTATATGTAAAAATATTTTTCTTGATGTAGGAAATTTTTTTACATAGAGGTATTTTTAAGCTTATCCTCCTCTCATCAAGATATCCTCTTATCAAAACATGAAAAGAATAACAAATAATGGCAAAAGAAGTTTCCTCGCTGAAATCCCTAATGAACTAGACACTTAGATATTTATTATATATACAATAGCAGTTTGTATAAAGAAAAAACTCTTTCTATCTAATTAGGTTACTTACAGGATTTGTAATCTGTAATCGTGTCGATCTTTTCATTGATCTCAATTGTTTAAAATAATGATCAATTTAATATTCAAAATACGTTCTATCAGGTAAATAAAAGTTTATATTAACACTGATGTCAGATGACATCTGCTATAATTATCATGAAACCTTTCCGTCAATTTTAAATATTTTCATATAAAATTTGGAAATGAAATATTACTGTAGAGTTCACTATGTTCGTTTTTTTTTTCGATTATGTACAAAATTCGAGAAAGATAGTACGTAGAGAGAAAAAAGAAGTCCAACGGAAGGAATGCAGATCTAATTGCTCAGAATTGAGATCACGTACGTAATATATATACATGTGTATATTTAGGCATATACGTGATGGGGAATATACTATGCACGAACATAATCAAATGATAATTAAATGTATCAGGACAATGGTTTCGCACATAAGAACCTCTTTATAAATATGTACTAACTGTCTGAAATAAACGTAACTGATGAGTGAGCGGTTGTGTTTGAAAATTGGTTTAAGGGTCGGATATTTTCATTAGTTCCACGTGCTTCAATCATAATAAATCTTTTCCTTTTACCGGATATACACACACACACACACATGCGCGCGCGTGTATACATGTAATTATACAGGGTGGCTCATAAGTCAGTTGACAAAAATTCATTATTATTGTAAATAGGTTTAATATCGAAAAGTTAAGCCTTACGTTTATAGCACTAAATACAAATAATAAAAGTTACCATGTCATATTACTAATCTACATTAAATTCTAAAAGTAAACTCCGTCATTTTCAATTCAAAAATGAGATCTATTAAATGGCTTGACGTTTTTTTTATTAAATCAGTAAGCAATCATAATGTACATTTGTATCAGGAGACTTATGTGCTACCCTGTATATATGTATATATATATATATATATATATATATATATATATATATATATATTAACATCATCTTTTGAGTATTTATTCCTGAAGCTATAACTCAATAGATATACTTTTTTTTTTTTAAATTTCTTTTTTATTAATCGTGGTATAAGATGAAGGTAAGGTTTACATTTCTTCCTAAATTGCAGCTTAATAAGCTATCGTCGTCTTCTGACTTAAGTTTCCTAGTTAGATATTCAATAATTTTTCGAATGAATCAGAAAATGAGATCCTTCTTACCTTCTCTTTGTACAAGCACGTTAAATTCTGATTTCAATACTAAAATCAAATTTCAATCAAATCAGATTTCAATCAAAAACATCAATACAAAATGTCGACTATATACGGATCTTCTTAAAAAGGAACACGTTATGATCGTTCCAACGCAGACGAAATCATCTTCTTGTTTTTTCCTTTTCTTATTTCTCTTCTTGTACTTCTTGCTCCTTTCTTTTCTCCGCTCTTTCAACGATCTCTCCTCCGATACAACCAATTTTATAGGTGCACGAAACCGCGGTAGCCATTTATCCGTTACCCCGAGAGTAACCAAGTAGGCAAGGCCAAGAACATTCTGTTCCCCCACCATCCTAACAACTTTTTACAGAAAGAGATTCTGTTAGAAATCTGGGTTCATAAAAATCCTTTTTTTCGTGTCTTTCATTATTATAGTCTCTCTCTCTCTCTCTCTCCCTCTCTCTCTCTCTCTCTTTCTTTCTCTCTCCTTCATCTAAATTCTAGCTTTTATCTGATAAAGAATCGAAGTAAAAAATTTATACGAATGATTTATCATAGTAAATTTTATGCTTTAATTTGGTATACTAAGGGTATTATAAAGTTTTAATTATCCTTGGATACAGATGAACAATTTCCTTCTCACACGTTAATACAAGTAACAGCTAAAGGTTTAAAACGATGTAACGTATATATGATATTAAATAGAGCATATAATCCTGGAATAAGAAATATTTGTACGCTTCAAGGAGGTAAACGATACATACTCTTTATCAAATTTAAAAAACAAAATCCAGTATCACGTGCTCCCTCCTAGATTCATACATATGCGGCAACAATCACATTGCAATGTCGTTCTAAAGAGTATATGGTGCACGTTACGTAAGTTTTGAAAAGGTAGAAGGAAAAGAATAAAAAGAAAAGAAGGAAAAAGTGTACTGAAAACGATAATACATAGCGATAGCGCACCAATGATCTTAAGAAGCTATTTATAGTTTTCACGCAATCATGTGTTTTATGAATACCTCTATCATTACATTTTACCGACGAGGTAGACCGACACTTCGTTTCTTCGTTTTTGTCGTCAACGAAATCAGGTAATACTATATTGAATACAGAGGGAGGGTGATCGATAAGCTGATGGCGGTAGGCAATGGCAGCAAATGTCCAACAGAAAGTGACTCGTTTCATTATATCACTCTCCTTTCTTTCTCATACTCTCTCTCTCTCTCTCTTTCTCACTTACTCACTCTTTTTCTCTCACTCTCTCACTCTCTCTCTCTCTCTCTCTCTCTCTCTCTCTCTCTTTCTCCCTCTTTTATCTCCTTCTTTGGACCCCAAAAGAAAAAGGAGGAATAAAGATAGAGTGATGGGAAGGATTAGAGAAAGGTGAAAATCGTTCATAAAACCACGCATAAATCCACTACGTAAGAAAGATTTTTTCTCCTTTTGTGATCAGAAATTATCGTCATCATATGAGTCATGATGTATATAAGTATAATTTTCTGTTTCTTCTTTTCACTACTGTTTTTATCATTATATTATTATATTGTATATTATTATAGTAATCGTAATAGTAATAGGAATAATATGAAATCGACTCCTGCAGAGCAAACTATAATAAAATAGTGCTGAGAGACAAATCTCGTAATTAATATAGACACGAACTCATTGTTTTGATCTTTATGAAAAATAATATATAACATATATGTTCAAAAATTATTAATATTAAAAGAATAATAGACAAAAGTACATATACTTTATATGCATTTGTTATCGAACAAAATTATTGTACTGCTGCTGTGTGTTCTATATAGCATAGACACGAAATTGAGTCAACCATAAGTTGAGGAAATAAATATAAGAGATTGGATAGTAATATATTACTAAATTTTATCAAATAAGTAGAAAAAGAGTAAATCAGTTTATTAGTTCCGTTAAAATCGATACAAAAAAATCACTGAAACTATGCATCGATAAAATTAGGTTAGTCTCGAAACTATGATACCCTAGTCACGAATCTAGACGTTTACCAATGTACAACACATTGCTTGCGTGAACTTCTTTTTCTTAGTCTATAAAAACTGAAGAGAACCATAAATTTATATAATTTAATAATATTTTAGAAATTCAAATCCATTGACATAAATGATTGGACATGTATGTCCTTATTCTTGCCATAAAATCACTTCTTCATAGCTCGTAAAAAAGATAGAGTGAGTTACCATTGAAACGCATTTCTTAGTGTTTTGAAATGTCAAAAATCTGAACATCAGCTATTTACGTGCATAATCAAACAGGCAATCGCTACTTCACGGAATACATACCGATTCAAGCGTTTATATGAATATCAGTAGTGAGGGGTATAAACTTCTCTTTTAACGTAAATTTCAAGGGGCGCAACTGTATTAAAGTTTTTCTTCGCGAAAAATATCCAAGACACCATGTACGCCATTAATTAATAAGATCTCATTTAAAAGACGAAGGTTTAATCTACCTTTTATTGTTCATCACATTTTTGAAAAGGGTTTTTATTTATGCATATACTATTCCCGAAAAATACCAAATATTGAGTTAATACCAATATTTAAGAAAAATATTTGCGTAATTATACTATCTATATAGGCATATTTCATGAATTAATATTTTGCTCATAATATCCTTATCGCAAATTATTTGATATAAGTAAAACGCTATTTTTCCGATAACTGCAAGGTTCTTCAAGGTTTTTCAATTCTTCTTTAAATAATTATAAGCGTTTAGTAAAAAAATTAAACTTAATGTTACTATTTTTTTTTTGTCATTCTTGTATATTATTGCTAATATTCAACATCATTAAATATAATAAATATAAAACTCTTAAATGGTTCTTTCAGGAGATATGTACTAAAGTAATCGAACCAAAGGAAAGAGTAACATCTTACTTCCAATCAAGAGGGACTTTGATTCAACTTTAAAAACACCTATTAATCAGTAACACAAGAAGCAAAAGATTATATCAAATATTTATAAATTAGATTGGAGAATATTAGGAACAAGTACAGCTTATATATTAAAGAAAAATGTGAAACAAATGACTTGCTAAGCAATTAAATGAAATAATGAGATAACAAAAGATATTGATGAGCAGTATATTTAATGCAAGGACTTTTTGGAGTATATACATCCACATTTTTGGTAATTCTTGGCTCCTTTGTCATTAAGTATAAAAATATTAATAAAAAGTTTATACTGTTCTAGGTTAATTTATCTTATAAGCCTATTAAGACATTACAAGTGGGCATATTAAATTATTCAATTTCATGCAATACAGTTTTCTTCCCTTCAACTGTTTATACAAATGACCTAGATCTAAAAATACTTCAATCAAATTGGATTATAGTGACAATACAACATAAAATTTATTTATGGACACACAAATATTACATTAAATTTATTATGTAACATAAATTTGCTTAGTTGAGTGAGGGCTTCTTGTTACAAGTATAAATGCTATCGTTTCTACCGCCATTGTATAAATCTATTACTGCATATCATGCCATTATATTCAATCTCTTTCGTATTTGTAGAGCGTCTCGATCCTAGCAATGTCAAATATTTGGATACCATAATCTGTTGGCAATATCACAAATATATCGACAAAAATAGTTTGAGATAAAGGAAATAATTTTGCAGAGAATACTTTGAAAATACTTTTGAGACCAACATTTGTGTTGGCACGTATGCGTATGTCGCACAAGTATGTACATTTTATATATTTCTAATAAAATTAGGAGGTAGTTTCTTCTTTATTCTTTTGAATCATAATCAAATTTATATGTTGCAGGCACTTTTTACTTTTGTTTATATTCACACATTTATATAGTGTCTATTATTGAGTAAGATATTGCATTCTTTGATAAAAATTGAACTGGGGAAAGAGTAAGCTGATAAATAGTAAGTCGATTAATAAGATAATAATAGTATATGGATTAATAAGTCGATTAATGTTGAGGATTTCAAAAGGACATTCCATATATGAATTTATTCAAGATAAATGTGAAGCGAGTGACATGCTACGCAATTAAACAAGAGGAGCTTCATTTTTAAAGGAAGGCCTTTTTGGAGTATCCACATCTTCATATTTGACAGTTATTGATTTTTTTCACAGTAAGTTTTAAAATATTGATAAAAAGTATAGGCCATAATATTAATAACAAGTAGATGTAATATTAAAACATTGGCCGCCACACCAAAATCATTTGTTTTTCTCAGGATGCAAGGAAATTATTTTTATTATTCTAAGCATATAATGGCATAATAATAATAATAAACATGGTTATATAAGACAACATTCTTGCCCATGGGGCAAGATAATGATTTCTTTTTGCGGGTAAGAGCATTTGCAGCAGAAAATCGAGAAATGGAAGTATTTACTAAAGAAGTTGAATATGCGACTGAGTTGAAATATGAAAATTTAGGTTTTAGTATCGGATTATTTTAAACTTGAGGAAATTTGTTTTAAAATGGTAATTTGCTCTGTACGTTGTACTTTGGTTGTCCTTTAACACTTTCATGTCCTGTGACATTAACGCGTTGCCATTTGCAAAGCCTTTAAGAGGATCAGTTGCTTGTTTTCAAAGTGTCACATTGCAGTTCGGTTTATAACTTTAGTAACGTTCTAAAAATTTTCCCTAATAATGGATTACGAAGAAGAGAAAATTTTAGAAGATAATTATGCTGATGTCCTCTCTGATGTTCCTGAAGATAGTGATTTAGAAGAGACAAGTGAAAGTGATACAGAAAGTGATACAGAATCTGTAGATTCAGGTATTATTACTGAAGTGCAAAGAAGACGACGGATCAGGCTTTTATCGAGTGACTCTGAAGAAAGCGACGTATTAATGAATTTAGATTGGACAGAATTTGATGAACCTGTGAATAATGAAGTTGTTAGTGGCACTCCGGGTCCTACTGTGTTCCCAATAAATAAAAGTAAAGTAGAAGAGTTTGTAGATATGTTTATTGGAAACGATTTGTTTGAATTTATTGCCACTGAAACAAACAGATACTACAGACAAAATTGTGGTAAACATAAAGAACAAAAAAAAAGAGGCAAATGGTTCGATGTAACTGCATCAGAGCTTAAAAAGTGGTTTGCACTAATAATTATAATGGGATTTATAGAAAAACCAGAAATAGACGATTACTGGTCCACAAATCCACTGATAGAAAATCCAATATTTAACGAAACAATGAGCCGTAAAAGATTCAGACAAATATTCGCTTTCATTCATTTTGCAAACAATGCTAACATGCCTGGCAATGCTAACCGACTCTTCAAAGTTCAATACCTAATAGACTATTTCTCAAAAAAATTTGAAGAAAACTTTCAATCTTTCGCAAAACATTTCTATTCACAAAGGTATGATACCGTGGCAAAGACTTAGCTTTAAAACTTATAATCAATCAAAAATAACAAAATATGGTATCCTGGTCCGAATGCTATGTGATTCTGCTAGTGGATATATTTCGAGTTTCAAACTTTATTCTGGCGTTGGACAAACTGGCTGACCGATTCTAAACCCCCGTATTCTTCATTATAATAAGCAAATGAAAGGAGTGAAGCGGGCTGATAAATATCTTAGTTGTTATCCCATATATAAAAAGACAATAAAGAGTGGTCCAAAAAAGTTACATTATATCTTTTCAACTGCAGTTTGTTCAATGCGTTTAGTGTATATAAACATATGAATGTAAGCTGTGGTGAAACTATGGGATTTCGTGACTTCCTTGTGCATACAGCAACATATAGGATACAAGACACACACATCGAAGAGAATTTTGAAAATCCTACAACATCGACTCATCGTCATCATGACCCACTCACTTCATCCCCCTTACCTAATAAGAGACGTTTTTCTTACACCTGTGTGAAACCTTCATCTCATATGCGAACCGTCGAATTTATTCGCAAATCTTCTTTTCCTTTTTAATTTCCTTTTTCTTTCTTATTCTTTTGTCGTCCATCATTGAAGCCAATGATGACTGAATATAATGGTCCTGAGAAAAGTAAAGGAAAAGAGAAATAATGACGGACGGCGATGAGTTTATCGAGAAAAGAAATAGAGATGTTAGGAGAGAACAAAAACGACGGCGGCGTTTTGATTTATTGATTATTAGTAATTAACTCGCCCGGATGACCTGACATTCTTTCTCTCTCTCTCTCTCTCTCTCTCTCTCAAAAGGCATGATTACACCTCTAGGCAAGGTTACTTCGATATCAAGAATATATTATTTTTACAACCACTTATTATACCTTCCAGAGCAACAAAGTATACGAAAAATGAGTAACCCGATTCGTTAGGGAAAGAAGAGGGTGAAAGAGAGAGAGAGAGAGAGAGGACTGACCAAAATCGTTGATGGCGGTGGGAATGGCGGCGGATGTCCAGTAAAAACAGAATCGTATCTCACTCTCTCTCTCTCTCTTTTTCTTTGTGTCTCACTCTTTCAAGTTCATATACCGCGATAATTAAACTACTTACAGTAAATCCGATTACAAGATCAAATTTCTTTTAACTGAAAGCACGTAACCTAACAAAAGCCTTCCGACTCTTCAACCATTTTAAAATGCAACATCTGCTCGCAAAACGGATGCGTTTTTCGTTTCAGTTTACATTTACAAAGTTTTCATATGCGAAATCTATTGTCTGTTACAATTAATCCTAGTTCTGCACTTGGAGTGTAGGACACCCAGACCAACTTTGAACTCTATTTAAAACAAGTAAATGTTTTTGAATAAGACTTGTACAGCCATTTATGTGTAGTTGAGATATGTATTTTTATATGCCAACTATCAGAATAGTCCGCGCTGTGTCAGTTGTTAATTATGATCGAGTAAAGTTGAAGTTTGTACAATCTGTGGTGTGCTATATCCTGTGTCTACATTAAGCTGTTTTCGCGTTAATTTTGGATTCTCTATTATTGAAAATTTTTAATCCATTCATGCTTTAAATAATGTGATCCAATATACAAGTGTGGTAGAAATTAATTTCTAACCTTATGTCTCGTTCATACTCAAAATCAAATGCAATCATTAAGAATGGAAAATCAGCTATTGTACAGTAATATAATGAAAATAAAGAGGGGTCAAATGTTCTAATCAGTTATGTCGTATATTCACTGTTAATAGAAAATCTAATTGTTGGTCTATAAGAATTTTTTTCGGGATGAAGGATATGGCTGCTGTAAATGCCAGAATAGTATTGTTATATAAAAATGGTGGTGGAAATTTTACAATCTCTATCCAATCTTGTCTGAAAGAACTCTATAAGCAATCTGTAAGGATTATTCACTAGAGCATTTCAATATGTCATTCATAGCATATGTCATCAAGAAGAAACGTCGATGTATAATTTATCCACGTTCGAAAAATAAGGAAACTAAAATTGTATGTCTCTCAAGTAAACGTTCAATTTGCGATAAACACCGCAGTGACTTATGCGTTCAATGCATCGGTCATGAATAAACATTTTATAATTTTAATATTGTAATTCTCTACTTTTGTAGCTCCTTGTAGAGATAAGAATTTGTATGTATGGATATTTCAATGAAGTTAATGGAAAAAAAAAAAAACAAAAAATGGAGATTGATGGAATAATTGAGTACTCTTTCCTTCTCAAAATAAGTTACGTTTGTACTTTAAAATAACTATAGTTGTTTTTGTAACGACCATTTCAGTACTTATTTCTTTCTGAAAGAGACTCGTCTCAAGATGATTATGTCATTAGATTTTTTTCGAAATAAAGAAAATTGAAAAGGATATTTCGTTTTAAGGAAAAAAGTCAATTTTTGCGCATTGCATGATTCACGAATTTTCTTTATAATATTTTAATTCGAAGTGCATTTTCAAATCTACTGATTATTATTTCAGAGGCTCCAAGGAATATACAGAATTTTTTAGAGTCAAAATAATTCATTCTGTATAAACAACAGCTGTTCCAATTGCCTAAGGTGTACCACATCGTAAATCCACGATTAGAAATTATTTTCAGGTTTGCAAAACTAAAGTTTATTATTATCTTACTTTGGTTCGCATTCTAATATATTCCCCATCACGTATATGCTTATGTATGCACGTATATACATGTTATGTACGTAGTCTTAATCGTGTGTCGGCAATAGAAGCTACGAAAAATTTCGAAAGCAGATCAATTGTAAGAGCAAATCGTAATTAATTATAATTTCAATGATCATTCTCTTCATATTATTAATGTTCTCAAAATTGTAACTGTATTTTCGTTTGGCAAATCGTTGCACGTTTCACTTAATAATTGATGATATTAAACGTTACATAATTTTCTGAAACTTTCATGTATTTTTATGCAGTGGAGAAGTTACTAGGTGCAATTGCATTCTTTTGTAATGAAACTGTAATTCTGAATACAATAATCGATGCAGTTTTTCACCCTCTAAAAAACATGTTCAGAATGTTATGTCTGAAAATTGTTAGTTTAGGTGTTATTTTAATTTTAAACATGTTAAATTATTTCAATAATTGAATAGATATAGACGAACGTGTGAAAGTGGGAGATAGAGAGACAGAGAGAGAATGAGTAAGGGAAAGGGATAGAGAAAAGAGAGAGAACACTTGGTACTAACTCAAGTTGAACCTTTAAGGCTGTTTACTATCTTTCGCTCGAAGAACGAAACTTCGGCGACAAGGAAGAGAAAAATATAAACTACGAAAGAAGCAAGAACGCTGTCCCTACCTGCGTCTATCGTAACGGTGAATAAGCTTGCGATGGTTATAGCCTTCTACATATACAAAACAATCGGTTTCGTGCATAGTACAGTAAGTAGGGATAGTAAATTGAGAACTAACACTTCTCAGTCTCTCATATACATATATATCTTTCTTTTAAGGTAGAGAGCGTCTCGCAGTGATCTGTGCTTCATTCAACGTTGGTACTCAATTGTTTCAGGATAAGTACATTGGAAATAAAAAATATAATTGGAAAATATAAGATTTAGTATACAAATCTGCGATAAAAAATAAGAATTTGTCGAATATTTTACTTAAAAATAATTGGTGAATACTAATAATTGATGAATATATTATTTTAATACAAATTAAAACACGAGTTTATATCCACATTATCTACGAATATCCACATTATCTCCCAATGCTTGTTTCTTTACGTGGTTTCCCTTTGTAGGACTAGTAGACTCTATAGTATTTCGACCATTACTACTACTAATACTGCTAATAATAATAATAATAAAAATACAATATCATATAATATAATAATAATTAATAGTAAAGAAAATTAGATTGGACTGATCATGAATAAGAAACACTATTGAAACAAATGCATAACCATCATAAGGTAGTACTACAAAGCGAAACAATAACGGAAAAAAACAAAAGAAATGTTTCGTACTTTACATCGTATGTCGATTTTTTCAGCTCTCCGTTTTCACCGCTGTGGCGATAAACTATGTGTAGCATAAACTGATAATTCCGCTATGGTGGCATCAATAATAACTTTGTATTTTTATACATATAGAGAGATTTTTCGGCATATGTTTATTATAATGTATCTGGCAAAATGACGTGAAATGACATTAAAGGGCAACAGTGATTAGTCTACGTCATTCGTAGATAGAGAGTGACTATATGTGTAAATTATAAGAACAATTACGAACTGTTGGTTATTTAGTATCTGTGATATAACGCAATTATCTATCAAAATGATGGTAATCTTAACCTTTTGTCCGTTACTGTGGATATGAAAAAGCAAAAGGTAATCTTTAAAAAAAAATATTTACTCGCGTTAACCAATATTTTGACAAGCTCTAATAACTCAAAGACAACGTGCGATTACAGTATTGAAAATAAATAAATGACACGGTAGCAATTACTTGAGTCTACGGTAAAATTTTTTGTAATAGTTCACTTGTTGGTGCAAAGTTATTGACAATTGGTTAACCTATCCCTTGCAGGTATCCAAGCCTGGTTTCCCCTAATAAATGTTACGACTCCATCTTCATTGGTAAACAATACATAATGGGGCAGAAAATAACGACTGACATCTGCACAGATGAGTCATATGTTTCAATGTTTAGTTAAACTTTATTTCACAGGAGACAATATATATCGCCAAAATAATAATACGAGCTATCCGCAAGATGGCGATGCAAAGTTTAAAGTGAAGCGCCGTATGGACGATATTCACGTGCAACTGCGATGACTGGTCTGTGCTGATTTCTACTGTTCATTTTATTCCTGTTTACTTGGGTTAATGTTATTGAAGTACACAAGGGTGGAGAATAGCATAGTTCAATAATAATAATTTCTCTTGCTGAGGAGTTTTTAGCAGATTTAGAAGAAAATTATAAGTCCAATCGAATGGTGGAAGAAGGAGAACCAGAACCAGATTTTATTCCACCAAACATTTCCATGTCTGTTAAAGAAGGTTAGTTTTTATTTCACATTGTATGTTTCACATACCTATAACTTTTATTAGTTTCTTTTTATTATAGAAGTAAAAGTTGCTCCTGTGAGAGAATTAAGAAAGCTTTGTCTTTTCGAGCAGCTGAAAAAGATTATGTTCTAAATTGAAAAATACAGTAAACTACCTAAGAAGTCTTCGATATCATAGACCTTGTTGAATCTACTACAGAGTATGAATTAATCGTTGAAGCTAATAATATGGCAGTTGATATAAACAAAGAAATAGATAATTCTTTTTTTTTAAGCAGATGGTGTTTGCAAAATGATTGTACTAATCAATTTTCTAATTCATTCTTTTATGTTTATGTTTTATATAGCTACAATACATCGATTCACAAGAACAAATACTAGAGAGGATTTCCAGAACTCCAATCATTGGTAATAGGACCTTTGGAAAATGTTATGACTATACGAGAACTTGAAAATGATTTTGATAAAGGAAAAAATAATGAAATTCTATAACAATTTCTTTCGTAAGCTACTATAATGGTTGTATCTGTCACAGCTTCTAAGACAACACAACGAGAAAAATTCCAAATTATTGGTCAAAGGAATTTGAAACACAAGTACCATTCTATGGCAAAATATTCCAGAAACGTTTTTTGCAAATCTGTTTGATGTTACATTTGAATGAGTATGCTTCGAAAACTTAACATCAGAACGAGAGTTCAAAAAGTAAACAATTTCATCGAATACTTGGACGAGAAATTCAGAGTATTTTGTACTAGGAAAAGAAGTTTCTATAGACGAAACTGTTATGAAATTTAAGAGGAGGATTAGTTGTATAACATATAATTCACAGAAATCTACTAAAAGGGGAATACGAATATTTGTCCTGGCCAACGCAAAATCCGCATACATTTATGCCATTTTACCATACTATGGCAAACTCATCTCGCAAGATCTTATGAAACCAGATCTGCCAGTATCATCATGAATAGTTTTACATCTTTGTAACAAATTGTTACATTGCGTTCCTGGCTGTGCAGGATATTGCGTTTACACAGATAGATACTACACAAATTTAGTCTTGGCCGAGGAATTGTTATAAATGAATTGCCACATATCAGGTACAATATAAAAAAATCGCAAAAACATACCACAACAAATTTCTAATCCTAAATTTATCAATTCAAATACAATTGCAAAGCGCCATTTAAATTACTTACTCCTTGCTTGGAAAGACAAGTGAATTGTAACTATGTTGAGCATGTATCACACCATTGGGTCAAGAGTCGTAACTAGATTTTCACGAAATTTTACTTTTGAAGAAATTTCTCAATCAAGTGTGATTGCTGATTATACAAGTAATATAGGTGGTGTAGATAAAGCCGATCAATATGCATCAACATATTGTTTCCTGAGAAAATCGTTGAAATGGTGGCAGAAATTGTTCTTTTGGGAACTAGAAACAAGCGTCATACATGCTATATACTTTACAAGATTTGCCAGGAAAGGAAAGGAGAAAGCGCTTTGTCACACTATAATTTTGTCAAATTGTTAGTACGTCAGCTCGTAACTTTCGGAATAACAATATGTATGACAGGCCTTCCGGAACAGATAAAGAACAACGTTTAGATGTAAAACTCTATATAATAAATCAGTTGCCAAAAGGGAAAAAGAAAAAGTGTCTTGTTTGTTCACCACAAGGAAGTAATGTGGTAAAAAAACAAACAGTTTTCTACTGTGAGACCTGTGAATGCAAACTCAGTTTGCATCCCAATGAATGTTTTTAAAAATTCCACACATTGCTTAATTATAATTAATATAAATATTGTAATAAAAATTATATTACTCCTAAGATGAATAAAGATTGTTTTGAACACCTTTAATATTGCGTTGGTTTCTGTAACCCTAAATACTGCCTTATTCACTTAAAGGAAACCTTCAAAAAACAAAAAACAGGCAGCCTTATCCCCACCACCGGCAACGCTATGTCTGCTACGCTACCAGCATCTCCCCACCATTCATTGACCAAGCAGCGGATCATCGAGCGCGCCGTCAGTCCTTCGCCGAGCTGTCTATGCGGATGGTCACATAAAAAGAGGGGTGCGGAGCTTCTCCTCGGTTATTCTTACGAGTCTCTCGACTAGTACACTACGCCAAAGTTCTCTTTGTACAATTACTAAAAGTATTCTAGAATAAACCTAAAGTTATTGTTATAACTCGTATACTTTATTCAAGTAATCCTGGTTGCGCGTTCTAAGTCTACATAAGTTAATACACCGCGCAGTCGACAAATTCTCTCATATCGTGAAATTCATTCACACCTATAATCAAACCTTAAAACCTAAACGGTAATCTTCTTTACTAGCGGTCAAGGTACTACCGTTAGAGGTGCGTAGGAATCAAATCCATTCTTCTAAAATCACGTATGCAAAGAACACGTCGCGACGGTAGGAAATACCATCACCGCCGACTCCTTCCATCTCGATATGGTACACATTAGTATTACACCGACGTCGTGGGAATCTGCAACGCCCCGAAAGTCAATCAGAAGGATACTCTCCCTTATCGCCTTATCCCGATCACCATCGTCAGGAGGGTAGTGCCGATCTCACAATTACCATCTTTGGCTCATCGAAGTAGTAGCCTCTCAAGAAAATTCGTCTGTTATATTTTTTTGAGGTCTGTACTGAGTGGGACGAAACACATTTCTGGTGACAGCGGTGAGATACGTAAAACACAGAATGTCTAACCACAGAGCAAATCAACCCGACAGAATGGAGAAGCGAAGTAAGACAAAGAAGCCAGACGAAATCGAACAAGAAGAAGTTGTTCGACAGATTCGCCACAAAATGGCTCAATTAATGGAACGCGAGCGCGAAGAAGCTTTGAGAGCAACAGAAAACGTCGCGAAAACTGAAACAGACACGATTGCAACTATATTACCAGAAATACATTCGATGCGGCGACGACCGAACGAATCAATTCGGAAAGCTATGAAAATCGTACCACGTTTTGATGGGAAAAATATGCCTGTGTATTCATTCATACGCGCGTGCAGAAGAGCACGGGAAATGATGCCATCAACTTCCGAGCCCACGGTTACAAAATTAATGATCAACAAGCTACACGGAGCTGCATATAGAGCTGTAGAAGGCCACACTGTACAGACAATTGACTCATTATGTAACCGACTGCGACAAATTTTCGGATCGCACCACACACACGAGCATTACAGGTCGGAACTCAGAAATATCCTGATGAGGAACAACGAGTCGATGATAGAATACATAAACCGAGTGAAAGACCTGTATCAAGCTTTATTAAATGAAGAACGCAACAGTCAGGAGATAACAAAAATCAAACAAGACGAGATTGATGAATTCGCCCTCCGGAGTTTCTGTGACGGCCTTCCGCTAGATTATCACCGATTAATAACAATTTCTACGTGCAGAGACCTCACAGACGCATACGACCAAGCATTAGAACTATACGCGAAGATGGAGTACGAGAAGGAAAGACGAAGAGACCTCTTATCTCCCCGAAAACCCAGACCGGAAACGCGCCAGAATATTAGAGATAGGCGAACGACCGACTCTTCGGAGACGCTGCAAAAATAAATTTTATTAAGGAATATGTAGAGTGGCACGAAATGACTGTACCCTTCGTCAAAGCAAAGGAGATAACCTTTTCGGCGCGAACAAGCAATGTGGTCAAAATAGACATTTCAAGCAAAGAAAATAAAACATAAACTAAGGGTTGTGTCGGTGATAGCGGGTAATTCATGGTTGTCCGCCAGTTCTTTTGCGTCCAGATTTACTGGAGTTCCATTGTTCGTTATAAAGAAGGTAATGTTCCTATTATACATTATCATTCTGTCTTTAATTTCTATTAGGTTACTGTCGATGTGAGTGTAAGTTTCTTTAGCTGGAGTCTCGTCGCTAGCTTCGTCCGTCGTGTCGTGTATGTCGGTTGGAACTTGAATCGTTTCTTCTAGTATCTTATCGGCCCATTTATCTTGAGGTTTCGAGATAAAGCATCCGCGTTTACGTTCCTCTTTCCGGCCTTCTATACGATGTTATATTCATATTCGGTTAGCTTTAATCGCCAGTATATTAACCTCGATGTTGGATCTTTCATGGAATTTAGCCATACTAAAGGCCTGTGATCTGTTACTAAAGAGAAACTAATGTCATAAGGATAAGCTCTGAAATCATTCATCAAAGGCTGAATAACCTCGTTTTTTAGGAGCCTATTTGTTTATTTATCTCCTCTTTATGTATAGGAGGGAAGCGATGCTGGCGTACGGAGAAGGGTATTGAAACTACAATCATCTTAACTCAATCTTATGAGTTATGCTATTCGTGAATGTTAGCTTATCTTGTGGTAGGTAGAATAATTCCAGGGAGTCTCTTATCATATCTTTTGCCGTTTTAATTTTCTCTATGTTTAGTGATTCTAAGTTTATGCTCTGGAGAGTTCTTTTATAGCGTTCATTAGTGTCATCTGAAACCGTCCTACAGTGATAAGTGGAATAGAGAGAGGAAGAGGAAGGACTCGTGGCGGCCTTCATTGATTGCGCGATCTCTTTTATCCCGATTGTTTGTGCGAAGCATCCCAGTTTCCGTGGGTTGTTATGTTGGAAGAGTAAAAGTTATTAAGAAAAATGAGAATCACGTTACCCGTCAAGGAAAGAATATCTCTATCTATTCAACTAGAGATTTTGGACGAAGTCCTTCATTCTCTTCTTGACGCAGCCATTAAACTACAATTAAAAATGATAGCAATCTCTAGGAGGCTAGTGGGAGATATACCCTGGGCCGACGTAAGACGCAAATTTCGTTCGATCTTTTTAGGTAGAGAAACAAAGATCATTATATTAAAACATGAGATAGTAATACATAAAGAAACCGAATGAATTGAAATAATACACGACAACCATTCGACCCCTGTAGGCAGACACAAAGGTGTATCGAAAACTTACGTTAGAATCCGACAGAAATATTATTGAGCAAATTTAAAGAAAGATATTAAGAATTATATACAAAAGTGCTGAAGCTGCCGGACGAAGAAGCTTGTTAGGTTAAAAACCCATCAACCGATGACTATCACTGACACGCCCGGAAAGACGTTCGACAACGTATCTATGGACATCGTAGGTCCGATGCCCACCACGAAATCCGGACAATGCTATATCTTAATAATGCAAGATCTTCTCAGTAAATATTCTATCGCGGTCCCACTTCAACAGACTTCTTCGGAGGAAATCGCAAACGCATTTATTAAAAATGTAATATGCCGATTTAGCTTTTCAAAAAAGATTTTGACCGACCAATGCACTAACTTCCTATCGGAATTAATGAAAGCCGTTGCTAAGAAATTCAAAATCCATCAATATCAGACGACCGCGTATCAACCACAATCAAACGGCTCAATTGAACGATCACATCGCGTCCTCGAAAAACAGCGAATGGGACGATTGGATTGATGTGGCTATGTGCTCATGCAATACAAGCGCACACGAAGGAATAATGTCTACACCTCACGAATTAGTATTTGGCCGATTAGCTAGAATACCGAACGAATTTATCTATAACGATTTACAAAATGAAACATGCACATTATCTGGGACTGTTAAATAAACAGATTAATAGATTGCAAGAAGTTGCGAGACAACATTTAATTAACGCAAAAATAAATCAAAAATAGACTACGACAAAAAGCAACGAGTCGTCGATTTTAAAGTAGGAGACCTGGTATACCTTTTAAAAGGAAGACAATGTAAAAATACGTACTGATAATGGCGATCGCATAGTACACGCCACAGACTCAAGGTCGATACATTTAAATAACATTGGTAACAGTCGCCATTATGGAAACCCGTATTACCGACGCACGGTTCTTTTTTAGGCGCAGCATGGCGCAACGATCGCTCTAGTTAGAATCACATGAAGCTTTCCATTTAATCGAATTTCGTCAAAATTGCTGGTTGACCAAAACGAGTGGTGTATCATAGCACGACCTCGCGGTTGTCAAAAATCATTATTCTCATGTGGTCCGCAAAAAATTTTATGAATTGTAAGTGGCTAAATGACTGTTTGTTTGTCTACGTTTAATTTATAGAAAATATAAGAATTGATAAAGCACATTTCAAATCCCCCCCCCCCAAAAAAAAAGAAAACGTGTGCCACCACTTCTTCACTGAAAATCACCTCAAGAGTGCAAAGGGCTAGAACATTAGTAAACACAAACTATATTCAATGCTGAACTACAAAATAATTACTTGTAAATATTGGTAAAGATTATATCAAAAAGATGAATTTTATATTACGACAAATAAGTGAAATTAATAATGCAATAAAAATAATTAATTTTTATTTAGAATTATTAATAAATTTTTCTTTAGCTCGTAAACCACTTAAAAGTCTCATCTCAATATGTCTATGAAACTGATGAAGCTATATCTTGTATCGTTATACATGTACTTTTAAATATATGGAATTATAGTACGAAGTTTCCTGATAAAACTCTATATTATCTTACGTTTACTGATCTACATTTAAGTTTCTTTTTATTTATTAGATTATATTTATGGATAGTCTAGTAATAGTACGTACAAAAAATCGATTGAAAGGAATAACGTTTTAAACGATTTTATATATAGGAACGTCAAAACACGTTCGAGAAACGAATATCCGATATTGGAAAATGTTCCATTTCTCTCACTCACGTCTTTATATTTACGCTCTGAAGTTATTTTCAGGTATTATATTATGTTTACTAATTATTATGTTACGTTTATTGATCATGCGAAATTGTTTTCGATAGTATAAAACAAAATGGGTTTAAAAGACCATTTTTTAAACGGTTTTCAAAAAAATAACAAAAAATTTTATTTATTTTTTTCCAAAATATTTTTTATATAGCTAGTTTTTTTCTATGTTTTATTTATTTTCATTCTTAATGCGTTCGAAGCAATGATTTAAACTATACAATTATGTTCAAAGAGAAATGTGAATGATAAGATAGTCATTTCGATGGTAAAAAAAGAAAACGTATGGATTGAAAATTTTTGATAAAATTGCCAAAAAAGCGTTTCTTTCTTTCTTTCTTTCTTTCTCTCTCTTTCTTGCGTTAATCAACAATGTCAGGAAATTAATAATGTATCTTGCATTTTTTACATACCGACGTTGAAGATTCTTTACTAGCGCAATGGCACGACACACATGTCCTTGTTTTAGCTTCATATGCTGAATCAAAATGATTTAATACATAAGCTCAAATTTATAAGACAATTAAGGAGTTGATATATATGCTATTGGAAGTCATGCTTTACGCGGTGTAATTGTATATATTTGTGTGTATATCTCCATACCTACAAATCTTGATAAATTGTAAGTTTTAAAAAGGCGATTAACAAAGTTTTATTTACATTATTATATAAAAATAAATAAACTTTCGAAGTACTGCTATATATTCGTAAACTTGTAAGTAATTACATTATTTCATGAAACTTTTTTGTTTTTACGTTTTTTGGAATTGTATAAACATTTTACTCATTAACCATTATGAAAAAGTTGTTTTACATTTTTAATATTGATAAATACTCCAAGTGAATATCAACACAATATTCATTTTTAAATTATACGAAGACAATATTTTTATATTTTCAAGATTGTTATAGTTTTTCTTATTATTATATATTTAATATGTATATAATTTGCGTGAATACGCTTCTGCCTAGCGATTGTATCCACATTTGTAAAACAAAAAGAAAAGAATTTTTATAATGACACTATTTATCTTGTTACTTAAAAAATTGTTTTACGTTCTCCTATTCCTGTATTTGAAAGCAATTTTATTATTAATTAAATAAACACACTTGTATTTCACTGTCTCTCTACTTAATACTAGCGTTTTCTTCTACTGCAAAATATATAGGAAGAGATGATGAAAAATCAGATTTCTTAAGGAGTAGTAATGAGTGTCGGCGCTGTTCGATTGTGGCAATGGTGTAAATGCATTATGACCGTACATTGGATGGCAGTTGGATGCGCATACATGTGTCAGTCGAGGGAGATCTTCCTAAAGAGGCTTACCGTTTATATAACACAAAATGAATGATCCTTTCTATATACCCGAAAATTTGTCGCTAGCTATAATGACTCTTTCTGCGCAGACAGAAAAGAATGGTGTACTTGTAACTTGGACATGCGGATGAACTCCCAGGAATTACTCCTCGTGCAATAACGTTGGCCTGTAAGCCTCAGAGAAGATTTTGCTAGAGTGACTGTGGAGAGTTTTAATGGTTAAAAGTCTTACGCTACTCTAGTCCTTTCTTTTCGAGTCATAATATTTTTGTACAAATTTACCTCATGTAACAGAAAATATATATGTATATAAATATACAATATATTATATATAAATATAAATATACAATATATTATATATATATATAAATATACAATATATTATATATATATATAAATATACAATATATGCGTTATATATTATATCAATTTATAATATATAAATTTTATATATTATATAAAATATATATAATATACGCGCGCACGTGTATATTAAAGAAAGATAGAGGAAAGTGAACGAGTGAGAGAAAGACAGATAAAATTGTGGCCAAATGTATCTTGCCTCATCACACCGGCTACGTTGTCTTTGGTTAACATCTCGCGCTGCATCAACGCGCATGCTCATGAAAAAATCCGACAGAAAGAACGGCCCAATCTTCAGCATCACCCCTTTTACTCTACTTTTCGATAAGATTTCTGACGTTTTTATCATAAATGGATAGAGATAGGAGGATTCATGGCTTTCTCTTTTTTCTTTCGTTTCCACTGTATCTCTATCTCTTGGGAGAAGAGGAGAAAGAGGAGAAGGAGGAGGAAGAAGACAAAGAGGAATTGCATTCTCGTTGATGCTACCACGACACTGTATTCGTTAATAAATTGGACACCCTTTGTATTTTCCAATTATCGTGCTCATACTGTCGAATCGTTCGATTCTATTAATCGTTGAATATATATATATATATATATATATATATATATGCATATACGTACGTATCTATCTTGAATTAATCGATATCGAGTATCAACTTTATCGATTCTGATGTAATACAAGAACGATTAAGCGTCATCGCAAATGTCGACGGAATACCTATACCCAGTTTAAAATCGATTAGTAGATACGTCTTTTCATTTCTCTCGACTACGACGAGAAAGAGTTGATTAAATTTTGAATTCTCGGAGAAGGACGCGATAAGAGTATCTCGATAAATAATTGTATCTATCTACATACATACCTACATACATATATACATACATACATACATACATATATATATATATATATATTTATATATATATGTTTATATATAAAAATAGTTTAAAAATAGCGTGCTCGAAGACGAGGATTTGGTATTCGTGAGAGAATAACTTGTGGCAAATGAGTCGTTACGTTCCCTCTCTTTTTCCCATCCACTTACACTTTATATCTCTCTTTCTTTCTTTGTACGTAAGAACGGTAGAAGGCAAAATTATGATATTTTATTTTAGTGTTCTTCTGTGCGCTGCTAAAGAAACATACAGAGGATTCATGCTTATTACAAGCGAGCACATGATAAAGGGCACTCTTTGGTCGAAACCATTCCTACATATGGTTGGTGTACTACGGTGGCACGCGACTCTTTCTATTATACTACCTTCCTCCTTCCTATTCGAGAACTTTTTCCCTTACTTTTCTTCCTCTCTTCTCTCTCTGTCTCTTTCCCTGATAAACAGCGGGTTATGCGTAATATACATCAGATTATGAAGATTGAAATCAAAGTGGCAACAGACCAGGCAGATCGTCGATATCTCTTCTTATATTTACGTCATTTCTGTTCTCCCTTTTCGTGGGAAAACAATGAAAAACCTAACGAGTTTTATGATTCTTCGACGACATCCGATCACCGATTCGAACTAACCGAATTATCCTCGAAATGAAGACATGATACATGGTAGCGGATGGGAATGATTACGGAGAAAAATAAGAGAAAGAAAGAGAGAGAGAGAGAGAGAGAGAGAGAGAGAGAGAGAGAGACATTTAATTCTCTCTTGTTAGATCGATAATCGAGAAGGACTATTTTATTCATATATAATGAATCGATTCTATTGGTAGAGTAGTAGTAGTTGTAGTAGGTAATATCGTGAGACGAGTCGTGTTTGACTAATCAGAAGAGTCTTTGGATCGATATCGACCCTACGATAAGAGAATAGGTCAGGGGTTAGGGTAGGGTTGGGTACTGGGGAGTTAGAGGTTGTAGGTAAATGTTAAAATCAAAAGGTGTCTAAAAAATTCCAGTAATCTTCTGTAGCGTATTATTCGAAAGTACTAGTACCTTCTGACTTAAGTTTATCGATACCACGTATCTCGAAATATATATACTTCGTATATCGAATAGAGAGGTCGCAAGAGTAGATCTTTTTATATTATTTGGGGAAAGAGTAATGATCGTTCGAGAAAGGATGTTTCGATTGATTAAATTTGTTCATCGTTAAATTAATTATCTCGAAATTGCTTTAGAGAAGAAAATGACTTTTATGGATTACGATATAAGAGTGATCATTTGTAAGCGCCGATTTATTTATTTATTTTCTTCCTTTTTTCTTTTTCTTTGCTAATAAATTCCAAAAAAAAGTATAACTGCTTTCGAGAATGTATCTAATGTATAAAACAAGAATAGAAGAAAATAAGAATTAATCTCTAATAAAATTTCTCGAATTGGAAAAGACGTTAACGTTGCAAAACGTTGAGATAATGTTACCCCTTTCTCTTTCTCTCTATTCTCATATAGAAAGCGAAATAATAAAGTAGGAATGATTATAATAATGAATTACAGAATTATATCGTGTCACGAGAATCGTGTTAAACCATTTCCATAAATAAGACTTCGGTTTCCATATTGGATACTCCGAGATATATGAGGTGTAAGGGTAGGTAGGTAGGTAGATTGAGGATGGATGTTTGTGCGGTAGGAAAGAAGGTCATCCTTTTTTTAGATACAAAGTATACTGGTGGCACGTAGTAACTTGGTTTCTCGCGATGTTGGTACCGAGAGATATTATTCATAAATTGTGGATATTTCAGCACAGATTAATTTTATCTATAAAACATTACGTAAAAACGCGAAATCGATTCTAATTTGCAAGTATAACGAATTGTTTTTTATTATTTATTTATTCATTTATTTTATTTTTTTTTTATTTTTATTACATGTCGAAAGTAAATAACATTATACCGTGCGCAAAGCAATTTAGTTACCAAAAAAACTTGTATTATTATAAATTCAATTATTATTTATCGATTCTACGTAAATTATTCGTACGAATATAAATTATTGCGCCTGATGATTAGCAATATGCAGTACTTCGTAGATAAAATTGATCGTGAGTTTGCGTCCAACGGTTGAGGATAAAACGAAAATTGAACTTGTATTGGTTCCTGATAAAAGGCAATACGTATTACTCGTTTGCACGACTCTCTGATTGCCTATCTCTCAAGGGGATTAATCGGCGAAAATAATCCAGAATTACCGGATTTAGATTTATCGATTGAAACGAATAGTAATTTATTTTCATTGTTGTTTATTTAATATTTTTAATTAAGAGTAACTACAGTATGTACAATGAATGCACTCATTTTTCATTTTTTTTATCCATTTACAAGTCTGTTTATTGTTATTATTATTATTATTATTATTATTATTATTATTCCCGTGTGGGGTGGCTATTCCTCCATCGGGCGCCTCTTCAGGTGGCGGATAGGGGGACGCCTTGTAGACATATCGGGTACCGGGGATTAATTTCCGGGGTGGACCAAAAATAGCTATGGGACGAACACCCAGAACAATAAACCAACTATGGGTAGCATAGAAGAAGAACAAGAATTACGCTGCAGGGGGACAGACCCCCCAGTAGCGGCGGCTGGACAGGGTGCGCAAACAGGCCCGCAGTCGTCGTCATCTTACAACTGCAGTCTTATGCCGGTGGCTGACTTGGCCAGTGTCGGATTAGATGAAACAAGCAGCGAAAACCCTTTCGAAAGGAGGTCGAAAATCGGGCGAACACCAACACAAACCCCGATCAAAGAGACAACTCCGAAAGGAAAAAGAAGTACAGAGAAAAAAAAAGAAACCAATATCTCTACACCGTAAATGGAGGACTCCGAGAGAACCGTGCTTCACGGCTCCCCCATCGATAACCACATCGCTAGTGCGAGGAAGAAAGAAGAGGAGGAGCAAGCGAAATGTAAAGAAATTTTGAAGGCCATGAAAAGTGCAACCGAGCGGCAGAGAAATATCAGTGCAGATGTCAAAAATGGGATCCTACTTTTGGGAGAAGCCCTGGACGTCATTGCACACCTGCGAGCATCATGGAAGGCCATTGAGCTCTCTAGAAGGGATCAGCTTACACGGACGGCGCGCGACAAGGCATCCCAGATCGAAATGGCAGAGGGGGCCAACAAAAAAAGAGCGGCTACGAGCCCTGTGGAGCAGAAGGAACAAAGAAGAAGGAGGAGGCGCCTCCCACTCTCACTTGGACGGAGGTAGTGAAGAAACGCCGGAGGCCGAAGAAGAAAATAGCGGAGACACCCGGCGAGCACGAGAAAGGCCGGGAAAATAAGAGCAAACCCAGACAGGCGAATCCTCGCCTGGAGGACCTCCTGATCAAACCAACTGGAGGAAGAACCTACGTAGAGGTGTTCGGGGAAATCTGTAGCATAACCAAACCGGAGGATTCGGAAGCAGAGGTGAGATCAATTCGCCAAACAAGGGCGGGCAAGGTACTTTTAGAATTGGACAGGGCCACAAAGGACAAGGCCGCGAGAAAAGTCTTTTAGTTTTCGAGAAAAACTAAAAGACACCTTAGGGGACAAAGCGTTGGTTCGTCACTTGGAACCTAGGGTGACAATAGAGATCAGGGACCTCGATAGCCTCACCACTGTCCAAGAAGTGGAAGAAGTGATTAGGAGGGACATACGGGAGTGCTCCGAAAACATGAAGATTTGGACGACCAAGACGAATTGGAGAGGGTTCAAAATGGCCATCGTGGAGGTGAGCGAGCAAGGAGCAAACCGACTTTTAAAGTCGGAGCACATCAAGGTGGGGTAGGTTAGTTGCAGAATAAGACGGAGGGCGGTAGTCTCAAGGTGCTATAGATGCCTCGGATATGAGCATACCGCCCGGAACTGCAAAGACCCGGATAGAAGCAGGCTCTGCTACAGATATGGCGAAGAGAACCATCGAGCAAAAGAGTGCCTGGCCTCGGAAAACTGCCTCCTATGCACAGAGAAAGACAGAGGACAAGGAAAATTCGAACGTGAGCACGCTTCGGGATTAGGGCGTTGCAGCGTGTTCAAGGAAGCCCTTAATAAGGCTAAAAAGCTCCTGCGATGATACTAATACTACAAGCAAACATGAACAGGAGTAAGACGGTAAACGATCTATTGTATCAACTGGTCCAGGAGAAGAAGGCTGTTGATCAGTGAACAATATAGGGACAAGAAATCGCCCCTATGGTTCTCTGATCTCAGCGGCACAGCGGCCATCTGGATCCTAGAGCCAAGCAAGATACCAGTCCAGAGCCACGGAAGCCGTCGGGGTTTCGTTTGAATTAAAAGCAGGGAAGTAACTTATTTTAGTTGCTACCTCACACCGAACGAACACATCCACGATTTCCGGGAAAAAATAGACATGTTGGAGGATGTGGTCCGAAACACACCTGGTAGCATCCTGAAGACTTTAATGCCAGGGCGACCGAGTGGGGAATGTCACACCAAAACTCGAGAGGCAAATACATAATGGAAATGGTGGCCAGAACAGGGTTCAATGTCCTGACCGTTGGCTGCACCACAATCTTCTGGCATCCCGGGTATATTGAGACGATTCTGGACATCTCCCTCGCAAATGAGAGCCTGTTACCGCGGATTGAGGAGTGGAAGGTGATCGAGGATTTCACCGGCAATGACCACCAATACATCACCTTCGGAGTCTGCGACAAACCAAAGAGGGAAAGAGCAGGCACGAATCCGCTACGTAGGTGGAACCTAAAGAAGTTAAACTTGGAGAGCTTCACAGAGGTAATACATCGAAAGCCAGAAGCTAGCGAGAGACTCGGAGCGGAGGGAAGGGCCGGGGCTGAAGCGCTAGTTGCCGCAACTATGCGACACATCACCGCGGCCTGCGAAGTCTCTATGCCGACGAAGAGACCACGCCACAGTATGCGTCCCGCATACTGGTGGACCTCTGAGTTCGAAGAGCAGTGCAGGACGTACCTGAAGGTGAGACGAGCCGCACAGCGGGCAAGAAACCGGGAGGAAGCACATGCCAAATCCGAAAGGTACAAGGCTGCTATACAACAGCAACGCCCTGCCATCAACTAGAGTAAGGTCCGCTGCTGGTGAAAGCTCGGAGATGACATTAACACGGACCCGTGGGAACTGGGTGACAAGATTGTAACCTAAAAGCTCGGAGCCATGAAACCACCAAACGTCATGGACGCGGCTACCATGGAAAACATCGTCGGCACTCTCTTTTCGACCCATCCTATACGCGCAGAGATGGAATTCGGGCAGGTGGAGGTTTTCTTCCCCTTTAGCGTAAGAGGGCTGGAGCAGGCCGCTCGCACCCTACGGAACAAGAAGGCACCGAGGCCGGACGGTATACCGAGTGAAGTACTGAAGCACGTGATACAGCACAGACCATCTCTACTGCTGAACGCGTTCAACGCGTGCCTAACGGCAGGGGTTTTCCCCTCACGCTGAAAACGGCGCGTCTGGTGCTCCTTAGCAAGGGCAAGGGAGACCCTGGGCTACCATCGTCCTACCGGCCGTTGTGCATGCTAGACACGGCGGGCAAGCTGCTGGAAAAGCTTGTAAAGGCGAGACTACTGTCAGCGATTGAAGCCGCAGGCGACCTATCACCTAGGCAATACGGATTTAGAGTTAGAAGATCAATAATCGACGCGATCCGGAAGATTAGCGAGGCAGTGGAAAGAGTGGAAAATCACAACCAGCACTCACGCCGGGTAGTCTTTCTGGTGACGCTCGACGTGAGAAATGCCTTCAACTCTGCACGATGGTGCGACATGACGCAGGCGCTCGAATATACCTTTAAGGTGCCAAGTTACCTCCTGCGCATGATAGACGACTACCTCAGGAATCGGACCCTAAGATACGAGTCCACGGAAGGGCGAAAGGAAAAAATGATCACAGCCGGAGCGGCGCAGGGGTCTATCCTCGGCCCGAATCTTTGGAATGTGGCGTACGACGACCTAGTCAAAGCGCAAATGCCGGAAAAGACGCTTCTAATGGGATACGCGGATGACGTCGCGGCACTTATCGTCGCAAGAGACATAGAGATGGTCCAGCTGAAGCTGAACCAAGTCATGCACACAGTAAACGGTTGGATGTCGGACGCTGGCCCTCAGCAAGACAGAAATCGTCATCCTCACAAAGAAGAGAATTAACACCATTCTGCCTCTGCGAGTTGGAGAAGAAACGGTAATAACCAAGCCGGCAGCCAAGTACCTCGGTCTCATGATCGATTGCAAGTTGAACTTTTGGGAGCAGATACGACGAACCACCTACAAAGCCGCAAGGGGAGTTGCCTCCCTGAGCAGACTCATGGCAAACGTCATTGGGCCCAAATCCAGCAAGCGACAATTATTGATGACCACGGTTGAAGCTGTCCTCCTCTACGGGGCCGAAGTGTGGGCAGATGCCCTCAATAAGGAAGTTTACCAGAAGCGCCTGGCACAAATGCAGAGGAAAGCAGCACTTAAGGTCACCTCCACATATCGGACCGTTTCCGAGCCAACTGTCCTGGTCATCGCCGGAGTCATTCCTATTACGCTCCTCACAAAGAAACGAAAGGCGGTGTACGAGAGGGAAGCAGAGGTCGGAAAAGAAATAGCGAGGCAAGAAGAGAGAGAACACACGCTCCGGATCTGGCAAACTTCGTGGCAGGAGGATCCGAGAGGAGGCTGGACGGCGAGGTTAATACGAAAAGTAAAACCGTGGATAGACAGAAGTCACGGGGAGGTCGATTACTATCTGACCCAATGCCTGAGTGGACACGGGTATTTTCGACGTTACCTGCATGGAATAGGCCGGGCGAGGAAACCATATTGTCTTTACTGCCCCGAAATGCCCGACGATGCCGAGCACACCTTTTTCAAGTGCGTACGTTGAGCACAACACAGACTGGAGCTAGAGGTGGGAACCGAAAAGGTGACTCCGGATAACATCGTGGAGCTCATGCTCAGCGGAGAGAAAAAATGGATCTCGGTAGCCTATTGGGTCCAAAACATCCTTCGCACAAAGAAAACGGACCTAGATCAGGCCTTCGACAGCGAAAGATGACAAAAATAGTCGAAAGAAGAAGAGAAGAGAACCCATAGGGCGAAGAAAAAATGGCCTAGTCCGAAGTAATGTGATATGTATGTAAAACAGTATTGCCTTTTCCTTGTGGGTCTCGGTATCGTGTCATAAATTTCTCACCTCCGTTTTATTAAACCAATAATAAATTGTATCGAAAATTGAGTCCAACCTACGGTCGTTCCTTTATCTATTCATTCATTCATCTTTCTCTCTCACTATTTCTCTCTCTAATATTTTTAATCTGTCACTCTCTCTCTCTTTTCTTCTCTTTTTCACTCACTCACTCTCTCTCTCATTTGCTTACTAATTCAACTATGACCTGGACTCTATATGCGCTTGTCGTATGGTTTTTAATGAGTATGCATACAATTTCTATTGTATGCGAGTGGAGTGACCTTTTAATGATCCTCTTGGTTATTTCCTTTTTCGAGAATAGTAAAGCCAAAGACGAACAAAGAAGAAAAGAAAGAAAAAGATGAGGAAGAAAAAAGAGAAAATAAAAAGAAACAATCATAGATCCATTCGACCCAACACATACACAATATTCTATATTCATACGTTACGCACGTTTTCAACGATTTTATCTTTCTTGCCTAAGAGGTCGATCTCTCTTTCTTTTTTTTTATAAAGAAATCCTTCAGTGGAATATCATATTTGCAATACGATGGGAAAAACAAAAAAAAGGAATAGAAATGTTGTTTTGCTCGAGCGAAAAAAGTTTTGCTAACTCATAGAGAAAAAAAAGATAAATACTAACAATAATTATAATAAACGTGGCAAAAAGTGAAACGGAAAGCGAATAAAATAAACGAGGGAATGACGTGAATGAAACGAGACGAAACAGAAATAAACAAGAGCGAAAGATCGTCGAGATTAAAATCGAATCGAGTTCGGTTGATTGAATATATATAATATTGTCACGTCGCCATGTAGCAACAAAATTGTTGCTTTAGATTAGGACTTTTAAACCGCCTACGAACGACAAATAAACATCGATTTGTCGAAACATGAGAGGAAGAATAAGTGCAAAGTCGAATAACAAGCGTTTTTCTAATACCTTCCGAATTCTATTTTGAGCATATCTCTTTTAGGAAGAAAGCAACTTTTAATCCGATTATCGACTTCGCCCTATTCTTGCTCTATATTAATCACGTTATTACTTGTTTATTTGTGTCCTTTTGAACGTTGAAAACGTCTTACGCCGCCAATCAATGTCGTTCTTCCCTTTCCCTTCTCCCAATATTCTTACGCACAGAATATTTGGAGAAACGCCGAAAAAGTCAGTCTAAACCCAGAGTTCCAGAAAGTCAGTCGAAAATTTAGTTCTAAGGTCTCTTAGCGGACTAGTATCTAAAAGTCGCATCTAAGTTAGTTTTTTTTGTGAGTCTATTGCCGCGCGAAGTAATTTACAACTCTCCGAATGATTGTAATCTCTGCGTACCAAAAGCTGAAAAAACAGTAAAACCGAAAAAAAAGAAAAAAACGAATAATTTTAATAATCATTCATTTTTTTTCTTTCCTTCGTCTTTTCTTCACATACTCGGTCAAGTATCCAATTTCATATATTCATTTATACTTTAAATGTTATTATTTGTAATATTTCATTTTCTTTGTTTTGTCAATTAAAGTCTATTATTCTTTTTGTTATAAATTAAGGTTTTATTATTATATGGGTGATACATTGAGCAATAGTCGCAACCGGAGAGAGATTGTTAAGTCCCTGTTTTAAATTATTTAAATTCGGGCAATACGGAGGCGTTTCTTAGGAAGTTAATATCATCGCCCGATAATAGGGCGAACGATACTGCCCCGATCCCAGTAAAATCTAAGGATTGACTAAAAACGGGGCTAGTAACCAGATTGGTATAAACGGGCGAGTAACCCATTCGGTTTGGCTTTTCGTGACCCAATCGAGGACGTTACAATATATATATATATATTCCATCATACATAACATTCATACACACATATACTTATCCAATTTCGCAAACAAGAAATAGTCGTTGTAGAATGTTTCAAGAAAATTATCATTTACTTAGTATTTTTCCTCTTCTTCTCCCTTTTTATTATTTCTTTATTTTCTTTCTTTTCTTTTTTAAATTCATACAGTTTTTTTCTTATATACATATATACATACATACATATATACATACATACATACATACATACATGCATATATATATATATTTATGTAAAACGTCAGAATGAGAGAACACATAGAGCACGTTATTTTTATACTTACCTAATTTATTTAAAAAAAACCGAACAAAGCATAAGAAAATGAAAAAGCAAAAAACAAGACAAATAATTATCGATCTCATCTTTACCTCATCACTCCACACTCTCTCATCCACTCATCACCCTCCTTCGAAAAATTGTTCGAATAATAATAAAACTCGTAAGAGGAGGGATGAAAAAAAGGATTAAGAAAGCGGATAAATTAATAAGAAATACGAAATCTTAGTATAAACGTCGGCATGTATTGTATTTTCCTTCACCCTCTTTTACTTCTTCCCTCCCGTCAGCAACCACGTCGTTTGCATCTACGTCGTTTAAATTATCGTATTTTATCAGTACCCCTGTTGATGAACAAGCTTAATTCGTTTTTGCACTTAATCTACTCGTGTACAATCAATTATTGAAATTGAATGATTTTGGTCAAAATAATCAAGATCGAATTTATCGTTAGTTAATTATTATTCACAATAAAAAAGAGAAAGATAAAACCAAGAAATATTGCACTTAGGGTCTCCAAAAGTACAGATGCGGACCGTTGGAAAGAATTTATGGATTCATTGTTCTTTTTTTTTATACACCTGAAATAAGAAGTCCATCGGTAATCACAGTTACCTTCCATTGTTGTTCGATCTTACGATCATCGATCCAATTGGCCCGAAGTCGAATATTCTCAAGATTGATTTCACGTGTAGTGTGCTGTTTCAAAGTTGCTAAAAATGTTTCGGGCCTATCAAAACTAGAGAGATCAAACACGAAATGGAAAGCTATTCGTGACGCTGCACGATGATTACAACATTTGATATCTCGCTGATAAGCCATTAACAAATGTTATGGCATCCTTCGGTCCAAATTCCCAATAATTCATCCAATATTTAGGCGTCTAACGATAACAGGACGGAACGATTAATATTATTGTAATTTGATCGACAATATAACAAGGATTTTTAAAAATTGATCATAAACGTAATAACTTTTGTATTCTCGATTCCAATCAAATCGTTATCCAGTCTTAAGCAGTTTAATAAATTCCGAGTAAATTTGATTTCGTCAGAGAAGAAACGTTTTTTGAGGTCTCTTGATCTCTCATTTCTCATGATCATCCTGTAATCGTCCAACGTAAACTGTAACGTCCAACAATCCTTGACTAGTTTCCCAATTTTGTATTTGATTGATTTTAATCGTTTTATCGACTATCAACGTGTAAACCGCATTCAAATCTGTTTTTCCATATTTTCCTTGTAGCTTCTTTTATGTTCACCTTCGCGATATTATATTTCAATTATATTTGAGAATTCTGCCGTTCACTTGTCAAATTTTAATTGATTGTTATAAAATTATTTTTGTTTGCTATTTGTTTATTTCGAGGATTTCCCGGCGGGTTTTTTCTTTTTCCTTTATAATTTAAAATTAGAAATTAACTGACAAATTTGGATAAATGAAAATTAATTTTTTTCTTATTTTTATCGTTGAAAATGTTTATCAAGAAGAAATAATTTCTCTATATCTCGACAATATTATATTATATTTATATTGAATTATTGATTAGCAGAATGTAATTCCTTTTGTAAGTAGCTGAAGTCTATTTTTTTTTTAAGTTAAAAGATGACGTAGAATTATATTTACTATAACATAACTAATTATAATTAATAATTAATTAATGAAATTATTCGTAAGTTCATATACGACGTTTGTAATGTTTCTTTTTGTAAGTCTAAGTTGTATTTAATAATAGTATATAATAATAGTAAATACAATTAGATATCGGGCTGGTAGTGGCTACCTTTCTGGACCTAAAGACAGGGTTTGACTCGGTGGATAGAAAGGTGTTGTTTGAGGCGAAGAGGGAAAGGGTGGTGAGGGAGGGGCTAGGGAATAGGGTGGAGGAGATTCACAGAGAGACGAGGAGTAAGGTGAAGGCAGGGGAGTGGCTAAGAGAGAGTTTTTGGACGGCGAGGGGGGGTGAAACAGGGATGTCCATTGAGTCCGTGCCTCTTCAACCTTGTGATAGCGGATGTAGAGAAGAGGTTGAGGAAAAGGGGATAGGGGGGGAATAAGGTTGAGGGAAGAGAAGGTGTTCTGCCTGCCCTACGCGGATGACATGGTGTTGTTAGCGGAGAGTGAGGAGGGGATGGCGCACATGCTGGGGAAGATGGAGGGAATCCTAGATAGGAAAAAGTTGGAAATAAACGTGGAGAAGACGAAGGTGATGAAGTTTAGAAAGGAAGGGGGAGAATGGCGTAGGTGAAGTGGAGGTGGAAGGGAAGGAGAATCGAGGAAGTAAGGAAATTCTCCTATCTAGGATACAGAGTACAGAGGAACGGGGGTCAGGATGTACATGTGAGGGAAAGAGTAAGGAGAGCAGGGGCATTGGTCAGGCAGGTCTGGGGAATAGGGAAAAGGTTTGCGGGGGCTTGGAAGTGATATTATGGCTGTAAGGGAGATTAGTGGAGATGGTGATGGAGTATGGGGCGGAGATATGGGAGTGGATGGAGCGGAGCAAGGTGGAAGCGATGCAGGAGAGGTGGACAAGGTGGATAGGGTAGAATAGTATACCCCAGGATATTTGATAAGGAAGGAGGTGAAAAGGGACAAATTTAGGCTAGGGGCTGGAAAGGGCGGTGAATTTTTAGAGGAAATTGGAGGAAGGGAGGGGTGGGGTGCTGGCGAGAAAATGGTGGGAGGGAATGAAAAGGAGGATAGCGGAGGGAAATAAGCTATCGGGCTGGGAGGAAGAGAGAAGGGAATTCTGGGAGGAGAGGGGTAGGGATATAAAGGAAATGGAGGAAGAGAGAAGAGGGGGGCAGGAAGTTTATGACAGGTGGGAACACAGGAACAGGATGTTGCGGAAGGAGGAAAGGGAGGGAAGGATTAGAGGGGGGAGATATAATAGATGGTATAAAAATATAGGAGGAGAGGCGGTGCCTGAGTATCTGAGGAAGGGGTGGGGGAGAATAGGTGGAGAAGGGTGGTGAGATTCAGGATGAACAATTAAATGAGAGGGGAAAGGTACTGGGAGGTAGAGAAGAAGAGGAGGTGTAGGATGTGTGGGGAGGGTGAGGAGACATGGGAGCATGTGTTAGGAGAATGTAGGATCAGGGAGGATGGAGAGAGTTGAGGGAGGTGTTGGGGCAAGGAGGGGAAGGTGAGTGGTGGATGAGGGAGCTGGAAAGGAAAAGAGGGAAAGAAAGGGAGGAAGAGCGGAAGCCCTTTGGCAGGAAATTAGCGCTCTCTCTCTCTCTCTCTCTCTCTCGTATAGTCAATTGAGATATTTAATTATTTTTAGTCGTTAAGTTTTGTTATGTTTTTATTTGTTTGTTATTTGATTAGTAGTTTATATTAAGTTGACTAGTATGTAAGATAATTATAAGTTAGTTATAAGATAGATTTAGCTAGATATAAGCTAGGTGTAAGTGTAAGCATAGGTGTGGAGATTGGAGTGATGTAGGGGTGCATTGTAAGAGGTTTGAGTACGCTCCTCTGGAAAAGCGCCTTCAAGCCCTGAGGGGAGGAATAAAGTATCTATCTATCTATCTATAATTAGATATATTTGTATAATAAAGACTTTTTTATATTATTATTATACTATATTATACCATAGATTATTTCGTACTATTAGATGTAATTTTCATGCTATATAATTACCTTTTGTAAAATCGTCTAAAAAATTCGATCATAGGGAATTACATTTATTTCATATTGCACGATAGCAAAAAAAAATAGATTGACAACTTTTTTTCTTAATATTACCATCTTTTTTTTAAATAAGTACGTATTACGTAAATTAACAAACATTTCTTCTTCTTTGTAACCTAAAAAATGATAGAAAATATGGGTACAGAAAAAATTTTTCTTTATATTTATTTTCCTTCGGAATAGCATTTTTTTTATTACGATATGACTGAATTTATCTTTCGTAGATTAATAAACGCTTCTGCTTTTTTATTGGACACTCCCTAACAAAGGAGATTTATTAAAGGGAAATTAATATGTCTGTTTATATTTAATCATTATGAAAATATCTCGTGAAAGTCAATATTCACATTTTTGGTTTTCATCTGTAAAACATCAGCCAAAAATGTTTATGCAGAAAATATTTATTTTTCCAATTTCTTTTTGCCAATACTGACAATTACGTTATGTGCGAATTAATCATCATGAAAAGTATCTGCTTTCTCTCTCTCTCTCTCTCTCTCTCTTTCTTATTAAACATCGTTTGTTCTGACGAACAGTTATATTTATAGCAGAATTGTTTCGAATAGTCCTTCATATTTATAAATAAATTATAGAAGAGATCATAGTTTTTATTTTAAGAGCATCAATAAAATTAAATATGATAAGAAAAATCTTAAGAAGACTAACGACGATTCTAAAAAAGAAGATCTGTTGATCGATGCCGAAGTAGTGGAAGAAAATAAAGAAGAAGAAGTTGAAATTGAAATTAAAGATTATGAATCTACACTCATTTATGATAAAATCAACGATAGATTTAAATTCGAAAATGATAATTCCACAGATAAATTTAATTCTGATCAAAAGGATATTGGTGTCTCACCGACCATTGATTTAGCAAATCTCGATTTAAATTTGAAAATACCTAACACCGTGTACATAAAAACGATATTAAATGGATTATCCAGACCAAATAATAATAATAATATGTAAATGACAGAAAATATTACCGAGAATAGAAATGATTATGAGAGTGGAAGGTTTAATCACGAATTGTGGAATGAGTTCAGGAAGAATCAGAATGAAACTAAGGGAACTTTAAATTTCGAAATGCTTCAATTTGCAGGGCAATTAAAATATTTATTATTTGTCAAGATAATAGTGTTTCTCCAGAAATACTTTTAAATGATACGAGAAATGTTGTTTTTACGTACCCGTCACCGTTTTCTCGTTATTACATCAATTTAAATTAATTATTTATTCAATATGAAGTCAATATTTCAAAATGTTTTTTTTTCAATATTTATCACATATCTTATATAATATATACATGTCATGTATGTTTTTAAGAGATACAGGGATTGGAATGAAATGAATTTCAGTGAAAATTGAATTTCTAGTCACCGTTTTTCAAAAGTGATTAAATAAACGATATTACGACATACGTGGGATGTATATTTTTAGATCTCTTTATGTTACCTGTTTTATTATCCTCTCTCTCCCTGTATATACCTCCGTGCATGCGTGCGCGTGTGTATGTATATGTAAAAATGTTTCTCTCAAAGATAGGAAATTTAGTTACGGAGAGGAATTTGTTTGTTCGTTCTCTTCTTACCAAACCATAGTACACATTTTGATAAGATTCATCATTTAATTACTCTACATTCATTTGCAGAGTTACTTCTTAAGTCATTAATTTAGCACTTTTTATTATTACATTTCTCTAAACATTTACTTCTTATCAAACAACTTAAAAGTACAATACTGATCTTATATACTTCTAGTTATCTAATACTTTGTACTACATTATTTAAACTAGTTACTTCCTGGAAAAATACATTTCTCTAACCGTTTGTTTTTTATTACGTATAACTGAATATAGCAGGAATAGCATGAATGATTAAATTTCTCAAAAAACATATTATATATAATACTTTTCCCAACATTTATTTTAATTTATAACTTAGGATAACAGTAAAGATCTAAGATACTTTTTCTAGCTATCGTTATTCGATCAACCGATTATCACTCGCTTAAAGCATAAGTTATAAAAGGGGTAAAAAGATTCCTTTTCCATGTAACGATCTTTCCTTCTAAATACAATCTTAACGTAGCATACTCGTATATCATATACTTTCCGCAAATAATTTATTTAAGGTATTCTCTTCCAGATTTAAATTTGGAACTTGCGGTACTTGCCTACGTTTTCCATCAACAAATTAGTATCTATGTAGGTCTTCGATTGTTCCTGGATTATTCTTCCTTTTCATTCCGACGAGTAATCATCGAAGCTTTCTTGGGAGGTGTTTCCTGCATGTATCAACGAAGAGTTGAATGAAGCTTTATAGTATATTACAAATTTTTTGTATAACTTATGTTATTTTCTTGAGATTATATTTTGAACTGGCAGTCCTTGGCCTCGTGTAACATCAACATAATAGAACCTCTGATCAATTTTGACCCTTGCAGAGATGTATGAGAGAGAGAGAGAGAGAAAGAGAGAGAGGAGAGAGTGTTGAATTGTGCAATGCAGTGTGATAGCGCTTCGTTCATTTATCTGAGAGTAATGCCGATCGATGCGACCGCGCTGCTCTTTTTTTCTTCGAAATATGCCGCCTGTATGCAATGTAGTTGTAGATCCGTAGCACCTGCGTATACTGTGACATGGTAAGTAGGCTACTGTAAGAGGTAACTGACTACGCGACAGACTTAGCCCTAGTCATTACTGCGTTCCTAGAACTGTAGTAAGTCTCTGTTAAAAACATAATATACTATCACCTGACAACTTCGACTATAAATAAATACTTTAGTAATGTTTTCTTATATTTTCAAAAATGTTGGCAACATATTTATACTATGTAGAAGTATATGTAAATAAAAGAAAATTAAATAAAAACTGCTTATTTATGCAGGTGGTTTAGGATTGTTTGAAAAAAAAAAATAGTGATTACGAGAGAAAACTCTGATATGAGTCGCGACGAGCTACATCCGTAACTGAGCGCGTTGTGAATTACGATCATGACCAAACATCGCGGCTCATTTCACCACAGTACAAGAACAGCGTGTTCGCGCTGCGTAACGCTAAAACGGTTAAAAGCGACGCTATTCGTTCCGGCGCATCAAAAAGCTTCATCATACTATACTGAGGTTTCTTTGTGGCCGTTTTCACAAAGAAGATCTTTCAACATGTTTTCGCATATATGTAGTAATGTTTTAAAAAGGACTTCTTAACAAGTGATCAATTATTGCTATGCGATATTCTTACTTCTTAAAATACACTACTTAATATTTATCGTATCGCATCAATTTTTTTGTTTTATTTTTATGGAAATATCTCTAAGGAAAATAAGGCGAACAGCCATCTATATCGGATCTGAGAAATAGAGTTTAAGATTAGATTCAGATAGGTAGCGATCGTTGGTCCGTGCGTAAGGACTATTTAATAGATTCGTTAATAAAGACGTTAAGATCGTTAAATTCGTTTAATAAAGACGTTAAGAACTCGATTCAAACTCAAAAAAAAGTTACGAGAAGTTATTCGCTCTCTTTCTATCTTTACTCGTCGCACGTGAAGAAACTGCTACTTCTGTTAAGAGTTCCATTCGGTCTAAGCGATTCACACGAGATATTCCAGCGTTACGTTAACGATATTTTCAAAGATTTGATAAATAGTAAAACAATGCTAGTGTACATAAATGACCTAATCGTATCATCGAAAGATTTAGCGAAAGTCGTAAGCAAGTTGGAAACAGATTTGAAAACAGTGAGCGAAGCAGGTCTCTTGATTAATTGGAAAAAATGTATAAAATTTCTAGCGGAATTATATCGATCGTTAATCAAAGAATCCAGTATTCTCGTGTCTCCGAAATGACGCCAGTTCTCAATAACAATAGAAATAATTTCTTTGCTATTAGAAATAATTTTTTCTAAACAACGTACCATCTTATAATACACTTTTTCGAACTCCTGACTCCGATATGAATGGGAACGCTTCTTTCGTGGATTATACCTCGACAGTCTACAACGCATCTTGTTTCCCATTATTTTTTCTCTTGGTTCTATTCTTTCGCAAAACATAGATATATAGAGATAGGTATAGGAATAATGATAGAGATATATGACGAAAATTTAATCTTCTTTTACGAAAAAAAAAATCAAATAAATCATATACACTGATAAAATAAATGTAAGGGTGTGTACTTACCAATTATACTAATAACCAATGTCCCTGCCACTGGAAAATTTAGAACGAAGGCCGTGTAGGGAAAATTTGTTGAAAGGAGAAGATGAACGATGCGTCGTGTGTCGTATAAAATAATGGACCGGCAGACAACGGTATCCACTTTTTACGACACACGATACATCACTGCGCTCTTCTGGTTTGCACAACTTGGCTCGAGGTCTCGCACTCAACTCAACTGATCTTCTCTTTTTTTTCTTGAGATTTCCCTTGAGTACCTAGGATCCAGAGATCCCTCAACCTCCAATGAACTTAATAATGTGGTTAATATACGGCTTTGGAGGGTGTAGTTTAGAGAGTGAGGTAGTAATGGGATAGAACTTTCAAAAACCCATACACTTGAACAATGGTCCAACTTGAGTTTGTTGAATTGATTTTCCGATCAACTGAATGAGTGATGAGTGGGATGTTAGCCACAATTAGAGACGAGAGACAAGAAGAGACGATGGACAAACAGAGGTGAGAAGAGGAGTTATACCTGGAATTATAATATATGTTAGAACAATGTTGGAAGGTTCATTTTGATTTTGTAGGGAACCTTATTTATATCTGATAGGTTGAGCTTGTTTAAGAGAGGATTTTTATGATTTTGGACCTGGAGGGTTAAGTTCCTGGCTAATGAAAGTATAATTTGATTGAGTGGGGGGATGTTGGCCTTTGTGTGGATCTTGAGGTTGTTAATGCGTTCATCCTTCTTTTTAAAGAAAAGGTGGAGGTAAGTGTTTTGCACGACTTGTAATCTGTTGAAGGATGTTCTGTTGGCTCCCCCCTCCCCCATAGTTGAGCGTCATATGTTAGGATAGGGCGGACGCAAGTTAGGTATAGAAGTCTTTTGAGTTGGATAGGAAGAGGGCTGTTTCTTATTTGGAGAGGGTATAGTTTCTTGAGAGGAGCGTAAGCTTTGGTCCTTCTCTCTTCTATTGCTGGTTTCCATTTGACCTCTGATCAATTGTTATACCAAGATATTTGACCTTATTCTTCTACTGAGTATCAGTGGAGCAAACCTTGATAGGTTTTGGACACTTGAAGCTTTTAGACGTTTTACAGTAAAAGATGATGGCTTCAGATTTAGTTGGATTAAGTTATAGTTTCTAATTTTTAAAAAAGGATTGAATTGAGTTGAGGCGATCCTGTAGATACCTCTGAAGGTAGTTGAAGGATCAAGAAGAGGCTAGGATGGCTGTATCGTCAGCGAATATTGAGAGATGAGTTTTTGGGTTTATAGGAATATCATTTATGTAGATATTAAATAAGATTGGCCCTAAGACCTTGTGGGGACACCTGCTTCTACAGTTCTGGAAGTAGATAGGTCCTTGTTGACTTTTACTCTGAAGGATCTATTTACCAGGAAGCTTATGATAATTTTAAATAAGTGATCTGGAAAATTATAGTTTGATAATTTATTTAAGAGACGTTTGTGCCAGACCGAATCAAAGGTTTTATTGAGATCGAGTAGTATCATTCCCGTGAGTCTGTTCTTGTTATGTTTGTCGGCAATATGGTGCATGACTTTAATGAGTTGAAGGATAGTTGAATGGTTATTTTTAAATCCGAATTGTTGGTTAATTAGAATGTTTTCGGAGTACATGTGGGCTTTAAATTCAATGGAGATGATTTTCTCAAGAATTTTCCCACAGACACTCACTTAGTCAGTAGACTAACTGGTCGATAGCTGTTGGGAAGTCTCTTATTTTTCCTGGGCTTGGGTATTGGTATGATTATGGCAATCTTCCAAGCTGTGGGGAAGTAGTGCAGTCTAAGTGTGGCTGATAGTATATAAGAGAGTTGGTCAGAAGCTTTTTATGTAGATTTTTAAAGTGAATTGCGGAGATATTATCAAGGCCTGGTGATTTGTTATTGGGTAATGATTTGATGATGCGGATTAAGGATTGTACCAAGAAGTTAGGGTAATTCTAGTTAGGGATGAGTTGTTGTATTGAATTATATTTAAAGTTAACAGAGTTTTCAAATGGGGATTTGGTAGTGAAGGAATCAGAATGAACTTCTGGAAGGTGTTAGCGAGCAAGTTAACTTTGCTTACGTCATCCTGGAGGGTGATGTTATTTGGATCATCCAGTGAGGGAAAGGGAGGATTTTTCCTGGTCAAGATCTTGTAATGATTCCAGATTGAGTGGTCTTTAATATTAAGTTTGGAGAGGCGTTTGTTTCATTCTGAAATCTTGATCTTATCCAGGAGATTGTGGATTTGTTGGGAGATAGTATTTCTAAGGAGCCTGTAGTATGGGTTGTTGGAATCTATATCTAGCAGTGTTTCTTTTCTTTATTAAAGCTAGTACTTCTGGGTTGTGCGGAAAGGATTATTTGTGCTGGTATACAAAGGTGGTAGCTTTGCGGTAGGAGGAATTAATAGTTTTGTTAAATCTTGTAATTTCTGTGTCTACTTCTGTGGTGGTAGTAATTAGGTTGTTTATTGTTTGAAGACAGACCAGTCTGTTTCGGGATTCTTTTTGTATAGACAAATAGAATTTATAGAGTCTATTTCCAGAATATCTGGTTTGTATGAGGAAGTAAGGTCATTTTTGGTAGTGCATTTGGATGAGACAGTAATGTTTGACAGGAAAATGCCTATGGTGGAGGAGTGTTAGCCAGGTTGGTAAGTAGGGGAGGAAGGAAAAAGGACACTGATTGGATGTTTGTCTATGTATGTTTTAAGAATGTTTCCGCTTGTATTGTTACGAAGGTTATTCCAGAAGACGTGACGGGCATTAAAATCTCCACCGATGATGAATTGGGCTGTGGGGCCAAGCTGAGTTAGTTTGTTAATGATTCTAAAGTGTCTAGGATGGGTGGGACATCCTAGACATGGGTGTAGGGGTGAGCAGTTTTATGGCAACATATTCAATGCCTAGAACCGGAAGATGAATGGTCTAAGGGAGAATGTTTTTATGGATAATGATAGCTACCCCTCCATCGAGATCATTTTGTCTATCCTTTCTGAAAACGGAATAGTTTGGTACGTGGAGGTGGTCATTTGGTTTATAAGCCATAATTTGGTTAGGATAGCTATGAGGATGGAGTTATTTTCCAGAAAAAGAATAAGCTCAAGAACTTTGTTCTTGATGTTTGTGGAGTTCCATAGAAGAATAGAATTAACACGCATTAAGCTGTTCTGTTACATCCATTATGGTTAAGAATTTTTCTGAGTCAGAGGTGCATGAAAGTAATCTCTCTCTGAGTTGTTTATAAGCTTGCATCATTTTCTGCCAATTACATAATTTTCGTATCTCACGAATTAGATCAGCTAGTGTGCGAAAGTCCGATATTTCAGGAGTAGGGGGTTGTTTGGAGGAGGTATGATTTCCTGAGAGAACTTGGACAAAGATTTTGCCTGGAGATGTGGGCTTAGAGAGGGGAGAGGGATAGTTGGTTTAGGTAGGGGAGGCTGTTTTAGGTTTATGCTATTGATTTGGGGATTTGTAAATGGGGGGAGGCTGGAAATTTGTTCTGTTTTTTTTTTTTTTATTTAGGTAGTTGAGAAAGGCTGGGCACTTGGAGTAGTTAGCTGTGTGTGGTCCCCAGCAGTTAGCATAGGTGGCTGGGACGTCTGGGGTTTTGGTGCATGTGCGGGCATCATGCTGACCTGCACATTGACACTTTAAACAGCATATTGCAGTTGGCCGAGGTGTGGCCGTGTGCTTGACAACGATAACATCGTATAAAAGATTTGGAGCTGTTATATTTCTCCCAGTATACCCTTACCAGAAAAAGAGAGGAAATTCTTCTAATACCTTGAAGTGTATTACCCGCTGGGAAGGTGATTTTATAAATTGGGTATTTGGATGAGGGGTTTTTCTGAATTTGCGTGCAGGAAAGGGCTTTGGAGCCTTTGTTCTCCAGCTTTTTTTAGGATGAGTTCGGAATTAAACCTGGAGAGTTTTCTTAGGACTACTGCCAGTACATTATCCTGGACAGTGGTGTATGTGTGGAATTCGATGTTGTGTTTACTTAGTTGGTTTCTGAATTTCATGAAGTCTTCTAATTTGTCTAGTTGATTCTTATTTTATCTCCTAGATATTTCATGTGAGCTTTGGAATCGTAATCCTTTTAGAAGAGATCTGTCAACTTGGGAAATTTTTCCGAGATGGTTCTCACATAAATAGGAGGTGGTTTTCTGGTGGTTGTTGGTGCCGTGGTGAGGTTATGGGGAGAAGATGGGGAGGAGGAAGCAGAAGTCCCATCTTGTAGAGAATCATCGGAAAAAGAGAGGAAGTCATAGGGGTTAGAAGTAGGGAATTTACGTATGATTTCGCATTCCATACCTGAACTTGAAGTTGAAGATTCGCAGGCCCTCTTAAGTTTTTTGTTTGGTCTGTCCGACTCCTTGGAGATAGATCCGAATGAATGAGACTTGGCTGGATCCCTTCGATCCACCTCCTTCTTTTTTGCTGGCCAAGGCCGGTTTTCTTGGGACTAGCAAGTCAAAGCTGTTTATCCTGTGGCTTGTTAATCACTGGTGGTGTACTAATGCCTTGGCGTCAGTCAGTGGACAGTGACCAGTAATGATGATGTGATCGAAATCACAAGTCAGTAAACCTCGCTGTGAATCGAGAATGTTTATTTGGAATGTTCCTCGCTCTGTGAACCGAGTATTCGATGATACTCGCTCCGTGGATGAACCAAGAATCATTCAATGATCTCTGATGAATGAATCAACTGATCTTCTCTCGCTTGCGGGAATTTATCAAGTGACCATACGAATTTGAGACTGCGCGGAGCGACGGATTGGAAGCCAGAGGTACCGTCCTTTGTTGCTCTTCCCCTAGAGCCTTTCTCTTTATTTCTCTTTCTTTTTCTCCCTTTCTCTTTTTCTCTCTCTCTTTCTTTCTTACTCATTCCAAAGAAACTAGAAATTGGCGGCTCCGATTTTTCGATAAATAGCGAATAGAATTTAGAAAGACAATTTTCTTCTTTTAAGTCGATTTTCATTTTAAATGCCCCACCCCACAATTTTTTCTTTACGTAACGTTTCTTTCAATTCTCTTCGATTCATATGGCAATAAAATAGAAGATGATAGAACAATAAAAATAATGAAGAACAAAAAAATGAAATTACAATGATTACATCCAATCTTTTTTTTCTTTAGTCAATGGAGACGAGCTGCGTATTATTATCGCTTTTCTTTTTTTTATTCTTTCGATTTCTTTTCGCTACTACGCTCTGTTTGTTTTTATGGTTCGCATGAATATACAGTATACGAGATTACGAGATTGAACACAGAGCAAGATAAAATTTTTATAATATTAACGTTTACATTGATAATAGTGAGTTTCTTTTCTTTTTAAATCAAAAATTTGAAATAAAACGTAACGTTGTCTATATAATTAATTATATTTTTTCAATAAGATATCTTGTTCTTTCTTTTTTTATGTAATATGTAAAATTCTCTATTGTATTTTTTTCTTCTTCGTTTCAGTTTATTTTTTTCGTTTTTTTACATAAAAGTTCGAAGTACGATTAAAGACGTTGATGTCTTCACAACTAAAAACGTTAGAGAACGCACGAATAAAATATAATTTTTCTTCGAAATTTGCAGCAAAAGAGAAGCGCATACCTCCAGTATTGATTTTCATATACACATTTCATTGACGCATGCGTTAGGTCCATGTAGTATGGATTTCTTGGATGTTTGAATGCGAGAAAATAGCTGATTCTCCGATTTTCTGCTTTCTGCAAATTTCATCCCATTAGCATGTTTTCTAAATTTTGTAATCGCATAACATTCCTTCATTTTTCAAACGCGTTTGTCACCAAGTTTCTTTCTACTTGGGTCGATTGGTTTTGATAAAAGTTTTACAAATTTGATAGGAGATGTTTCTTGTAATTCATCTAATTTCTTTTCTATCACAAAATAATTGTCCAATATAATCATCTGTACTTTCGCAACAAGCATCTAGATGAGCAGATAATGTAGCTTTGGTTGTGACAAGTCTAGCTGCTTCTCTTCGTAAATCTTGAAATAGTTTAATTGTGAATAAATATTACATTAGTGCCATGCAAGTACGTGATTGTAATCATTTTCAATAGATTCACAGATGGTATTTCTTACACGATTTCAGAATAATATATAAATCCTGTGTGGGGAGGGCTCGCAATATTTGAGATACTAGACAGCATTGTTCTCTGAAATCCTAAGACTAATACGTTGCGAGATGGCATTTTGGACAATTTTGTCTAATCTCCGGCAACACTTACTCAGTAATGTACATATATTAGATTTTCAAAAGTTAATGTAACCTTTAAAACAAAAATAAATTCAAGTAAATATATCCATAATTTTTGCAGCCATAGATGCTCCAACCATTACAGAAAGATTTGGTGCTGTAAAAACAATTCAACTTTCTACATATTTAAATATCTTAGATTTAGAATTATTTAATTCTACTGCCATGTCACAGGCTTCGCATATAGCTTCTCTGTTTTCTTCGCTTAATAACTGTCTATAACAAAATTTAATAATAGAAATACGATTGCAACTAGAATTTCAGCATAATAAATATATCTAAAGTATATAAAATACTTAACCTTGTGTTTTAGAAGCTGTGACAGATACAATCATTATAGTAGCTTACGAAAGAAATTGTTATAGAATTTCATTATTTTTTCCTTTATCAAAATCATTTTCAAGTTCTCGTATAGTCATAACATTTTCCAAAGGTCCTATTACCAATGATTGGAGTTCTGGAAATCCTCTCTAGTATTTGTTCTTGTGAATCGATGTATTGTAGCTATATAAAACATAAACATAAAAGAATGAATTAGAAAATTGATTAGTACAATCATTTTGCAAACACCATCTGCTTAAAAAAAAAGAATTATCTATTTCTTTGTTTATATCAACTGCCATATTATTAGCTTCAACGATTAATTCATACTCTGTAGTAGATTCAACAAGGTCTATGATATCGAAGACTTCTTAGGTAGTTTACTGTATTTTTCAATTTAGAACATAATCTTTTTCAGCTGCTCGAAAAGACAAAGCTTTCTTAATTCTCTCATAGGAGCAACTTTTACTTCTATAATAAAAAGAAACTAATAAAAGTTATAGGTATGTGAAACATACAATGTGAAATAAAAACTAACCTTCTTTAACAGACATGGAAATGTTTGGTGGAATAAAATCTGGTTCTGGTTCTCCTTCTTCCACCATTCGATTGGACTTATAATTTTCTTCTAAATCTGCTAAAAACTCCTCAGCAAGAGAAATTATTATTATTGAACTATGCTATTCTCCACCCTTGTGTACTTCAATAACATTAACCCAAGTAAACAGGAATAAAATGAACAGTAGAAATCAGCACAGACCAGTCATCGCAGTTGCACGTGAATATCGTCCATACGGCGCTTCACTTTAAACTTTGCATCGCCATCTTGCGGATAGCTCGTATTATTATTTTGGCGATATATATTGTCTCCTGTGAAATAAAGTTTAACTAAACATTGAAACATATGACTCATCTGTGCAGATGTCAGTCGTTATTTTCTGCCCCATTATGTATTGTTTACCAATGAAGATGGAGTCGTAACATTTATTAGGGGAAACCAGGCTTGGATACCTGCAAGGGATAGGTTAACCAATTGTCAATAACTTTGCACCAACAAGTGAACTATTACAAAAAATTTTACCGTAGACTCAAGTAATTGCTACCGTGTCATTTATTTATTTTCAATACTGTAATCGCACGTTGTCTTTGAGTTATTAGAGCTTGTCAAAATATTGGTTAACGCGAGTAAATATATTTTTTTAAAGATTACCTTTTGCTTTTTCATATCCACAGTAACGGACAAAAGGTTAAGATTACCATCATTTTGATAGATAATTGCGTTATATCACAGATACTAAATAACCAACAGTTCGTAATTGTTCTTATAATTTACACATATAGTCACTCTCTATCTACGAATGACGTAGACTAATCACTGTTGCCCTTTAATGTCATTTCACGTCATTTTGCCAGATACATTATAATAAACATATGCCGAAAAATCTCTCTATATGTATAAAAATACAAAGTTATTATTGATGCCACCATAGCGGAATTATCAGTTTATGCTACACATAGTTTATCGCCACAGCGGTGAAAACGGAGAGCTGAAAAAATCGACATACGATGTAAAGTACGAAACATTTCTTTTGTTTTTTTCCGTTATTGTTTCGCTTTGTAGTACTACCTTATGATGGTTATGCATTTGTTTCAATAGTGTTTCTTATTCATGATCAGTCCAATCTAATTTTCTTTACTATTAATTATTATTATATTATATGATATTGTATTTTTATTATTATTATTATTAGCAGTATTAGTAGTAGTAATGGTCGAAATACTATAGAGTCTACTAGTTCTACAAAGGGAAACCACGTAAAGAAACAAGCGTTGGGAGTTCTAATTCGTAGATAGCGTGGATATAAACTCGTGTTTTAACACGTTGACTGCCATGTCACCCATATTCGGGTGACAGTAAAGTTTCTGATCGGGCCGCGTCACCCGTATTGGGGTGACGCTTATTGCGTACAGCGGTACGCGTGGCCTGAAGGAGATTTTACTGTAAATGCGCGTGGCAGTCAACGTGTTAATTTGTATTAAAATAATATGTTCACCAATTATTAGTATTCACCAATTATTTTTAAGTAAAATATTCGACAAATTCTTATTTTTTATCGCAGATTTATATACTAAATCTATACTTATTATTTTCTATGCATTATTCTGAAACAAATGCGAGTTTGTAGTTAATAGTGGAAGAATATTCCAGAAGCACGAGATTTTCGAAGATTTTATCAACGTTTTCACGATATCGAAATCGTTATTACTCCTATTACGTCAATTATGGAAAATTACACGTCATAGACGCCGCTAAATTTATTTTATGCACGATGGTGCATTTTATTAGACCCGTACGAGAATTATTAACACATTGACAGCCGGCCCCGCGAAAACGCGGGTTTCTGTGTCTGCCATTTGAGCGCCGGCCCCGCGAAAACACAGATTTCTGATTATAATAAAATTAACACATTGACAGCCGGTGACGTAAGAAACATTTAAAGCTTAAGCGCCGGCAATGTATCGACCACTTAAATCCCAAATGCCGGCCTTATTCGCTTGTTTCTGATCATTGAATATCCGCGTTTTCGCGGGCCCGGCTGTCAATGTGTTAACAGAAATATTCGGAACTCGTTAGATAGGAAGTAGACATGCGCCCCATTTGTGGCCGCTTCGTTCTCCAGACCTTACGCCTCGTAAATTTTTTCTTTGGGCGTTAGTAAAACATTTAGTATACTAGTCAGAACAGCCGATTAGAACTGTGCAACAGTTAAAATATAATACACTATACCAAATCTTAAATATGAAATACTATACCAAATCTTTTTGAAAAAATTCGACAAATTTAAAAACAAGATTAAAGACCTGTTTACGCAATAATGATGGTTATGTGGAAACTGGTGAACAAGCACGATTACTAAGAGACATTAAAATTGATAATGGTTCTATGTTATGATTAAGAAGAAGAAACCCAAGACATTGACGAAACCGATAAAAAATGTCCCACAATTTTTTGAGAGAACGGTTCGATGGTGACACATTTTTTGTACTTTTTATCTTTAAAATAAATAGAATACATTTCAACAACAAAAAATGTGACCTTCAAATTTATGGTGAATGCCAATTTTGCGGCTAATTTTTTAAACATATCTTCGCTCTTCATAAGTTATATAGTACATTTACCTGTAGAAGCTGTAATACAAAACTTTTTGTCTTTGCATCATTGTGTATAATTGGTTTTATGTTCCTCGTTCAATTTTTTTTTTAAATAAGTACAGAGAATATAACGAAAATCTCATAAAGCAAACCATATCTCTTGGATTTTCGAAAGCCAAAAAATAGACACAGAAAAGAATAGAAAGAAAGAAAGAAAGATAGAAGATATAGAAATCTCTCTCTTTTTATCTCTTTCATCTCATAGGATAGTTTGTTTGATCCTATTTGTCAGATCCCAAGTCAATTGGTAACTTTCTATGGTTACCCAATTAGCAGTAGCATTACTCGTAACGCACCCTCCTGCTAGTTTGGAAAAAAGGTAAAAGAAAGGGGAACCAAGAATGATCATTAGATGAGACATAAGGTGGTTACCTTCTACAGTCCCTTGCTCGATAAGTCATCTCTCTCTCTCATTTTTTCTTTTTTTTTTTTTTTGATGAATGTATCGTAGAACCGTTAAATGAATGGACGTGTTTTAAAAAAGAAAAAGAGAAAAGATAAAAATACACAATTGCATAGAAAATAATATTGTGTCATAATAAATTAATGCTCAGCGAGAAAGTTAGTATTTGCACTCTGAATTATAGTAGCTGTAAGAGTAGCTGTAAGTAATCAAGTAGCTTGCTTAATATTCACGAAATCGTTTGGAGTTGCTAATTCTTCCTAGCGGCAAAGTCGTCAAGCACAAAGGGTTAATAGGTACTAATATACATATATATAATACACGAGTATTTTTTTATTTATTACTATATGATTAATTTAATATTCCAATTAATTAAATAATTTTACGAAACGTATGTATGTATATATGTAATTAAAAATTTAACGTAACGATGTACAATCGACCACCAAACACTCGCGAATACATCAGGTGCAAAATATATCATGCACAATCATTAACGCAATCACTGGGAAAGGAAAAGTTTAAATTAAAATCGAATTATTAATTCAACAGTATCTAATCTTTAGCACATGTGCGATGACTACCAAATCTTTTTTTTTTAACAATGATTTTAGTCTATTTTTTTCTTTTAAAACCAATGACTGTTGAGATTCTTCATTTATTAACAAAATGGATTGAATATATTTTTGTAAAAATAATTAAAAACCCTTGGATAACTCCTTTCATTAAAAATAGCTGTTCTTGTAAAAGAATAAAACCAATTCCCATAATCTAATCGTCGCGTTTGTCTTCTTATTCATTTTTTAATACATCAATACCGACATTTCGAAGTAAATTACGATTACATAGAATAAATACGAGACAATGAATGCAATAATAAACCACCGAATATGCTTTTTTTGACGATATCAGGTAAATGAATGCTCGATGTCACTATTAATATTATAAGCAAATACAAACAAAAGAAATATTAATTAACTCCAGTATTAATTAAACGATTTGATCCGATGAGACGAAAAGACCATGGGGTAAAAAAAATAGACACACATAATAAAAGAGCAATGAAACTACACAATTAGAAACGTACCACTCATGAGCAAACTTAGATAAGTGTTAAAAGGACTTAAATGCCTTCAATCACTACTCACGAAGTTTCATGGTGGTTCCAAAAAACTCGTCCACATTGTATGTAGAAAATGTGAGAGATTAAAGTTGTTTAAAGTTGATTAAAGATTGACTTAACGTGAATGCAATCATGATTTAAAAAAATATTTATAAAACTTATTGTAATAAAAACGATGGTAAAATTATATTATTCATAAAATTTGGACATTTCCTTAACAATATTTTTGTATAGTAGACTTTAATTATGCATTCGGTATAAAGTATAAAGAATTTAAAATTATAAACGCTTTTCAATTAATGCTATTTCCAAAAATTATAATCTGGTATATTTATATATATTGATCCCTTATGATAATATTTTTTATCGTTTTCATTTTGAAAACACAGGAATTAATTTATAGAAACAAAAGAAAAAAGTAAAGAAACTGTACTCTTCCAGTAATTTCAGAATGAACTATGTCATGCCGATACGCATCGTTATTCGACTGTGTACAATAACAAACTCCACCAACTTTGTAAATTGTACGTTCATACGTGACTATGTAGTTGGCTTTATAATAAATAATGCTTGAATGTAAAACGAATAACGCCAACTTGGGACAAGAAAACGAATATCAATATGTATATATATATATATATATATATATATATATATATATATATATATTTCATCATACTACGTAAATAAAGCGAATGATGGAAGAAATGATTGATTTTATTTGTTATTTTCGATGAATATTCGGATATGTTTTATATAATAGGACCATTGTGTAATAGAACATTTTCTGCCGGCTTCATTTAAAGAAGTCAAGTGTTTTCGTGAGATATCGTTATTTGACGTGACCGATATAACACAAATCTTAATATAATGAGTGATATTCTGTACCTGGATTTTTAAAATATATTTAAGTAGAAAACTTTAAGTCGTATAAAGGAAAGCTTATCACTGACCCATTAAATTCGTTTATTGCAGTTGTCGGACCAAATGGATCCGACAGGTTATGATAATGCATATCAATATTTTTATAATGTAGGATAATAGACCAACTGTAAGATGATTTCTTATATTTTTTATATACATTAAGGTAAATCAAATTTGATGGATGCCATTACTTTTGTTATGGAAGAAAAAACTAGCAGTTTACACATTAAGAGATTTAGTGAACTTATCCATGGAGCTTCAATAGGAATGCCGATAGCAGGAAGGTATTATTTTCTTTTATAATTTCCAATAGGAGTTACTATATATATATATATACCCCCTCACTCTTCATTACGTGAGTCGAACACACGATGAATAAAGAATTATTTTTTTATCTGGACAAAAACATATATATATTGTAATACTTTTTTTAATATGAAATTATTTTTAATTTATAAAATTAAATCAAAAATACATATTATAATTATAATTAATAATAATATTAATATTATACATATGAAATTATTATTAATTAATTAAATTAAATTAAAAATAAATATATTTATCATTAATAATAATGTAATAAAATACATACATACATATATATATATATATATACATACATATACATATACAATTTTAATACTATTTCGACAGTTTTTGAAAATAATTGAAAATGCATCTTATTAAAAAAAAATAATAATAATAATAATAAATAAATAAATAGAAGAACAACGAAATCCACTTAAATCCTGTATAGTCGTCATTACGACATTGTTGTCAGTAGAATCTACTTAATATCGGTATCGATATCGCTTTCGTTATTACCAGAGAATCTTATAAATCACGTGAAAAATATAATGAAATAAAAAAAAGCGAAGAGAAACGACCAAAAAAAGCCAAAATCAAAATCCAAGTATTTTTAAAAAAATACGCGATACAAATTGAACATTATGTATTAATATTTCGATTAGAACAATGTAATCTTTATTTTGTCGAGTGCTCGATATTTAAAATTCATCAGTATATATTTGTTATCTCTCGTGAACGCATGAAAAGTGTTTTATAATCTTTCTACGTTATAAAACGAAATATATGCACATATTAACAAAATTTATATAAAATAATATTCTTTGTATCGGTATTTTGTATATGCCCATACGTACTTGCATATAGCATACATATACATATACATATATATATACACATACATACACACATTTTCGTGTCATGAGTAACAGTGATTTATGATTGAGAGACACTGCGTCATTCTACGGAAAAATAATCAAAACAATCATTATATTAATATTAATAATCGTTCAAAATCGTGTACAAATAAAATCTCGTTTGTTCGAATTGGAATTTGCCGACCCTTCGTTCCCTTACAAAAAGGAATTGTTTAAAATACTTTGAAATATGGTATCTATCGACGAATTATTAAGATCTATGGGATGCATTAGATTGCGCTAAATTGGCGTTAAAACAGGTGCATAATTGTTACACACATGCGCGCGCGATCACACACACACACCGCATCATATACGCAACATACACACGCATGTATATATATATTGTCACGTCGCCGTGTAGCAACAAAATTGTTGTTTTATATTAGGACATTTAAACCGCCTAAGAACGACAAATAAACATCGATTTGTCAAAACATGAGAGAGAGAAAGAGAGCAAAGTCGAATAACAAGCATTTTTCTAACACCTTTCGAATTCTATTTCTAATCCGATTATCGACTTCGCCCTATTCTTGTTCTATATTAATCACGTTATTACTTGTTCATTTGCGTCTGTTTATACTGTCAAGTACAAATTCGTTGTTAGTTCGTTTCGACGAATGACTTTGGAAAACGTCTTACGCCGCCAATCAATGTCGTTCTTCCTTCTTCTTTCTCCCAATATTCTAACGCACAGAATATTTGGAGAAGCGCCGGAAAAGTCAGTCTAAATTCGGAGTTCCAGAAAGTCAGTCAAAAATTTAGTTCCAAGGTCTCGTAGCGGACTAGTATCTAAAGTCGCATCTACTTTTTTTTTGTGGGTCTAAATCGCCGCGCAGAACAATTTACGACTCCTCGATGATTGTAATCTCTGCGTAACAAAAGCTGGAAAAACGGTAAAACCGAAAAAGAAAAAAAAAGAATAATTTTAATAATCATTCATTTTTTGTTCTTTCTTTCGTCTTTTTTTCACATACTCGGTCAAATATCCAATTTTATATATTCATTTATACCTTAAATGTTATTATTTGTAATATTTCATTTTCTTTTGTTTTGTCAATTAAAGTCTATTATTCTTTTTGTTATAAATTAAGGTTTTATTATTATATGGGTGATACATTGAGCAATAGTCGCAACCGGAGAGAGATTGGTAAGTTTCTGCTGTAAATTATTTAAACATGGGACGTTTCTAAGAAAATTAGACCGATAATAGGGCGAACGAAACCGCACCGATCCCAGTAAAATCTAAGGATTGACTAAAAACGGGGCTAGTAACTAGATTGGTGTAAACGGGCAAAATAACCCATTCGGTTTGGCTTTTCGTGACCCAATCGAGGACGTTACAATATATATATATATATATATATATATATATTATTCAACTAATGCTTTGAAAACAACCAATAACGAACTTTTCATACATAACACACACGAAAAGTATAATGCAAAATTTTGAAAAATTCGTTATTAGTGGTTCTCAAAGCACTAGTCGAAATAATATGCAAATAAATGATTTAATAATTTTTTATTTTTGTGTTTTCTTTTTTCTTTTTTCCGATACGATACACTGAAGAATTAGTGTTCATTAATCTAAGGAATGTTCATAGGCGATAATATTCAATTTTATCCAGACGATATTCACTTTATCGGTGTTGATTGGAACGTAGGGTTAGCCGAATATCTTAACGATGAAAATCATTCCATGGAATTCGGGCACATTAACGTCGAACGTCTTATAATTAGTTATGGTAGTAATTTGAAACAAATAAACAACGGTACAGTCGACGTAGTCGTATCGATTTGAATTTGAATTTTATGGAAGAAATCAAAGGCGCAGGTTTCAAGCGAATCAGATCAAGATTATTTACGTTGATCGGACCAGTTTTTCATATTTTCCACTTGAAGTTAACCGATCTGCATATATTAGGATTAGCAATAAGACAAGTAATAGACAGTCTATTTTTATTTATTCTTTTTCCTTTTGTTCTTATCTTTTCCTTTCAATCAAATATTTTCTTGCTTTATATTAGTTTTCAGAACTTGCTTTATAAATAATTTTATTTTTTATTATGCTCCATTGAATTATGTAGAACTATATAAAGTTTTTGACATTAATTTAAGTACGTTCCTTGGCGGGTGAGCGATCTCTGTCTCTATGGTTAGGACTTCGGCGACCCGCATAATTAGTGTAGCGCTTGTCCTGGCTACGATATTCACTATCATATTTTAACTTTCTACAGTTCTTTAAAATATGTCCTATTTTCTTGCAGTAATAGCAGGTCCTTGTATCACGAGGGCTAGAAGGTCTCGAACCTACGCGTTGCTCCCTTCTTCATTCCCTTCCCCGTGGTGAAGGAGACCTTGCCGATACCTCAGCGAAGGTAGGAGGTCGCATCCTACTTCCGCATTCTGATGTCGAATGCCCCTGTCTCTTACAAATCTCGCAGTCTCTTGTTTCTACAGTGATAGCGCGTACACTGGCTGTTTCCCTAGGGCCTGTCCTGCCTACTCCTACCCGATTCTTTGCCAAAGTCCTACTTATGCTAGGGAAAGCGTTTACCGCGGTCGTTAGGTCATGGTACCGCTCGTGCTTCATTCTCAGCTCATATTTTTCAGGCAAGCCGCAAGAACTTCGTTCTCGATTCTTCTCTGACAATTCTCCCTTGGTTTCCGCTTCTATGATTGCCATTTTTAATTCTTTAATTCTCTCGGTATAATCCAACACTCTCTCGTCGGGCCTCATATAGATGTTCGCAAGTTGTCCCTTATAATGACTGGAAGACTTTGCCGGTTGAAATGCTGCCTTTAGAGTAACTATCAGCTGTTCTACAGTATACAACTCCTGGTCTTCAGTAACCGAATAATTTTGCGCAAATTCTCCTTACTAGGTGTTTCTCGACATCGGCAGATGGAGAATCTGGGAAGAGATTCATCGCTCTCTTACAAGCCCTGGCAAATTGTAGAACCGAAAGGTTATACCCATCAAATCGTGGGATGGTATCCGTGATTTCCCTTAGCTTAAGGTCAGGTGCTTCGAGACTGGTCATTTTAACGTCGTTGTTCCTAAGGTTCGTTCTATCCCTATTTGAACGTTGGTCTTGAGGGTCAGTTTCTCTTATTGTTATATCCCTATCGTTGAACCTGTCCAAGTCTTCGCGAGAAGTATGCATGATCTCTTTGTGACGTGTGTTAACAAAGGGGCCGATGCATACTGACCCTGTCATAGCATCGTCTATAGCTTCTAGTCGGAGATTTAGTTCTTTTGCCCGAATAGCGTTCTCGCGGCGTGTAAATTTAGCTCCTTCCTTTTGAAGAGTAATTCTCTTCTTTCGAGATCTACCTCTCTTTCGTTAACCTTTGTTTTCTGGTCCCCTAATGCCCTAATCTTTTCTTGGATTTCACGCTCTAGATCTTCGAGCCTACACACCTGTTCTCGAATTTCCATTTCCTTCTTTTCTAGTTCGTTCTCGCGCTCTTTAATTTTCCTTTCTAATCTTTTGATTCTCTGCTCCATTGCAGAGTTCTCCTCGAGACAGATCTCTAATCTAGACTCTCTTTCATCTAATTCTTCTTCATACGACCTAAGTTCTTCCTCGGTAAGAGGGGCCTGGGTTCCAGTGGACGTAGGAGTACTAGCCATTTTAATTTGTCGTTAAATAAATATCAAGGAGCGTGACTTTATGCCGAAATGAATTTCAAGATTGAAGTCTCCTCAGAGATTTTTCAATTTCACCGTTGCCACCAAAAATTTTATTTACTCCTTGTTACATCCCGGATGGTTAGTTGCATAAAAAAAAAACTAGTATTCCCTGAGCAGCTGATTCGGTTTGATCAAGACTTGCGTCCTTTACTCAAACCTCGCTAGCTCCTCTCTTTTTGACACGTAGCACGGGAACAAGAGTGAGAGATATTTGTTTTAATACCTTAAATGGCCAATTCTCTTTCAGAGGTTCACAGTCACCAATGAGCCCTTTGATATCTAGGAACTTACCAAGATATACAAGATTACCCCTTGGAGATAGTGTGCGAAATCTAGTTATAGGCTAAGGGTGGTTGGCCAAGACGTCATCCAATTAAATGCGTTAACGGAAGTGCGAGATGGATTCAAATCGAAATTTTCACACAATATTTAACGATAACAAAAATTTATTTAATACACATGGTTTAAAACTAAATTTTTGATATTCCTGAACCGATAACGCGTTTATAATGTTTATTTTAATCTTCGTACACACAAATCTAACTGTTATTTAATAAAATATATTCCTATTATAAAATCTATTCAAGTAGCTTAGTAGCTGTGCGTACTGAAGAACACAAAAATATTCTAAGTCAATTTTCGTACTTAGAAAATTACACTTTTACTATTAATTAGTATGAAGAGCTGCGGAGAACACGTCTGTTCAGGTGGAGGGTCGATAGTAGACTCTGTGGTTTTCGCTGGACTTTCCCTCAGGTTGACAGCTGTTCGAAATTCCAAGAAGCCCAGATGTGGTTTTTGAAATATTACTGTTTAAAAATTCAGTTATAGTTCCAAGTATTAGCGGTTTTATTGCTCCATTATTTATACTTCGGGTATTATTTCACCCTATCACCGGACGTCGTCGTCCCATATTCGATAACGGTGTATGCACCCTTTGTACTAATTCTTATCTCCTAATACCTTAGTTCTATAATATTCTTAATACTAATCTTAATGTTTATATTTCTTAATTGTATTTTCTTTCACTTTATTATCAGACGTCGTCGCCCCATATTCGATAACGATGTTTTGAATGGCCATTCAAATTTCTGATCGATTTAACCTGATAAGTTTTATCGTCTATTTCAACTTCGTACGATTCCATGGCCTCGCCGCCCCTTAACTATTGGTTTATAATTAATATAATTAATCCTATGCTAATTCTTTATTTAACATTGTTTCGAAATTTTTTAGGATTTGTATCCTTATCTTTCCTGTTCTAAAATCTCTCGTAGTGTTATTGAATCATAGGTCGATGTTGGCTGTTATACCCGTTCCATTATTTTATTAGTTAAGTACTTAAATATTCAGTCTTCTAATTGTCTTCCTTAATGTTAGTTTTATCAACAGCTAACTTTCTTATAGCTTTTGCTAAATGAACCTTTTTTATCTAATTTTTATCTAATTTTATCTACCTTTTTATTTCACTTTACTCATGTAAAGTGTTTTCTTACCGACAATTAGTATGCGGAATGTAAGTATTAATAATTTCTCTTTTACCGACTTATAGTGGGTATTAAGAGCTGTCGATGTTACCGACAGTAGACCCTATTACTATACTAAAATAATCCAAAGTTCCGTCTGGCAGGAAACACGCTACTGACGGAGATGCGACAACACTATACTAAAATAGTTCCATTTTTCTTTTAGTGGAAAACACGTCGTTGATGGCGACGTGACAATAATCAACGTTTCATTTTAAAGATGAAAGTTCAAGCGAGGATATGCTTATGTTCAAATTTTTCGAAAAGCTTTATTTTCCTTGAAAAACAACGTGTAAGAAACGTAGTATTCTTTCGAAAATAGATTATGCATAAGAATACAGCTTTTTCAAAAATTCGATAAAGCCATGTCCTCTCTTCAACCGTTATTTTTTTAATGTAATTGTGTTCATGAAAATCGATCAAGTATTCTCTCTGGATTTACTTGAAGTAAATATTCTTATCGTAAAAAAGTAAGTTTTGTATGTTACGTCCCAGATGGAGGGGAGCAACAAAACAAAACAAACTAGTATTCTCTGAGTAGCTGATACGGTTTGATCAAGACTTGCATCCTTTACTCAAACCTCACTAACTCCTCTCTTTTTGGCTCGTAGCACGGGAGCGAGAGTGAGATATACTCGTTTTTATACCTTAAATTGACTAATTCTCCTTCGGAGGTTCACTGTCACCAATGAGCTCTTTCAAAACTTAGGAACTTAACAGGGTGGAAGAATTTCCTTTAACAGTGAGTAGGACCTCGTCCAATTAGGTTCGTTAATAAAAGCGCGAATTAGATAATGTAATTGAAATTCGCACACAAAAATTTTACAGTAACAAAGTTTATTTGATAATACAGAACTTCCTATAAGTTAAATAATTTTCCTTTTATTTTAGAGCTGGCCGAGAACACGTCTGAACAGGCGGAGCGACGGTAATAGACTCTTTCTGGTTTTCGCTGGATTTTCCCTCAGGTCGACAGTGTTCTCCTGGAAAGTACAAGATAACGGAGTCTCGCACCCTTTGTCCTAATCCTAATCTCGCTAAGCCTAATACCTTAGTCCTAAAATATTACTAATACTAATCTTAATTCATATTTCCTAAGGTATTTTCTTCACTTTATTACCGGACGTCGTTGGGCCATACTCGACAACGATATCTTGGACCCTTTGTCCTAATCCTTATAGCCTTTGCCAAATAAATCTTTGTATCTAACGTTACTCCTGTATAGTGTTTTCTTACCGACGATTAGTATGCGGAAGGTAAGTATCAATAATTCCTTTTTTACCGACTTATAATGGGTATTGCGAGCTGTCGATATTACCGACATTAGACCTTATTACTACACTAAAATAATCCTAAGTTCCTCTTGGCTGGAACATACGCCGTTGATGGCGTCGCGATACCTATACCTAGAGTAAATTTAGATTCCTTTTGGCAGGGAACATATCTCTGACGAAGATACGACATTTCCTCACCAAAATAGTTCCTAGTTTACTTTTGGTGGGAAACACATCGATGACGGCGACGTGACACATAAGACCTCTGGAACTTAACGGCAAAAAGAACTTTTACTTTATTGTCGATTTTCATGTAAATGTTTGCACAGTATGTGGAAACGTGACCATCCATTCATAGGATATATCTAATATCAACGAGATACGATAACAAATGCGAAACGATTTTTTTTGTTTTCGTTCGTATCGTTTTTTATCTTCTTACAATCGTATCATCAATGCTTGCTTCTGTTTTTATTCCGTATTTTCTTTTTTTATATTGATTTTTTTAAACTGTTAGTTCGTACGAAATTAGTTGCACGAGTATAGTAGGTTTTTAAATTATACTTATTAAAATATTTAACGCTACATATACATTAAGTATATATAATAGTATCTTTCGTAATTTTTATAGTTCTTGTTTGCAGCTGCGTATTTGATTGCTTTAGCATAATATTTTCAGCTAATTCGTCATTGAAGAACAATTTTAAAAGATATATGTCCTGTGTTGACAGCTGCATTAATTACGAAAGAGAGTATAATATATTTTTGATATAAAAATTGCCTTGCTACTTTACTGGCTTATGGAAAAATAAGATATGATAGCAACGAATGATAGCGACCTGAGGTAGACTTGAACAGCTACAAATACAGTTTCATGCGCAAACTTCAAATGAGATGAAACAGTCTACAAACAATTTTTTTTTTTTTTTTTTTTTTTTTTTGAAAAAATATTACAACCAGTTGTAATAAAAACACTTATGAATCTTCGTGAAAAAATTTCAGAGTAAAGATCAAATTAATGATACGTTAAATAATGATTCAATGTATGCTACATCTTCTAAAGAAAAACAGTTACAAAAACAGAAACCATGGGTATTATTATGGATACTAAATGTTCTAGTAAGTTTCTTCATAACAAGACAATGATATTAATTTTAACAATACAAAAGAATCGACACAGAATTTAACGCGAAAATCAGTAAATGTTGACAAGTCACAAAATTCCTTAAATAATTCAAGATGCATCAAACAAAAGAAGTTGTACACCGATAGAGATTCTCTTACTGATATCGTAGTAGCACGATTTAAGGAAAATAGTACAGATAAAATGAAAAAGGATTTAAATCTAGCCTTTAGAGATAGCTCACTTACTGAAAAAACACAGCAAAGGAAAAGAACTAGATTCTGTTTAAATAATTCTCTGAAGAAATCCGATAACATTAGCGAAAGTAATGATGTTGGCGAAGACATCCATATCACTAAACGTCAAAGGATTTCTCAAGATATTGAAAATAAAATTAGAACATGTTCTAGAACTTCAGTAAAAGAGAGACTATCTATGTGATGTAATGCATTAAAAGAGCAAATAATACGTTTTTCAATTTTGAACTATATTAAAGTTAAAAGAAAAGGACAACAAAATATTAGATCTAATGAGAAGAAAACATCTGGAGAAATAAAACAAAGAGATAGTACTATGAATTTAAATTCACCTAATGCATCAGATAAAGATATTAGCCCTAGTATTATTCTTGAAAATTTATCAAGAGAAACTTTGAATTATCGCTCAAGAGAAGAAAATGCGCATATTACAATTCAAAATAATCAAATTAACGACAGGGGAAAAGGATACATACGAATCCAATCTCAAAACAAATGATTTGAGAAACATAAAACATAATCGTCCTTCTTAGACCAGAAGATATATATGAAAATGTTATTGATAATAATGCAAGTAATAATATTATCTACAATCATACGGATCTTTCATCTCCTGATAATCCTAAGAGGGAATGTTCAACTGTTATTATAGACCAATCTTTATTTTTATCAAAATTTCATGAGTAGGATAAAAATCAATGGAATGAAGATTTAAATATGAAATTGATAGGATTGCGACCTGTGGTAGTTCTTGAATGGCTACAAAAACAGATGAATGCAAAAACTTCAAAGGAGATGAGACAGTCTAAAAAAATTGTTAAACGTAAGAACATGAGTAAAGGAAAACGTGGCAAACCAAAGAAATCTTTGTCCCTTGACGAAAGAAGAAAAACGGTAGATTACAGCCGAACTACCTTTATTTGGGAAAATATTATCATCAATTGTAATAAAAATACCTACTAATCTTCTGGAAAAAGTTCAGAATCAAGAACAAATGCAGAATACATTAAATAATGATTCAATGTATACTACTACAACTTCTAAAGAAAAACATTTGAATAAATCAAAAAGTTCTGATAAAAAATTGTTAAAGAAACCAATTCTTAAATTAGAACATTTGCAACATTTGATGATGACAGAATATATATAATGGCCTTAATGGAATTCATGTAAAAGAAATAGAAGAAATATAAATAAGGAGAATAATATATCTACAGTTAATTCAAGAACAGATAGTACAAAGAAAACAAAGGAAATGATAAATGAATGCAGAAGAATATCTGAAGATAATTTGCCATTCTTTCATATTTGCAAAGATTCATTAGATTTTGATTTGGATTATGATTCAACACTACCACCACTTATATAATGTATTTTTTTGAATAATCTACCTGTCATAACAAGTATATATAGTCTGTCAAACAAATCGAAAAGTAAGAATAGCAAAGTGAATATGACATGTTCTAATGGCAAACAGGATGGAATTTTAACGAATAATATATCACCTAGATATAATAATTTCGAATTGAATATCAAATTAAATAAGAATGATGACAAAACATTTGATGATAATAAATATACTATTAAAAAATATATTTTTCATACAAAAGACTATGACTCTGATTCAAATTGAAGCTGAGATGAATAATAATCGAGTAAATAAAGGTCCAGAATAATTACCAAATATAATATAATAAAAATATCATCTCGAACCAAATCAGCTATTTTGTGTACCTCAGTCGAAGACAAAAGCTGTATCTAGTGATGCACAATTAAACGAAGCATAATAAAAAACTTGGAATGTCTGAAAAATTTTCAGCAAATGTATTTAGAATTTCATCATATTCTTCATTGTTCTCTACAGTTATTGAGTTCTATAAAATATCTAATTGATATAAGAATAAAATTAATTTTATTACTGAGAACAAGAGACTAATCACTTTTAATTCCATATGCAACTTATAACAAACTCTGGAATAAAAAATACAAGAATTTTCATGATGTTTCGGCAATGTGTTAATATAAGAAGGTTACTTAACAATTTGTTCAATAACACTAGCTTTTGCAGAATATCCTCTCTTTTGTTTTTCAAATCCTATTGTTTTCTTCCAACACACAATTAACACACATACATCCATATCAACGCCATCATATATCCATCCAATACTATCTATATGAAATAATATATAACACCCTTGGTTATAATAATCCCAGACGAAAATCAAAATCGCTCATAGTGTGAAACAAAGAGCATCTAAATTTTAAAAATTCTACATACATATGTAGAACACACCGTTGTTTCATATAAGTCGAATTTAACATAATATATCGTGACGATTAATAAACGTTAAATTACATATTACACTAAACACTTAAAATCCACAAAAAGCACAAACATCGCAAGAATAAGAGTAAAAAATTTAATAAAAGTTATAATATAATAGTCTCGCGGTGGAAGTTTAAGCAATATTATTTCCGCAAAAATCTTTCATACTCGACTTGTGTATATTACATCTAAACTTGATGGCAATTCGTCGGCAGACGCAAATTCAAAATGACCGTGACGAGAGCATCAACGAGGCGAACCGAACCTTTGTAATAGCATTGCTAAATCCTTGAAAAATTCCGGTAATAAATCTTATTCGGATTTTGTTTGATTGAATATATTGAACATTCCTCACCAATTAATCCTGACCACCTGAATGGCAAAGTTGTTACTCCTAACTGGAAGCTTCATGCCTTTCCTTCTTCCATCACCCTATGCCGTAGAATATTCCTCACTACACCATTTTACCCCGATCAATAGTTTCACACAGCCTGACCATTGAACTCATAGATCACGATTCTTTATAAATACGACTATTTCCATTAGGTAAATAAGGTACCTAGCAGGGCCGGCGCGACCTTTTGCGGGACCAAATTCAAACAATTTTGCGGGGCCTAAATACACATTCATACTACACTACAATTTTACAACGAGGAATTATTTATTTACAAAGCTGTTACATATTATATATTTCTTATAAAATGAATATTAAATAATAATACAATCCAATAATAATATTAAATAATTTGATGATTTTTGTCACTCCTTTAAACTGAATTATCGATACTAAAAAAGTGTCTTTCCTCTGTTAATAGTATCATTAAGATGTAAAAATTTAATCAACATGAATATTTTTTAATTGGGTAATTTTCGTAGACCGCTTGGCCTATTAAAACGTGAGCCCGGGTTCCGGTGAACGCGCTGAACCCGCTTGCGCCTGCCCTGGTATCTATTACCGTACATGAAAACATCTAAGGTCTTAATGATGGAGGAACTTGCAGATTCCTTACAGCAATTGCGGAGAAAATTTTTACCAGTCCAGTAATAGAAGATTAAATATGAGCGACCAATAAATGGTACAATAAATAAATATATCTATGGAATACATTTGAACCTCTCTTGTTAATATTCTAAAGGAACAATGTTTATCTCCATTTATTCATTTTTATACTTATAAATGTCGAATAATATAGAATTTACAACTAAAATGACATATTACGATTTGGTAGGTCGGAAATCATCGGAAATATTGCGATTTACGTTGTGCATGCTTGTAGATCAATTATTTTAATATTTGTGTTCTACCAATAATGGATACTACAAACCTGTAAACATAAATATTTCTCAAGTTTAAATATTTCAATTTATAAAAAATATCCATGGTAATTAATTTATATCTTACCTTAATCATATATATCAATAATTTTATGATATTCTGTAGATATAAATAAATCATCGCTGTAACGTCATGTTTTCAACGTTGATAATGTAATCATTAAAGATAGTTTAAGAATTTTATTTTTTTTCATTAGTTAACATTTTTTGGATTAATTTCATTTCGAATAAATTTCAAGGGACTTCGAAATATTATATATATATATACATACATACATATAATGAGATAATCTTTTCCGTTGTATATTGCTATACAAATAATTTTTTTTCTGTCTATCATTTAATTTTTTTTTTCTTTTCCATTCTTCATTTATTTTTTTTGCTCATTTTCTTCTTTATTCTTGCACATTTATTCTTTCTTTTGTAATTACAAAACCAACTAACAATTTAATTGCAAATCACAAAATGAAAACATCACTCATCTTAGTTTCTTGAATAAAGGTTATTGATATTTCACATGCCAAGGTTATTCGTTTCTTGGTTTTACGTAATTTTTAATACAACTATAGAAAAGATAACAATAACAATTATAATAGATAAGTTTTTAATAATTAAGATTGCTTCTTCGTATGACGCGTGATTGATGTCCAAACGACATCTCATGGATAGTTCGTATCACTACTTTGCCGACAAACAGAGCGTCTCCTATGAAATAAAGTTAAAATAAACATATGATTCATCTGTGCAGATATTAGTCGATCTTTTTTGCCCAATTATGTATTGTTTACCAACGAAGCTGAATTACTAGATTTTAGATAAAAAATGAAGTCTTAACATTTGTTTTGAGAGACCAGGCTTAGATACCTACGGAGGATAGGTCGTTCAATTGTCGATTACTTTTTACCGACACGTGAACTATTACATAAAATTTTACCGTAGAGTTAAGTCATTGCTATCGTGTAATTTATTTATTTTCAATACTGTAATCGCGCGTTGTCTTTGAGTTGAGAGATGATCCAAAATAATAATTTACTAAAAAATTTCTAAATAATTTTGTTAATTTCCAAATCAGCAACGATGAATAAACTAATCATTAATATTCGAAATAATAAATAATTTATATTAGGTAATAATAAAAATAAATATTTATTAATCAGATTTATATATAATATTTGTAAAAATTGTTTATAAAATTATATCGCGGCTTACTTTTTACTATTTATTTTCATTATTAAAAAATAATATATATATATATATATATATATTTTTATCTACCGCAAAAATATATTCATTATCTACCATTTCATATATATAGTAATTAATTTGTAACATTATTCGAATCATCATGGTTATATAGTAACGTAAAGTAATCAACTTGTTACAAAAATTCGGAAATAAAATATCGATTTTTTGTGATCGTCGAAATAATTAAAAAAAAATATAATTCTTTTCGATGATTTTTTGGAACTGTCAGAATAGTTTTCCCCGCTCCACATAAAATTTCAAATAAATGCATTCGGTATGATTATTATCACAAACGTCATACTTATCAATGAATTGTCAATTATAAAGTGTAGAAACGACATGTATGTCTTCTCTGCTTTCCTCCATCTTATCCGCCCGAAGGTCGCCGGCAGACTGTTCGTCTACTAACGACGTAAACTACACTGTAGCTCTGGCGTATTAAAGTATAACATTACTAATTTTAGAACATTCGTGAAATATAATGCATATTATTATTATTTATCGATATTTTTCGATCAGTCCTACTATAAACATATTTTTAATATGTTATAATAGTATTACCAGTAGTTTAATACTTCATTAGATTCTGTCGCGACCGGACAGTTTACAAAAATGTGTTATTTCATTTTCTTTGATGTTTGTGTTCATTTTCCTCGAACTGTGTTTCGTGATATGGTCCGTTATCATACAGAAACCTTATATAAAATCGTAATATCCGCTTTGTATTTCTATCTACTTTAATTTCATTTGAATACTTGGATGAGCGCGATCGGTACGGAAAAATGCATTAAGAAAAGAAATGCGGTCGCAAATCATAGTATTATACGGAGAAGGATAGAGAAATTTCGGAAAATAAGAGATAAGAGAAATTACGGAAAAAGTAGGTGTTTCGAAGTCTTACGTAGGCTATAGTATTAAAAAGTACGGTGTGAAAGGAGTCTGTTCGTCAAAAAAGATCTGGAAGTCCCAGAAAAACGAGTCAGGCTAAATCGATATATACCACTGTGATTTGTATCGAAAAATAAACGGCGTACAATACAAATTGAGCATAACTTTTTCTTTATGGCCAGATACCACCGATCGGGAAGTATAATCTCTCGTAAAATAGAAGGCATCAGCTACCTCTGTCGGTTTAATATAACAAATTTAAAAGAAAAAAGAAAATAGTTATAAGTAAAAGAGATAACAAGAAAAACCCCTATCTTTGTATCCATTAAAATGGATACAAAACAAAATCAAACTGGAATTATTCAGTATCGAAACTAGGACTGCCGAATTACATATTTAGATACTCGCCAATGTGCTACAAAATAATTGCATTATGTGTATTCCGATAATATTTAAACACTGAGCAAAACTATAAATTTTTCAAAATATGAAAATATTTTAGAAACTCAAATCCATTGGCGTAAACAATTGCTCATGTATGACCTTATTTGTGTCATAGAATTATGTATCCGAAGCTCATAAAGAAGACGGAAACATGAAATTGCATCATAAAACGCATTTCTTTGTGCTGAAAATAATCAGAGAATCAGAAAATCTGCTATTTACGCATAAAAACAACCAGTAAATAGATGCTGCTCGAAAAGAACGCAAGCGCCAATCAAAGTGTATAATACTGACGGTACGATCTTCTTCTCTTTTTATATGATATTTCTGCAATTTCGAGACATTCTTACTACGAGCTACCTGTAATTACACGAGTATTATACCAGTCACATTACAATGAACATATGCAGAAAGATCTCCCTACAGATATAAAATGTAAAGATGTAAAATAGAAGGTTAAATCTGTCGACATTATCATGGTCAAGATTTATTGAATAATAACGTGTAAAACTACAACGTAAATGAAAAACTTTTACTCACGTTGCTGTCAAAAATTACCGCCTTCATGTGTCAAGATGTATATAAAATATAATTATATTATTCTGTTTCTTCTTCTTACTACTTTTCTCTAATTAGTATATAATTATATGTCAAATTATAATTCTAAGTAATAGTAATAGTAAATGTAGTAATATCAAACGAACTAATTTAAGAAAGAATTGACAAATTAGCGCTGTGAAGAAAATCTTATAATTTATTTTATAAGGAAAAGAAGATTCAATTAGTTTATTAGTTACATTTACAAACATCTCCTACAAAAACCACTGATCATCATGTAGTCTCGAATCCAACAACATACTCGAAATACGAATCTAGAGGCTTATAAATGTCAAACTCATAACCATTGACGAAAAGGATTTAGCACAGATTCTTATTTTTGTAATAAAATCATGTATCCGAAACTCGTAAAGAAGACAGAAACATGAAATTGCATCGTAATACGCATTTCTTTGTGCAGAAAATGTTCAGAGAATCGGAGAATCTACTATTTACGCATATAAATATCCAGACAAACGAAACTCCCCGGGCAAGACGCATGCGCCGTTCAAAGTGTATATGAAAATCAATACTGGCGCTACTTTCTTCTTCTCTTGTCATACGACATTCTGCAACTTCGCGTCAGTTTACTGTGAGCTGTCTGTTACTCTACGAGTATTTTACCAGATACATTACAATGAACATATTTCGAAAAATCTCTCTAGATGTATAAAAATACAAAGTTATTTATAGGTGCTGTCGTAACGGCAACAAGGGAGTTATCAGCTAACATTAGAACGTCGTTTTTGGGTTGAAACGGAGAGTCAAAAAAGACAAAATACGATGAAAAGTACGAAATGTTTCTTTTGTTTTTTTCCGTTATCGTTTCTCTTTGGCCTCCTCTTTATGATGATTATGCATTCCTTTTCATACTGTCTTTTATTCACGATTAGTCGAAGCTAATTTTCTTCACTATTAAAATATAAAATGTATCAAATAATATCTAAATACATTTTTATTATTATTATATTATTTGATATTGTATTTTTATTATTATTATCAGTAGCAGTATTAGTAGTAGTAATGGTCGAAGTACTATAGAGTGGACTAGTCCTACAAAGGGAAGCTATGTAAAGAAACAAGCGTTGGGAGTTCTACCTCGAAGATAGCGTGGATATGAACTCGTGTTTTAATTTGTTTTAAAATAATATATTGATTTATAATTAGTATTCACCAATTATTTTAAGAAAATATTCGACGAATTCTTATTTTTTGTCGCAGATTTATCTACTAAATCTTATATTTTCCAATTATACTTACTATTTTCTATGCATTTATCCTGAAACAAATGCGTACCGGCATCAGGTCAAGCACGGTTCACTGCTAGTCGCTCGCTCCCATAAAAGAAAAATATACATATACAGGGTTTTTCAGCTGAAGGAGGCCGCCTAAATATTTTCTTTCTTTTTTATGATGCGACGAACTTTTATGGCATATTTTGAATGATTTACAAAGAGATATATAAACTCTTCTATATATAACATACCTCATTTTAACCCATTCAATGTATTCCATAAAAGTTTGTCGCATCATAGAAAACAAAGAATATATTGAGGCGGTTTCCTTTAGCTGAAACATCCTACATCTGAGAGACCGAAAAGTGTTAGTTCTCAATATACAAACCCTACTTACTGTACCTGCACGAAACCTAATGTTATGATAAGTGAGAAGGGTATAACCAACACAAGATTATACACCGTTACAATAGACGCAGGTAACGACAGCGTTTCTTGCTTCTATTCGTAGTTTATATCTTGTCTATACCTGTCGCTGAATTCACATATTCTTCGAACGAAAGGTGACGAACAGCCTGCATGATTGAATCGACAAAACAATTGCAACTCAATGTCAACAAATTCTTCATGTGTTGTTAACTACATTCATATTTTTTTCTATATAACCCTCAGAATCTTAAAAGAAAAATTATTATATTTTCTTCGTACGTTCTCCAACGTTTTTTAGTTCTAAAGACATCAATGGCGTATTTAACCGTATTTCGAACGTACATTTTTAACATTTAAAATAACTTATATAAAAAAGAGAAACAATCTCAAATCATATAGAAAAACAATACAATAGAGAAATTTACATATTACATAAAAAAAAGGTAAAGAAAGGACAGGTTATCTTATCGAAAAAATAAATTTAATTATATAGAAAACGTTACGTTTTATTTCAAATTTTTAATTTAAAAAGAAAAGAAACTGACTATTATCAATCTAAACAATAATATGAACCAAATTTCATCTCACTTTGTTTTCATTCTTGTAATTTCGTATACTGAGTATTCTTGCGAACGATAAGAAACGAACAGAGCGTGATAGCGAAAAGAATTGGAAAGAAAGATCAAAGACGCAAGTTTCTAGTTTCTTTGAAATGAGTGAAAAAGGTAGAGATAGAGAGAGTGAGTGAGAGAGAGAGAGAGAGAGAGAGGGAGGGAGAGTATGTAACGTCTCTTCGAACGTGCACTTCGTTCGATGAGAAGAATGTAAGCTGGAATATAATATCGGAGTAATCAATGGTTCGAACAGAAGATAAGAAAAAAAGGATAGATCATAAACAAAAAATAAGGAGAAATATCGGCGATCGTTTACTTTTTTTTCTTTTTTTTCTCTATAAATTCATCTTTATTTTACTTTTGTTTTCTGTTGGCGTTAAAGTAATCAAAAATGTTAAATAAAGATACTAATAATTATTATTACTATTATAATAATAATAAAAATGAAAAAGATAGCCTCGTAAAATTCTTTTAAAAAAAATAAGAAATGAATAAAATAAAATACTAACTATATAGAGACATCGGTCAAAGATAGTGATCTTTTTTTAATTCTTTTTATCTCTTTTGTTTATAACTATTTTCTTTTTCTTTCAATTTTTATATATTAAACTAATCGAGATAGTTGATGCTTTCTATTTTGTTGTCGTGATATGCTTGTTTCGTTATCCGTAGATAATTATGATGGTTACATCGGAATAGGGATGGCTAGTGAAATTGGTAAGACTCGAGTGTCTTACTGGTGAGTGCGAACGCTTTGATACTGTGACTTTTGAATTCTCTTGAATTATCCGTGATGGTAATAATGAATTAGGAAAGAGAGGAGTTGAAGTGAAAAATGCCTAGAATAAAGATAGAATAAACCGATTATAGAACAAGTATCGTGTTTCGAAGTTAATGTAAAATACGTAGCTTCTGCTCGTTTCTTCCGAAATCGCAAAGTTAAAAAAGGTATATTAATTTATGAGAATACGTCTACACAAACATGCGTACATATTTTTATTGTTTTAATAAATTATTTAGCAATGGTTTATTTGAAAAAATTGTCTTATGTTGTGTATCTTCAAAGTTTTAAAGAAATTGGTTTAAATAAGCTTACTTCAATACAACGAGAGCCGTTGTCACGTGTAAATAATATAATATAAATTTTTGTCATATGAAAAAGCTCTCACTCACCTTTTTACGTATAATCGAATTTAGCAACGATCTCTGTTATTTTCAGACATTTTTCTTTTTCTTTTGTTTTTTTTCTTTATTCTGCAATAATAGTTTGCTGTAAATTGTTTTTGTTTTTTTTTTTTTACAAGAGATAGTTTTCACAAGGATGGTATGTAGAAACTATAGATGACTACAGAATCCAAAAAAAGACCAGGAAGCAATGTATCCTACTTAGACCAAAGGGTAGACAAAAATGAGTCATACAAAAGCAACGTCCGTACAGTGTGATCGATAATTACTGAGTCGACTTCGTACGTTCGTTAATGACTCACACTTTTCCCTATTTTGTTTTCAGCTCCGATACATTGCAATAGACTTCAAAACTGCTACATAATTTTTCTCCTTTTTTTTAGTTGTACGAAATATTCAACCAGCCAATTTCAATCTCCTTTGAACGGAAATGCAGCTCAAAATTTTGTAGATCCTGTCGTTATTATTATAACTGCTTGAAAAAAGTCATGAAATCTTTGGTAAATTTGATTCATTTTTGTGTATACTATTTTTTACAATGTTAGAAAACATATTTTAATGACGATTCCGTAAATATCTCGTTAATATTAATAAAAAATAATTATATTTATTTCGTCTATATATCCACAAAGTGCATTTATAACCGCCATTACGATTCCAAAGATGGTATCCTGGCTATTAAATTTTCCAATATTTCTCTTTCAATATTGATCCATTAGGTCTGCAAAACATTCCGAAGGTGTTTCTCGAACGTTGGACATCGTTTTTCAACCTTCCTGTCCAAGTGATCCCACAGTTTTTTAATGGGGTTCAAATTGGGAGATCGATGTGGTCATTCAAGTATTTTTAAATAAGAATCCTAATTGGTTTAAATAGTCCGTAAATATTGTAGATTTATGATTTGTGTCGTTGTTAAGAATAATTCTAAAATAATATCCAATTAGGCGTAGTCCAAATGAAATTTAATCTCGAATCCAACAACATACTCGAAATACGAATCTAGAGGCTTATAAATGTCAAACTCATAACCATTGACGAAAAGGATTTGGCACAGGTTCTTATTTTTGTAATAAAATCATGTATACGAAACTCGTAAAGAGGACAGAAACATAAAATTGCATCGTAAGACGCATATCTTTGTGCAGAAAATGTTCAGAGAATCGGAGAATCTACTATTTACGCATATAAACATCCAGACAATCGACACTCCCCGGGCAAGACGCATGCGCCGTTCAAAGTGTATATGAAAATCAATACTGGCGGTACGCTCTTCTTCTCGTTTTATATGATATTTCTGCAAATTCGAGACATTCTTACTACGAGCTTCCTGTAATTGCACGAGTATTTTACCAGTCACATTACGATGAACATATGCAGAAATATCTATCTATAGGTATAAAATGTAAAGTTTTAAAATAGAAGGTTGAATCTGTCGACATTATCATTGACACGATTTATTGAATAATAACGTGTAAAACTACAACGTAAATGAAAAACTTTTACTTATTTTGCTGTCAAAAATTACCGCCTTCATGTGTCAAGATGTATACAAAATATAATTATATTTTTCTATTTCTTCTTCTTACTAATTTTCTCTTATCAGTATATAATTATATGACCAATTATAATTATAAGTAATAGTAATAGTAAATGTAGTAATATCAAACGAACTAATTTAAAAAAGTATAGACAAATTAGCGCTGTGAAGAATATCTTATAATTTATTTTATAAGGGAAAGAAGATTGAATTAGTTTATTAGATACATTCACAAAGATCTCCAACAAAAACCACTGATCATCATGTAGTCTCGAATCCAACAACATACTCGAAATACGAATCTAGAGGTTTATAAATGTCAAACTCATAACCATTGACGAAAAGGATTTAGCACAGGTTCTTATTTTTGTAATAAAATCATGTATCCGAAACTCGTAAAGAGGACAGAAACATGAAATTGCATCGTAAGACGCATATCTTTGTGCAGAAAATGTTCAGAGAATCGGAGAATCTACTATTTACGCATATAAACATCCAGACAATCGACACTCCCCGGGCAAGACGCATGCGCCGTTCAAAGTGTATATGAAAATCAATACTGGCGGTACGCTCTTCTTCTCGTTTTATATGATATTTCTGCAAATTCGAGACATTCTTACTACGAGCTTCCTGTAATTGCACGAGTATTTTACCAGTCACATTACGATGAACATATGCAGAAATATCTATCTATAGGTATAAAATGTAAAGTTTTAAAATAGAAGGTTGAATCTGTCGACATTATCATTGACACGATTTATTGAATAATAACGTGTAAAACTACAACGTAAATGAAAAACTTTTACTTATTTTGCTGTCAAAAATTACCGCCTTCATGTGTCAAGATGTATACAAAATATAATTATATTTTTCTATTTCTTCTTCTTACTAATTTTCTCTTATCAGTATATAATTATATGACCAATTATAATTATAAGTAATAGTAATAGTAAATGTAGTAATATCAAACGAACTAATTTAAAAAAGTATAGACAAATTAGCGCTGTGAAGAATATCTTATAATTTATTTTATAAGGGAAAGAAGATTGAATTAGTTTATTAGATACATTCACAAAGATCTCCAACAAAAACCACTGATCATCATGTAGTCTCGAATCCAACAACATACTCGAAATACGAATCTAGAGGTTTATAAATGTCAAACTCATAACCATTGACGAAAAGGATTTAGCACAGGTTCTTATTTTTGTAATAAAATCATGTATCCGAAACTCGTAAAGAGGACAGAAACATGAAATTGCATCGTAAGACGCATATCTTTGTGCAGAAAATGTTCAGAGAATCGGAGAATCTACTATTTACGCATATAAACATCCAGACAATCGACACTCCCCGGGCAAGACGCATGCGCCGTTCAAAGTGTATATGAAAATCAATACTGGCGGTACGCTCTTCTTCTCGTTTTATATGATATTTCTGCAAATTCGAGACATTCTTAATACGAGCTTCCTGTAATTGCACGAGTATTTTACCAGTCACATTACGATGAACATATGCAGAAAAATCTATCTATAGTAATAAAATGTAAGGTTGTAAAATAGAAGGTTGAATCTGTCGACATTATCATGGACACGATTTATTGTATAATCACGTGTAAAACTACCACGTAAAATGAAAAACATGTACTTATTTCGCTATCAAAAATTACCGCCATCATGTGTCAAGATGTATAAAAAATATAATTATATTTTTCTATTTCTTCTTCTTACTAATTTTCTCAAATTAGTATATAATTATATGTCAAATTATAATTCTAAGTAATAGTAATGGTAAATGTAGTAATATCAAACGAACTAATTTACAAAAGTATAGACAAATTAGCGCTGTGAAGAATATCTTATAATTTATTTTATAAGGGAAAGAAGATTGAATTAGTTTATTAGTTACATTCACAAAGATCTCCAACAAAAACCACTGATCATCATGTAGTCTCGAATCCAACAACATACTCGAAATACGAATCTAGAGGCTTATAAATGTCAAACTCATAACCATTGAAGAAAAGGATTTAGCACAGGTTCTTATTTTTGTAATAAAATCATGTATCCGAAACTCGTAAAGAAGACAGAAACATGAAATTGCATCGTAAGACGCATATCTTTGTGCAGAAAATGTTCAGAGAATCGGAGAATCTACTATTTACGCATATAAACATCCAGACAATCGACACTCCCCGGGCAAGACGCATGCGCCGTTCAAAGTGTATATGAAAATCAATACTGGCGGTACGCTCTTCTTCTCGTTTTATATGATATTTCTGCAAATTCGAGACATTCTTAATACGAGCTTCCTGTAATTGCACGAGTATTTTACCAGTCACATTACGATGAACATATGCAGAAATATCTATCTATAGGTATAAAATGTAAAGTTTTAAAATAGAAGGTTGAATCTGTCGACATTATCATTGACACGATTTATTGAATAATAACGTGTAAAACTACAACGTAAATGAAAAACTTTTACTTATTTTGCTGTCAAAAATTACCGCCTTCATGTGTCAAGATGTATACAAAATATAATTATATTTTTCTATTTCTTCTTCTTACTAATTTTCTCTTATCAGTATATAATTATATGTCCAATTATAATTATAAGTAATAGTAATAGTAAATGTAGTAATATCAAACGAACTAATTTAAAAAAGTATAGACAAATTAGCGCTGTGAAGAATATCTTATAATTTATTTTATAAGGGAAAGAAGATTGAATTAGTTTATTAGTTACATTCACAAAGATCTCCAACAAAAACCACTGATCATCATGTAGTCTCGAATCCAACAACATACTCGAAATACGAATCTAGAGGCTTATAAATGTCAAACTCATAACCATTGAAGAAAAGGATTTAGCACAGGTTCTTATTTTTGTAATAAAATCATGTATCCGAAACTCGTAAAGAAGACAGAAACATGAAATTGCATCGTAAGACGCATATCTTTGTGCAGAAAATGTTCAGAGAATCGGAGAATCTACTATTTACGCATATAAACATCCAGACAATCGACACTCCCCGGGCAAGACGCATGCGCCGTTCAAAGTGTATATGAAAATCAATACTGGCGGTACGCTCTTCTTCTCGTTTTATATGATATTTCTGCAAATTCGAGACATTCTTAATACGAGCTTCCTGTAATTGCACGAGTATTTTACCAGTCACATTACGATGATCATATGCAGAAATATCTATCTATAGGTATAAAATGTAAAGTTTTAAAATAGAAGGTTGAATCTGTCGACATTATCATTGACACGATTTATTGAATAATCACGTGTAAAACTACCACGTAAAATGAAAAACATGTACTTATTTTGCTATCAGAAATTACCGCCATCATGTGTCAAGATGTATACAAAATATAATTATATTTTTCTATTTCTTCTTCTTACTAATTTTCTCAAATTAGTATATAATTATATGTCAAATTATAATTCTAAGTAATAGTAATGGTAAATGTAGTAATATCAAACGAACTAATTTACAAAAGTATAGACAAATTAGCGCTGTGAAGAATATCTTATAATTTATTTTATAAGGGAAAGAAGATTGAATTAGTTTATTAGTTACATTCACAAAGATCTCCAACAAAAACCACTGATCATCATGTAGTCTCGAATCCAACAACATACTCGAAATACGAATCTAGAGGCTTATAAATGTCAAACTCATAACCATTGAAGAAAAGGATTTAGCACAGGTTCTTATTTTTGTAATAAAATCATGTATCCGAAACTCGTAAAGAAGACAGAAACATGAAATTGCATCGTAAGACGCATATCTTTGTGCAGAAAATGTTCAGAGAATCGGAGAATCTACTATTTACGCATATAAACATCCAGACAATCGACACTCCCCGGGCAAGACGCATGCGCCGTTCAAAGTGTATATGAAAATCAATACTGGCGGTACGCTCTTCTTCTCGTTTTATATGATATTTCTGCAAATTCGAGACATTCTTACTACGAGCTTCCTGTAATTGCACGAGTATTTTACCAGTCACATTACGATGAACATATGCAGAAATATCTATCTATAGGTATAAAATGTAAAGTTTTAAAATAGAAGGTTGAATCTGTCGACATTATCATTGACACGATTTATTGAATAATAACGTGTAAAACTACAACGTAAATGAAAAACTTTTACTTATTTTGCTGTCAAAAATTACCGCCTTCATGTGTCAAGATGTATACAAAATATAATTATATTTTTCTATTTCTTCTTCTTACTAATTTTCTCTTATCAGTATATAATTATATGTCCAATTATAATTATAAGTAATAGTAATAGTAAATGTAGTAATATCAAACGAACTAATTTAAAAAAGTATAGACAAATTAGCGCTGTGAAGATATCTTATAATTTATTTTATAAGGGAAAGAAGATTGAATTAGTTTATTAGTTACATTCACAAAGATCTCCAACAAAAACCACTGATCATCATGTAGTCTCGAATCCAACAACATACTCGAAATACGAATCTAGAGGCTTATAAATGTCAAACTCATAACCATTGAAGAAAAGGATTTAGCACAGGTTCTTATTTTTGTAATAAAATCATGTATCCGAAACTCGTAAAGAAGACAGAAACATGAAATTGCATCGTAAGACGCATATCTTTGTGCAGAAAATGTTCAGAGAATCGGAGAATCTACTATTTACGCATATAAACATCCAGACAATCGACACTCCCCGGGCAAGACGCATGCGCCGTTCAAAGTGTATATGAAAATCAATACTGGCGGTACGCTCTTCTTCTCGTTTTATATGATATTTCTGCAAATTCGAGACATTCTTAATACGAGCTTCCTGTAATTGCACGAGTATTTTACCAGTCACATTACGATGATCATATGCAGAAATATCTATCTATAGGTATAAAATGTAAAGTTTTAAAATAGAAGGTTGAATCTGTCGACATTATCATTGACACGATTTATTGAATAATCACGTGTAAAACTACCACGTAAAATGAAAAACATGTACTTATTTTGCTATCAGAAATTACCGCCATCATGTGTCAAGATGTATACAAAATTTAATTATATTTTTCTATTTCTTCTTCTTACTACTTTTCTCTTATCAGTATATAATTATATGTCAAATTATAATTCTAAGTAATAGTAATAGTAAATGTAGTAATATCAAACGAACTAATTTAAAAAAGTATAGACAAATTAGCGCTGTGAAGAATATCTTATAATTTATTTTATAAGGGAAAGAAGATTGAATTAGTTTATTAGATACATTCACAAAGATCTCCAACAAAAACCACTGATCATCATGTAGTCTCGAATCCAACAACATACTCGAAATACGAATCTAGAGGTTTATAAATGTCAAACTCATAACCATTGACGAAAAGGATTTAGCACAGGTTCTTATTTTTGTAATAAAATCATGTATCCGAAACTCGTAAAGAGGACAGAAACATGAAATTGCATCGTAAGACGCATATCTTTGTGCAGAAAATGTTCAGAGAATCGGAGAATCTACTATTTACGCATATAAACATCCAGACAATCGACACTCCCCGGGCAAGACGCATGCGCCGTTCAAAGTGTATATGAAAATCAATACTGGCGGTACGCTCTTCTTCTCGTTTTATATGATATTTCTGCAAATTCGAGACATTCTTACTACGAGCTTCCTGTAATTGCACGAGTATTTTACCAGTCACATTACGATGAACATATGCAGAAATATCTATCTATAGGTATAAAATGTAAAGTTTTAAAATAGAAGGTTGAATCTGTCGACATTATCATTGACACGATTTATTGAATAATAACGTGTAAAACTACAACGTAAATGAAAAACTTTTACTTATTTTGCTGTCAAAAATTACCGCCTTCATGTGTCAAGATGTATACAAAATATAATTATATTTTTCTATTTCTTCTTCTTACTAATTTTCTCTTATCAGTATATAATTATATGTCCAATTATAATTATAAGTAATAGTAATAGTAAATGTAGTAATATCAAACGAACTAATTTAAAAAAGTATAGACAAATTAGCGCTGTGAAGAATATCTTATAATTTATTTTATAAGGGAAAGAAGATTGAATTAGTTTATTAGATACATTCACAAAGATCTCCAACAAAAACCACTGATCATCATGTAGTCTCGAATCCAACAACATACTCGAAATACGAATCTAGAGGTTTATAAATGTCAAACTCATAACCATTGACGAAAAGGATTTAGCACAGGTTCTTATTTTTGTAATAAAATCATGTATCCGAAACTCGTAAAGAGGACAGAAACATGAAATTGCATCGTAAGACGCATATCTTTGTGCAGAAAATGTTCAGAGAATCGGAGAATCTACTATTTACGCATATAAACATCCAGACAATCGACACTCCCCGGGCAAGACGCATGCGCCGTTCAAAGTGTATATGAAAATCAATACTGGCGGTACGCTCTTCTTCTCGTTTTATATGATATTTCTGCAAATTCGAGACATTCTTAATACGAGCTTCCTGTAATTGCACGAGTATTTTACCAGTCACATTACGATGATCATATGCAGAAATATCTATCTATAGGTATAAAATGTAAAGTTTTAAAATAGAAGGTTGAATCTGTCGACATTATCATTGACACGATTTATTGAATAATCACGTGTAAAACTACCACGTAAAATGAAAAACATGTACTTATTTTGCTATCAGAAATTACCGCCATCATGTGTCAAGATGTATACAAAATTTAATTATATTTTTCTATTTCTTCTTCTTACTACTTTTCTCTTATCAGTATATAATTATATGTCAAATTATAATTCTAAGTAATAGTAATAGTAAATGTAGTAATATCAAACGAACTAATTTAAAAAAGTATAGACAAATTAGCGCTGTGAAGAATATCTTATAATTTATTTTATAAGGGAAAGAAGATTGAATTATTTTATCAGTTACATTCACAAAGATCTCCAACAAAAACCACTGATCCTCATGTAGTCTCGAATCCAACAACATACTCGAAATACAAATCTAGAGGCTTATAAATGTCAAACTCATAACCATTGACGAAAAAGATTTGGCACACGTTCTTATTTTTGTAATAAAATCATGTATCCGAAACTTGTAAAGAGGACAGAAACATGAAATTGCATCGTAAGACGCATATCTTTGTGCAGAAAATGTTCAGAGAATCGGAGAATCTACTATTTACGCATATAAATATCCAGACAAACGAAACTCCCCGGGCAAGACGCATGCGCCGTTCAAAGTGTATATGAAAATCAATACTGGCGCTACTTTCTTCTTCTCTTGTCATACGACATTCTGCAACTTCGCGTCAGTTTACTGTGAGCTGTCTGTTACTCTACGAGTATTTTACCAGATACATTACAATGAACATATCCCGAAAAATCTCTCTACATGTATAAAAATACAAAGTTCTTTATAGGTGCCGTCGTAACTGCAACAAGGGAGTTAACAGCTTACATTAGAACGTCGTTTTATGGTTGAAACGGAGATTCAAAGAAAGACAAAAGACGATGAAAAGTACGAAACGTTTCTTTTGTTTTTTTCCGTTATCATTTCTTCTTGGCTTCCTCTTTATGATGGTTATGCATCTTTTTTCATTCTGTTTCTATTCACGATTAGTTGAAGCTAATTTTCCTCACTATTATAATATATTATTTATTAAATAATATCTAAGTACATTTTTATTCTTAATGTATTGTATGATTTTGTATCTTTATTATTACTATCAGTAGCAGTATTAATAGTAGTAATGGTCGATGTACTATAGAGTAGACTAATTCTTCTCTTTTCCTATTATACTTTTTATTTTCAATATATTTACCCTGAAACAAATGAGTACCGTTGTCGGATCAAGCACTGGTCACTACGATACGCACTGTATCATAAAAGAAAGATATTCATATATATGTGAACAGCCTTAAAGGTTCAACTTTATTTATTACCAAGTGTTTTTCCCCCTCTCTCACTCCCTCTACCACACTCTCACGCTTTCTCTGTCTCTCTTACCCCCACTTTCACACGTTCGTCTATTTCTGTTCAATTATTGAAATAATTTAGCACATTAAAATTAAAATAATACCTAAACTAACAATTTTCAGACTTAACATTCTGAACTTGTTTTTTAGAGGATGAAAAACTGCATCGATTATTGTATTCAGGATTACAGTTTCATTGCAAAAAAATTTCTAATTGAATCATTACAAAGAAAATTCATGAATCAAGCAATTCGAAAAAATTGAATTTTTCCTTAAAAACGGAATATCCTTTTCAATTTTCTTTATTTCGACAAATGTCTAATGACATAATCATCTTGAGACGAGTCTCTTTCTGAAAGAAATGATTACTGATATGATCGTTAAAAAAACGGCTATAGTTATTTTGAAGTACAAACATAACTTATTTTGAGAAGGAAAAAATACTTAATTATTCCATCAATCTCCATTATTTGTTGATAATTTTTCCATTAATTTCATTGAAATATTAATACATACAAATTCTTATCTCTACAAGGAGCTATAAAAGTAGAGAATTGCAATATAAAAATTATTAAATATTTATTCATAATCGATGTATTGAACGCATAAGTCACCGCGGTGTTTATCGCAAATTGAGTGTCTAATTGAGAGACATGCAATGTTAGTTTCCTTATTTTTCGAACGTGGATAAATCATTCATCAACGTTGCTTTTTGATAACATATGCTTTGAATAACATATTGAAATGCCCTAGTGAATAATCCTTACAAAGTTGCTTATAGAGTTCTTTCAGACAAGATTGGGTAGAGATTGTAACATTTCCACCAACATTTTTATATTACAATAATATTCTGGCATTTATAGCAGCTATATCCATTTTTCCGAAAAAATTCTTATAGACCTACGATTAGTTTTCCTATTAACAGTGAATATACGACATAACTGATTAGAATATTCGACCCCTTTTTATTGTCATTATATTACTTTATAATAGCTGATTTTCCACTCTTAATGATTGCATTTGATTTTAAGTATGAACGAGACATAAGATTAGAAAATAATTTCTACCACACTTGTATATAGGATCACATTATTTAGAGCATGAAGGGATTAACAATTTTCAATAATAGAGAATCCAAAATAAACGCAAAAACAACTTAATGTACATACAGGATGTAGCACACTACAGATTTTACAAACTTCAAATTTATTCGATTATAACTAAACGACTGACACAGCACGGACTATTCTGATAGTTGGCATATAAAAATACATATCTTAACTACACATAAATGACTGCACAAGTCTTATTCAAAAACATTTACTTGTTTTAAATTGAGCTCAAAGTTTGTCTCAGGTGTCCTGCACCCCAAGAGCAGAACTAGGGTTAATTGTAACAGACAATAGGTTTCGCATATGAAAACTTTTTGGGAATGTAAACTGATCAAAAAGATATCCGTTCTGTGAGCAGATGTTGCATTTCGAAATGGTTGATGGGTCGGAACGCTTTTGTCGGGTTACGTGCTTCAGTTAAAAGAAAATCGATCTGGTAACCAGATTTACCTGAGGGGCGAATTTACTGTAAGTAGTTTAACTGTCGCGGTATGTGAACTTGATAGAGAGAGATAAAGAGAAAGAGAAAGGATTCTGTTTCTACTGACATCCGCCGCTATTGCCAACCGCTATCAGCTTAGCGATTATTGTCAGTCTCTTTCTCTCTCTTTCTCTCTCTCTCTCTCTCTCTCTCTCTCTCTCTCTCTCTCTCTCTCTCTATCTCTCTCTCTCTCTCTCTCTCTCTCTCTCTCTCTCTCTCTCTCTCTCTCTTTCTCTCTGTTTCTTTCACCCTCTTCCTTCCCTAACGGATCGGGTTACTCGCTTTTTCGTACGCTTCATTATTCCCGAAAGTATAGTGTAGGGTTGTCAAAATAAAATATTCATGATTTCGAAGTAGCTTTACCTAGAAGTGAAATCCTGTCTTGAGAGAAATAGAGAGAGAGAGAGAGAGTAAGAGAAAGAGAGAAAGAGAGTATGAGAGAGTGTGAGAGAGAGAGAGTAGGGAGGGAGAAGATAGGATTGAGTGACCGTTTGAGTTATTAAGAGTACATGGGAATAATGGTTGGATTGGGAGATTTTCCAGTCATCCAAATAATACGTTTCCGTTCGACGAGGACACGCTCGAACGTGCTTAAACCCTTCTATCCTATACTGCGCGATGTTATACTAAATCTTTTAAATCCACACCATCGCTTTGTTACTTCGCTTTTCGTTTTTTATCTATGTCACAGGATAGAAAATTTATTTCAGCTATTTACTTTTCAAAGATATTTTCTTTTCTTTATCGAAATGGTTAACTCTGAACTCATTTCTAAGAATAAAACGACGTTGCGTTCTTTGTAAACTAATCCATTTTGTCATTACGAGACCCTAAAATAGAATAAATCGAGGCGATAATATATTTATATGCAGATGTGTCGTATTGTAATTAGAGAGTATTATTAATATTATGCCGGTTTTTTATACGAAAGAAATTCTGTTAGAAATGAGTGGGCGCTTGTTGTATTACGCTTTTTATTAATCTATTTATAATGATGTTTAGGAGAATTAATGGATCAAAAACTGCGTCATATTTTTGTATATTATTGCTAGATCGGAATAGAGAGAGAGAGAGAGTGAGTGAGAGAGAGAGAGAGAGAGGGAGAGAGAATGTCGAGTCATCCGTGCGAGGTAATGACTAATGATCAGTTAATCAAAACACCGCTGTCATTTTTGTTCTCTCCTAATATCTTGATTTCTTTTCTCGAAAAATTCATCGCCGTTCGTCATTGTTTCTCTTTTCCTTTACTTTTCTCAGGAGCATTATATTCAGTCATCATTACTTTCAATGGTGGACGACAAAAGAACAAGGAAAGTAAAGAGGAAAAGATTTGCGAATACATTCGACGATTCACGTATGAGATGAAGGTTTCACACATGTGTAAGAAAAACGTCCTCCATTAGCTTGAAACGACGAAGGATTTTATAATTCTGATGAGAAAATGAGCTATTTGTATTTTGTGTGTTAAAAAAAAAAAGAAGAAAATTGAATGGGTGTTTTTCTTCGTTGGGTAAAGCAAATTATTAATCGAAGTCTTTTCTTCTTTTATATTTTCTTTCTTCATTTTTTTTTTCTTAACGTTAAAAGTAATAAAACTTATTTTTAACGTGAAATTTACGGCAAATTACATATGATATTTTTATAATATTAATAATTATTGATGTAACAATTATTATATTAGTAATGTATATGTATATATATATGTTGTATATATATATAAATAGCATTTGCTGTAGCAAATTTGATCCTGTCTTTCATGATCATCTGTAATCATTCTTATACCGTAATCGCATTCCGTGCTCGTATCTTCACCACGTACAATAATTTCATCATCGTAAAAATCTCCAGGTTCATTAACTATATCCTCTCACAATAAAAATTACCTGTTTATTTATTTATCTGTTACTACCACACAGTATCTAAACTTCAAACGTTAAAGGTGTTATTATTTCATAAAAATTGTTTCGAAACTGCCATACTTAAACTTATGTAAACAAATTACAACTGTCATTTTTATGTTTATAATAAATTTTTTTAATTTTATTATAAATTATTGGTTTATTTTTATAATAAACTTTTGTAAAATTTACTAACTATCATTAACAAATATTTGTTATCAATAATATTTAAATATTTTATCTGCACAAATAATTTATTTCTATTTACTAGTAAATCAACAACAAATCATTTATACTTTTTTATAAATAAATCAATAACATATGTTTTGTTTTATTAATAAATCTCTGTGTTGTGTAGAACTTTGTAAAAAATTAGTACAAATTGTAATACTTCGTAAAAAAGTGTCATAATTTCCTTTTTTATATACAGATAAACAATTACCCCCCAAATTATAATACAACCAATTACAATTATTAACTTTCATCTACTTGTCTATAAATTAAATCTAAATGTTGAAGAAGAGATAAACGAAGAATAGAAAATTCGTAAATATCGATCGCTTTGTAAATATCGAACGTCTCCCCCTGGTAATCTCACTGCATTCTTCTTCCTACCCTTCTTTCTCTCTTTCATCAACCCTATTCATATTCCGTTATATCCCTTCGTGCTTTCATCTCCCTTCTTATTATTATTCGGATTAGCGAGTTTCACCGAATGAGTTTCACGAACGAGTTTCACCCTTCACTATTACTTATATACCCTTCTCTTTATCTTTATTTCTCTTTTTTTGGTGGGGACCTCGGAAGGGGATGAATGAGAGAGACAGAGAAAGAAAGCATGCTGTTTCTACTGGACATCCGCCGCCATTGCTAACCGCCATTAGCTTAATGATTTTTGTCAGTCCCTCTCTCTCTCTCTCTATCTCTATCTCTCTCTCTCTCTTCGTTTCTTTCACCCTCTTCCTTCCCAAACGGATCGGGTTACTCGCTTTTTCGTACGCTTCGTTGCTCCCAAATGTATAGTATGGGGTTGTAAAAATAAAATATTCTTGATATCGAAGTAACTTTGCCTAGAGGTGAAATCTTGCCTTGCTTGTGTCTTTCATAAAATTGTCAAGATGCTTCCTGTTTGAAAAATAAAGTGGAATGTGAGGTTAATATTTTTTTCTTTTTTCTGCTTTTTTCTTTTCTTTTTTGTTGGAAATATCCACTTTCAACTTACTTTCTCTCGAAGTAAACGCAATCGAATATTATGATTATACAGTATAATGATACCTATAGATGTTGGAATGATGCATCAATTTAAAAAAAAATATTTTTTCCTTTTCATGAAATTATGTCATATATGCATGTAATATCTGATGAAGGATAAATTCGTTGTTAATGTTTTATAATATAATTTTCAGTTCGTGTTAAATAAAAAAAATAATTGTGTAGTTTGTAAGTCATAGTGTAACTTGTATATTGATAATGTATGCTTAAGACGATTCTGTTTAGAAAATTAAGTGGATTTAAAAATTAGATGCTTTCTTATTTATATTTTTATGACCTACTTTTTATTTTAAGAAGATAACATATATATACGTTACACAAAACATATATAACAATATTGAAATAGCAAGCCTCATCTAGAATTTGGATGTATTAATGAAATAAATTGAATAATTTTTATAATTCATTTATTATTTAATTGATAAACATTTTTATATTTATTGATGAATACAGTTATACGTTTTTATTATATTATATTACATATACTTTTGATCTTATATATACATGTGTGATATAACAGATATATTATTATATTATTATTTTATATTTAATATATATATTATCGTTTATATAAAGTTGTATTCAACATTATTTATATACTAATGAATATTTAGTTATATTAATATAATTAGATTATGTAAAATAAGCGTTTAGGTGGATCTAGAGTTCCTAGATAATATTAACGAACAGTTACTCTCTTTTGGACAAGTTTAGTCCAATTGTTTTTTTTCTGAAACTGAAAAACTACAAGTAAGCTTGTAAATTACACATAGAAAGCATTACATTGAGAAATTTTACGCCTACCTAATAAATTCTGATCTATTCTGTAGTACGTATAACAAAATATTATATAACATATAATAATATAAATATTAATATATTATATCTAATAATAATATTAATAATGATATAAATATTATTAATTATTATTAATTAACATTAATAATATCATAAATAAATAAATAAATATATATATATATATCGTGTATTTTTTGTAACTCTAGCTGTTAAATACGGATCGGAACTCGGAAAAACTCGGAATATTTACTTTTGGTTGATATATACTTTATTGATACAAATATTATACTTAAGATGTTAGAAAGTTATATACTACAGGCGTTTCGTATCAAACGCAATTCACAAAGTGCAGATCATTCTGTTCGACTGTCGACCGATTAGTCTCACCCACCACGTCACAGCTAACTAATGTCAAAACCTTCGATCTTTTATTCGACTATCGATAGATTTACTTATCTCATGCTCATCTACATACAGCTAACTATCTCTGAAACCTCCTAACTCTTCTCTACCTACCAGTAGATTTATCTCATACATACACCCGCACACAACTAATCAATTCTAAGACTTTCCGTCATTTTGTTCGGCTGATAGATTTTTAGCCTCCCTGCAGAAGTTATATTCTGTTTTTCTCTAAATTTTCTTTCTTTCCTTTTTTTTTGATAATTTAAATGAGATTTATAAATTTGTTCTACGAGCGAATGTGTCGACTGTCACATAATGTTTTCTAAACGGCTTCATGTAGATCGTTCTCGAGAATATTTAAGGGTAACTGCTTTGAGCGAATATCTGTTCAGGTAAGAAGAATATAAAGGGAGATAGTATATGTTCAACTGGACAACCTTTAAGTAATATATAAGCTAACGATACATATCTAATGTAAGGAGAACGTTGTAGAATTTCTTAAATTGCTAACTTTTGAGAATTGAAATATGTAAACCTCATGAGACATAGAAATACTAATATTCGAACATTAAAAATTAAATTAACTGTATGCTGTAAGTTGATGTTTAGAAACAAATGTGATTTTCGATATGCTGTTAATTAAAAAAGAAAAAAAAATAAATCGAGATTTGTTAAATTCGAAAAAATTCAAATATGTTTAAATCTAACGCGAAGTAGGGAGAAATAATATTAAATAATGCATTTTAATGGTTAGTTTTTAAAAATTGAAATATAAAACCAAATGGAAATATAAACATATTAAATATTTGAAAAATAAAGCGAAATGGATTTCACTTGACTATTTCCTAATTTCAAAGAAAACAATATTGAAGTAACATTAGTGAATGAAAAATCAAAGAACAGTATTTATTATGTTCCTTTACTTATAAAATTGCAAAAATAATTTTTCACAAGACCTAGGTAAACTGCGTTTGTCATAATTGAACTATCTGCCTTTTTTTCTTGAAAAAAAAATAATATTAACATAACGTTGTTCAATGAAATATCAATAAATATTGTTTACATTCTTTATTTTCGTTAACTTAAAAATAAAAAAAAAGAACTTTCTGATAGACCAGAGTGCACTATTATTAGACCAAATATTCCACTTATCATTATTGACTAGACAACACAGTATTGGAACGAATGGATGTACAAATATGTCTGTATTTGTATGTGTATATATATATATATTTGAAGATACATTATTACAATACAATTGGAGAAGAAATTGTTTCAATCCAACAACGAATCTCTTTCAAGCCAAAACATCTACGCATTGAAAAGTTCAACTTGAGACGAAATTTATTAAGGTGGTTCGAAGATAATGGAGTATTAAATAGGAGTTGCTTATCAATATTTTATCCGAAAATGGAGATATACCTTAAGACAAAAGAAAGAAATCATGATAGAGAATTTTTCGAAGCATATACGAGAGTACCTTGTTGATTCATAAATATAAGAATCGTTCTAACTAAAAAATCTATTACAGAACACATTTATTTATGAATTAACCCTGACACAACTATAAAATATCCTATTTATTAGAATGACTATTTATATGTAATTCGATATGTATTTAAATGTAGACACTCCGTTCAGAATATACGACTTAATGATAGTATTCGATTTGTTCGATAAAAGAAATATTTATGTAAGTTAATATTTTTAGATCAATCACTCATATTATATGACTCTATCGATATTTTTAACACTTTATAATTTTAATAATGTTGTAACGTATGTTTCTGCGCCGAACAATTTCGGAGAAATTTTGTGAATTTTTATAATGATAGTTGTTTTGTTAATAAAAGGTTTTACAAATGTTACGAAGTTAAGAGTTTTTTTTGTTAAATCAATTGTTTACTATTTTATTATGATTCAAGGTAACGGATATTTGAGATCAGAGAAATATTATCTGTATTTCTCAATTTATATAATAAGTGGCATGACAACTAATGAACTGAATGTGAAACAGTATGAGAAGTTGAATAATAATGAACGAAAAAACGTCTATGAGACACAACCCAGTCGCAACCCTCCGTCGGTACGTTTCGTAGCTTGATGAAATAGTATCAAAATATTTGGGACACCAAAACATAGTTTTACACACGATTACAAAGGATCAAATGAATTAATTCGTTAAATGAAGTTAGATAACTGCAACGACGAATATTTATGTATGAGATGATTTACATGGTCAAATATATTGACGGCACTATGTATTGGAAAAATATATGTATACATATATATATATTAAGCTCAAGCTCTTGCTCGTAGTCTGTCTAACATTTAAAATCTTTTATTTACGATAACGCTTATACGAAAACTTAAAATAAAACTTGATAATTACAAGTATAAAGAATACATCAAATTTTCAATGAAATAGACTAGTGAAGCAATTTCTATCAAGTTAACGGTCGTACCACTTTTTTATATCAGATCTCGTCGAAAACTTTTGACCGTAGGTTTTTTAGAAATTTTTCCTACGCTCAAATGCAACTATTATTATAACCTATACAATATGTATCGAATATCGAACGAAAACCAAAGACTGAATAGAATGTAAAGAAAATAAATATTTCTTCATATAAAACCAAAAAAATTGTTTAAGTCTATTAGGCAAGAGTTACGTAGAACTATAAGATTGTTATTTTAGTGCAAATATTTGTAATACTTATTGTTACGCAGATTTCTGTATTTTTCTACGTAGACAAATAAAGATAATTTATTTATAAAAAAAAGTTTTCTTCCGATGTACTCTCAGCATTCCTTTCTATCTTTTGTAACGCTCATCTGTACTGTCCTTTTTATCTGAACAAGTTTCGGTGCACGAATCTATACACATCTGTACACATTTCTTCCTCTTTTGTCACTGACAATAACTTTATTAGTAACGTACATGGAACACTAAATATGTATACGTATATCTATATAAATATGCACATAAAAGTGAATAATAATGTTACCTTTTCTAGATAGTGTTTAAAAAAAAACATATAAAATTAAATAAAAAAAAAGTTATCTTTAGTAGTTTGTTAAAAAAAGAAATATATATATTTATAATTCATACATGTAGAGTATATTATATATATATATATATATATATATATATATATATATATTCATGTATATATTATATAAACATATATATACATATGTATATATTTTAGTATATATTATAGTATATATATTTCCATATACATATTTCCTGTACGTACCAAACAATAAAGATAATTTAGAGAGAGAGATTTAATTCCAAAATATTTGCAACCTACTAAATATAATAATATAATATTTTTCAGAGAACGATATATGCGGTATATGAGCTAGACTGTGAAATGATTGGAAAGATTTTATATAAAAGTAAAGTTAAAGAGGATCTCGAGCTTCGAGAAATACGAGTATCTAATAATTTTATCATAATTTTTATAAGATAATAATAAATGTGTGATTTTATTAGAAAATAATCAACCATAAACATTATCAATATTTTTCTGAGAACCGTAAATCCAGTTTGAGCTACGACGAGTAATAGTCGTTCCAATAAAACTTGTGCAGAAGATTTTGTATCTTATTTGTTTAGTAGAATTAGCGCATCATGGAAGATTATCAAAAATGTAATACTTTTATGGAAAAAATACTGATAATTAAATATTAAAATTTTATTCTTAATACAATTAAAAAAAAACTATTACAAAATAAAATGAAAATACAAATTTCATAAAATGTTTTTTTCAGATTACCGAGACTTTCTCAAGTGAAATCTACTACTGAATATTAACCAATTTCGTTTTCATCGTACTTCAATGTCAATCTATATCACATTTGAGACTTATTACGGATCGATCTGCTTCCTTCATTATCGACCTACACAACGCGGAAGAGTGTTTAGGAGCTATATTGTAGAACATCTTAAGTAGTGAGTAAACAAATTTAATTCCTTCCAGATTTCCCTCATCGTGGTAAGGACGAAAGGTGGTCCGAATCGATACGAGTTACTGGTTATAATTTTTTTTCGATCAATCATTGACGGACATAATCATAAGCGATTTGTCTTCTTGATTTACTTATATGTGGTACAATTTTAAATTTATTATTATTTGTTTATTGTGCATACCTAATTAATTAGGTTGTTCGGAAAGTCATTTCGTTTTTTTCCATAATTTTTTTCTATTGTATTTTTTTACAGCCAACTTCACACTTAAGCCGCATAATCATCATCATCATCATATACTTTGTCAGCTGTGTATATAGCAAGGCTTGCTTGTGAAAAAGTTCGATTGGTTCTACGCAATAGTTTTTGGTTGGTACACCACCCTTTCAAATATGGAAAAGTAAAGAAGCAGCATTTTCGGCATATTTTACTTTTTTTTTTAGTATCGAAAAGGTAAAAATGCTGTTCAAGAAAGAAAAAAAATTATCCGAAGTGTTTGGAGAAGATGTATCGACAGAGGAACCAGCCAGTGCCAAAACTGGTTTGCAAAATTCCGGATGTGACAATTTTGACGTTGAAGATGCACCCACGTTCTGGAAGGCCAGTTGAAGCTGACTAAGGCACAATAAAGGCATTAATTGTTGCACACCTGCGATTAAGAACTCGTGAGATCGCTGAGAGATACAATTTCTCGAATTCCGACCGTTCATGATCATTTGAAACGCCTAGGTTTATTCTCAAAGTTCCTCGACAGTTTTCATTTTTTTTTTTTTTCGAAATTACTTTCCGAACAACCAAATAGCTCAGGGGAATAGGATCTTGTTTCGTTTATTAATAATGCGAATAATTAACGGTTCTTTTTTTTCGTGTTTGCTCACGATATTGGTGATGAAATTGGGGCATATTCATATAATGAGTTCATATATGGGTGAGAATAATAACAAAGATTGAGTTTCTCTAAAACAAAAAAAAAAGATAATTTTTCTTTAATTTTTAAAATATTGAAAAGATAATATTTCTTAGTATCTAAAAAGTAATGTAAAGTATGTAAAGACACAATTTGACCATTTCCTCCAGCGAGTCGATTTTCTCCCGGAATTCGCGGATATGTGCGTTTGATGTGAGGTAGCAATTAATATACGTTACCTCCCCACTTTGGATACAAACCAAGCCCTGGCAACTTCCGTGGTTCTTCATCGTTATCTTGCCTTGCTCTCCAGAATCCAGATGGCCGCTGTGCCGTGAGGATCGGAGCACAAGGTCGATTTCTTGTTCTTATATTGCTCGTTGAGCAACGGCAGATCTGCCTTCTTTTCTTGAGTCAGCTGATGCAGGAGATCGTTAGCTGTCTTGCTCAGATTCAGGTTCGCCTGTGAAATTTGCGTCATCGCAGGAGCTTTTTGACTTTATTGAGAGCTTCTTTAACACTTTCACGTCCGCATGGTTCACACAAATTTTCTTCTCTGTCGGAACTGTTTTCAAAGTGGTTCATTAAAATGTACAGATATAAAACATATCATTCATTACAAAATAATAAACTTAGCTGCTTTTTATTAAATGATACGTGTAAATAAATGTTATATATCGAGATTATTGAAAAAAAAACATTAAAATATATTGTAGTTTAATTATAAATCATTTAATATTTCCCTTTTCGATGGTAGATAGCGAAACAGTTCCCCAAATGTAACGCAACTTTGCAACTTTTACACATCAAATTTGTAGTTTTTCTCTTTTTATGTGAATAGCATACGTGACATCTTCTTCTTTTTAGTTTATTACTTGGAGAAATTGGTATCAATTTGTGGTGACTTAAATTTCCAGAAGGAAGGGGGATGAAGTGAGTGGGTCATGATGACGATGAGTCGATGTTGTAGGATTTTCAAAATTCTCTTCGATGTGTGTGTCTTGTATCCTATATGTTGCTGTATGCACAAGGAAGTCACGAAATCCCAGAGTTTCACCACAGCTTACATTCATATGTTTATATACACTAAACGCATTGAACAAACTGCAGTTGAAAAGATATAATGTAACTTTTTTGGACCACTCTTTATTGTCTTTTTATATATGGGATAACAACTAAGATATTTATCAGCCCGCTTCACTCCTTTCATTTGCTTATTATAATGAAGAATACGGGGGTTTAGAATCGGTCAGCCAGTTTGTCCAACGCCAGAATAAAGTTTGAAACTCGAAATATATCCACTAGCAGAATCACATAGCATTCGGACCAGGATACCATATTTTGTTATTTTTGATTGATTATAAGTTTTAAAGCTAAGTCTTTGCCACGGTATCATACCTTTGTGAATAGAAATGTTTTGCGAAAGATTGAAAGTTTTCTTCAAATTTTTTTGAGAAATAGTCTATTAGGTATTGAACTTTGAAGAGTCGGTTAGCATTGCCAGGCATGTTAGCATTGTTTGCAAAATGAATGAAAGCGAATATTTGTCTGAATCTTTTACGGCTCATTGTTTCGTTAAATATTGGATTTTCTATCAGTGGATTTGTGGACCAGTAATCGTCTATTTCTGGTTTTTCTATAAATCCCATTATAATTATTAGTGCAAACCACTTTTTAAGCTCTGATGCAGTTACATCGAACCATTTGCCTCTTTTTTTTTGTTCTTTATGTTTACCACAATTTTGTCTGTAGTATCTGTTTGTTTCAGTGGCAATAAATTCAAACAAATCGTTTCCAATAAACATATCTACAAACTCTTCTACTTTACTTTTATTTATTGGGAACACAGTAGGACCCGGAGTGCCACTAACAACTTCATTATTCACAGGTTCATCAAATTCTGTCCAATCAAAATTCATTAATACGTCGCTTTCTTCAGAGTCACTCGATAAAAGCCTGATCCGTCGTCTTCTTTGCACTTCAGTAATAATACCTGAATCTACAGATTCTGTATCACTTTCTGTATCACTTTCACTTGTCTCTTCTAAATCACTATCTTCAGGAACATCAGAGAGGACATCAGCATAATTATCTTCTAAAATTTTCTCTTCTTCGTAATCCATTATTAGGGAAAATTTTTAGAACGTTACTAAAGTTATAAACCGAACTGCAATGTGACACTTTGAAAACAAGCAACTGACCCTCTTAAAGGCTTTGCAAATGGCAACGCGTTAATGTCACAGGACATGAAAGTGTTAAAGGACAACCAAAGTACAACGTACAGAGCAAATTACCATTTTAAAACAAATTTCCTCAAGTTTAAAATAATCCGATACTAAAACCTAAATTTTCATATTTCAACTCAGTCGCATATTCAACTTCTTTAGTAAATACTTCCATTTCTCGATTTTCTGCTGCAAATGCTCTTACCCGCAAAAAGAAATCATCATCTTGCCCCATGGGCAAGAATATTGTCTTATATAACCATGTTTATTATTATTATTATGCCATTATATGCTTAGAATAATAAAAATAATTTCCTTGCATCCTGAGAAAAACAAATGATTTTGATGTGGCAGCCAATGTTTTAATATTACATCTACTTGTTATTAATATTATGCCTATACTTTTTATCAAATCAATAACTGTCAAATATGAAGATGTGGATACTTCAAAAAGTCCTTCCATTAAAAATGAGGCTCCTCTTGTTTAATTGCTTAGCATGTCACTCGCTTCACATTTATCTTGAATAAATTCATATATGGAATGTCTTTTTGAAATCCTCAATATTAATCGACTTATTAATCCACATACTATTATTATCTTATTAATAGACTTACTATTTATCAGCTTGCTCTTTCCCCAGTTCAATTTTTATCAAAGAATGCAATATCTTACTCAATAATAGACACTATATAAATATGTGAATATAAACAAAAGTAAAAAATGCCTGCAACATATAAATTTGATTATGATTCAAAAGAATAAAGAAGAAACTACCTTCTAATTTTATTAGAAATATATAAAATGTACATACTTGTGCGACATATGCATACGTGCCAACACAAATGTTGGTCTTAAAAGTATTTTCAAAGTATTCTCTGCAAAATTATTTCCTTTATCTCAATATTTATGATATTTCCAAGAGATTGTGGTATCCAAATATTTGACGTTGCTAGGATCGAGACGCTCTACAAATACGAAAGAGATTGAATATAATGGCATGATATGCAGTAATAGATTTATACAATGGCGGTAGAAATGATAGCATTTATACTTGTAACAAGAAACCCTCACTCAACTAAGCAAATTTATGTTACATAATAAATTTAATGTAATTTTGTGTGTCCATAAATAAATTTTATATTGTATTGTCACTATAATCCAATTTGATTGAAGTATTTTTTGCTAGATCATTTGTATAAACAGTTGAAGGGAAGAAAACTGTATTGCATGAAATTGAATTATTTAATATGCCCACTTGTAATGTCTTAATAGGCTTATAAGATAAATTAGCCTACAACAGTATAAAATTTTTATACTTATTGACAAAGGAGCCAAGAACTGCCAAAAATGTGGATGCATATACTCCAAAAAGTCCTTGCATTAAATATGCTGCTTGTCAATATCTTTTGTTATCTCATTATTTCATTTAATTGCTTAGCAAGTCATTTGTTTCACATTTATCTTTAATATATAAGCTGTACTTGTTCCTAATATTCTCCAATCTAATTTATAAATATTTGATATAATCTTTTGCTTCTTGTGTTCCTGATTAATAGGTGTTTTTAAAGTTGAATCAAAGTCCCTCTTGATTGGAAGGAAGATGTTACTCTTTCCTTTGGTTCGATTACTTTAGTACAGATCTCCTGAAAGAACCATTTAAGAGTTTTATATTTATTATATTTTATGATGTTGAATATTAGCAATAATATACAAGAACGACAAAAAAAGAATAGTAACATTAAGTTTAATTTTTTTACTAAACGCTTATAATTATTTAAAGAAGAATTAAAAAACCTTGAAGATCCTTGCAGTTATCGGAAAAATAGCGTTTTATTTATATCAAATAATTTGCGATAAGGATATTATGAGCAAAATATCAATTTATGAAATAAGCCTATATAGATAGTATAATTACGCAAATCATTTTCTTAAATATTAGTATTAACTCAATATTATTGTTACACATAACGAAAGTATATCATTTTAAAAACCACATGATAAAACGTATCTATAAACCTACTTTTTAAATAAACATTTAATATAAAATTAAGGCAGCTTGATCATAAACGATCAGTAAAAGGAGCCATTACTTCATAAGGTTTACATTTGTAGAAGACATTGTTAGGTGGCATTGCAGAGTATAGGCGTATTTACAACAATCCGCGACTGAATTATACAAGTTTTTTGTTTCTTCTTTAAACAAATTTTTAATTTGTATTTCTTTTTCTTATTTCTGTACAATTCATAAAAATATATACTTATATAGCATAGTCTCATAACACATAATAATTATAAAATATAGTTTCTATCACAGTATACGAATAAATTAACAATAATGAAAAAATAAGGAATCAATTTGATTAACTTATTTTTGCATAGAGAGAAAAAGGGAGATTAAGAAAATGCAAAGTTGAAAGATTTAATCAATAGTCAGATTTGAGATAACACCCTCACGGGCAATTAACATGGGAAATGCATAAATACATGTTATTAAGGCTGTCCAATACCCCTCATTTTGAAATGGTTCACGCCATTAATGAAAACAGGCGTGATTCTTGACCGATTTTGATAACAAGGTTTCATTTTACAGACGGATGTTTAACGTACCGCGAATTCTTTTCGAATTTTTGAAAAAGTTTTATTTTCTATGAAAAAAAAGTGTTATCAACATGTGGTACTTTTCGGGAATAGTTTATGCATAAATAAAAACCCTTTTCAAAAATGTGATAAACAATAAGAGGTAGATTAAACCTTCGTCTTTTAAATGAGATCTTATTAATTAATGGCGTACATGGTGTCTTGGATATTTTTCGCGAAGAAAAACTTTAATACAGTTGCGCCCCTTGAAATTTACGTTAAAAGAGAAGTTTATACCCCTCACTACTGATATTCATATAAACGCTTGAATCGGTATGTATTCCGTGAAGTAGCGATTGCCTGTTTGATTATGCACGTAAATAGCTGATGTTCAGATTTTTGACATTTCAAAACACTAAGAAATGCGTTTCAATGGTAACTCACTCCATCTTTTTTTACGAGCTATGAAGAAGTGATTCTATGGCAACAATAAGGATATACATGTCCAATCATTTATGTCAATGGATTTGAATTTCTAAAATATTATTAAATTATAAAAATTTATCGTTCTCTTCAGTTTTTATGCACTAAGAAGAAGTAATTCACGCAAGCAATGTGTTGTACGTTGGTAAACCTCTAGATTCGTGACTCGGGTATCCTAGTTTCGAGACTACCTAGTTTTATCGATGCATAGTTTCAGTGATTTTTTTGTATCGATTTTAACGGAACTAATAAACTGATTTACTCTTTCTACTTATTTGATAAAATTTAGTAATATATTGCTATCCAATCTCTTATATTTATTTCCTCAACTTATGGTTGACTCAATTTCGTGTCTATGCTATATAGAACACACAGCAGCAGTAGAATAATTTTGTTCGATACAAATGCATATAAAGTATATGTACTTTTGTCTATTATTCTTTTAATATTAATAATTTTTGAACATATATGTTATATATTATTTTTCATAAAGATCAAAACAATGAGTTCGTGTCTATATTAATTACGAGATTTGTCTCTTAGCACTATTTTATTATAGTTTGCTCTGTAGGAGTCGATTTCATATTATTCCTATTTCTATTACGATTACTATAATAATATACAATATAATAATATAATGATAAAAACAGTAGTGAAAAGAAGAAATAGAAAATTATACTTATATACATCATGACTCATATCATGTCGATAATTTCTGATCACAAAAAGAGAAAAAATCTTTCTTACGTAGTGGATTTATGCGTGGTTTTATGAACGATTTTCACCTTTCTCTAATCCTTCCCATCACTCTATCTTTATTCCTTCTTTTTCTTTTGGGGTCCAAAGAAGGAGATGAAAGAGGGAGAAAGAGAGAGAGAGAGAGAGAGAGTGAGAGAAAAAGAGTGAGTAAGTGAGAAAAAAAGAGAGAGTGAGTGAGAGAGAGAGAGAGAGAGAGAGAGAGAGAGAGAGAGTGATAGTATGAGAAAGAGAGGAGAGTGAGATAATGAAACGAGTCACTTTCTATTGTACATTTGTTGCCATTGCCTACCGCCATCAGCTTATAGATCACCCTCCCTCTGTATTGAATATAGTATTACCTGATTTCGCTGACGACAAAAACGAAGAAACAAAGTGTCGGTCTACCTCGTCAGTAGAATGTAATAATAGAGATATTCATAAAACACATGATTGCGTGAAAACTATAAATAGCTTCTTAAGTCATTGGTGCGCTATCGCTTTGTATTATCGTTTTCAGTACACTTTTTTCCTTCTTTTCTTTTTATTCTTTTTCTTCTACCTTTTCATAACTTACGTAACGTGTGTTTGTTTTTTAAATTTGATAAAGAGTATGTATCGTTTACCTCCTTGAAGGGTACAAATATTTCTTATTCCAGGATTATATGCTCTATTTAATATCATATATACGTTACATCGTTTTAAACCTTTAGCTGCTACTTGTATTAACGTATTAGAAGGAAATTGTTCATCTGTATCCAAGGATAATTAAAACTTTATAATACCCTTAGTATACCAAATTAAAGCATAAAATTTACTATGATAAATCATTCGTATACATTTTTTACTTTGATTCTTTATCTGATAAAAGCTAGAATTTAGATGAAGGAGAGAGAAAGAAAGAGAGAGAGAGAGAGAGATAGAGTGAGGAAGAGAGAGCGAGATAAAGAGAGCGAGAAAGGGGGAAATGAACAAACAGAAATAGCAGGAAAAAAAGAGAAATAAAGAGGATGGGTCTAAGGGAGGAGCAACAAAGGGCGGTACCTCTGACTACCAATCCTTTTATCCTGTGACGTCGAATATTGTCCTCGATGGCGCGTCGCAACGCGCAGTCTCAAATTCGTTTGGCTGCTCGATAAATTCCTGCGAGCTAGCAGGGACCAGTCGAGTTGAGTACGAGATTTCTAGCTGGACGGTAGTGTAAACCAAAAGAGAGCGGTTTCTCGACCGATGGACAACGGTGTCCATTATTTTTTATGTGACACGACATCGTTATCATTTCGTCATTATTACAATTAGTAAGTACAAACGTTCACATTTTTTCTATCTGTGTATATTATTTACTTGATTCTTTTTCGTGGAAGAAGTGATTAAATTTTCGTCATGAACCTCTATCGCTATCCCTATATCTATCCTTATCTATCTTTCTATCGCAAAAGTAAAGAACCAAGAGAAAACAAAATAGGAAACGAGATGCGTTGTACACTGTCGAGGTATAATTCACGGAAGAATCGTTCTCTATCATATCGGAATCAGAAGCTAGAAAAAGTGTATTATAAGATGGTACATTGTTTAGAAAATAATCAATAGTTTGCTTGTTTAAATCATCGAAACGATTCGTTCTCGTTCGTTCGACTTTCGTTTTCGTGGTTTATCGATTGTGTGATTTCTCTCTCGTTTTTTCTCGATCGCTTTTTTTTTCACCTCCCCCTTCTCTTCCTCTTCGTTTTCCTTTTTATTTAACTATTAATAGAGAAAATGAATATAAGAGTTCGAATAGTAACATCTTACTAAAATGTTAAATAAAGAAAAAAGAATAGATTAGTTAATTATTTTCGTTTACATCGATACAATAAAAAAAATTACAGGCATCATTTAGCTTCTACCAATCTATGATTCCTGAATTACGAATCTAAATGCTTCTCAATGTGCTACACATTGCTTATAGGATCTTTACGTATTTAATCTGTAAAATATAAAAGGAACTAAAATTTGTCTAGAACTTATGAATATCATAGTAATTTAGATCCTTTGACATAAACGATTGGACACGTATTTTCTTTATTTTTTCCGTAGAATTATCTGTCTGAAGTTCATTAAAATGACAGAATAAGTCATCGTAGCTTCTCCGTTCGAGCTTCGTGAGACGCATTTCTTTCCATAGTAACCATACTACTTCACGGAAACAAAGCATACTGTATTCAAGCGTGTATATGAAAATCAGTAGTGGGGAGTATGAGTTCTTTCTTTTGCTACATATGTTGGAAAATGTCACTGTACAAAACGTTTTCGCAAAGAATGTCGACATCAATGAAAATAGAAGTAATTCTTGACCAATTTTGATAAACAAGATTTTATTTAAAATAGGAAGGTTTAATTTATCGCGTAATGTTTTCATATTTTTATGATGGTGATAATGATGATAATAATAATCTAACGAAATAAGTGATCATTATGATAAAAATTGGATGTAATTTAATTATCGTTATTGATTTAAGCGAGTTCAGATTGAAACGTTAATGAACGTTGATCAGCGTGTTCATCTACTTCCGGTGAACGCGTTGAACCCGCCTTTCGCTAGCCCTGGTGGAAATAAACTCAAGTTTTTATTTGTATTAATACATTGACAGCCGGCGACTTAAGAGCATTTAAAGTTTTTGCGCTTACAACGTATCATCCAATTAAATCCCAAACGCCTGCCTTATTCGTTTGTTTCTGATCACTGAATAGCAAAAAAAAATATTTAAAATATATATTTTCGTAAAATAGAACATTTATTTGCATATTCGTCATAACAATTTAACGGTAATTAATAATAGAAACAAAATCGAAAATTTTAATTTATAATTATAGAAAAAAATACAGTTTCTCATTTAATGCTGGATTATTACATATATATAACATAAACAAAAAACAAAAGTTTTCATATTTAAGGCAAGTATGATATTTCTCAAAACATTGTCCAAGATGTAAAGGTAGTAAGCATTCAGCACACATAAAGCTATTCTCACTTCTTTTTTTACCAGCAGAGCAAACTTTACACGGACGTCGTATGTATCGGTTTTTTTCCCTGACCAAGAATTCTGGGAACTTTGTTTCTTCATATCACCCGAAAGTCTCTGCGGGCTATCAAATTTCGGTGTGCGAGGTGTAGGAACAAGTACAGAGGTACTTGAAGTATTAGAATGAGAAGTACTAGAAGTATCATTTAATACATCTTGTATATTTGCGAATTCCTCGATCCAAGAACGTCCAACAGTATGTAAAAATTGTTTATATTTTACAATGTTGTCATTCAATTCAATATATAATCTAAATGCATTAAACATTGCGCAATTTAAAAGAAACAAGACTGTCTTCTTTGTCCACTTCACCGTTTTTCTCATGATGGAATAATATGATAAATACTGATCTACCAAATCTACACCCATCATATTTTTATTATAGTCTATGACGGAATAGGGTTTTATAATTTCTTGTTTAGTTTTCCAGTGAATTTTATTTGTTTTCATTAATTCTCCCGAATGTATCGTGAAAATCATGTATACGACCTTCTATTTCGCTTCCACACCTGTACTAAAACTTCACCCGTTCCTTTACATCTATGTTCTCCAGTTTTCAATATGAGATGCCGTAAAGACTCGGGAATACCTCTATTTGCTTTAATTGTACCATAACCTCGTGTACCATTTGTCATAAGCAATTCTACGGTTTTAATGCTATTATAATCAGAAATCCGTGTTTTCGCGGGGTCGGCGCTCAAGTGACAGACTCAGAAACCCGCGTTTTCGCGGGGCCGGCTGTCAATGTGTTAAAATAATATAACATATAACTATTCATTAATTATTTTTAAGAGAATATTCGACAAATTCTTATTTTTTGTTGCTGATTTATATATTAATTGTTATATGTGTCACTTATATTTATTATTTTGTATGCATTTATCATGAAACAAATGCGTATTCGACATCGTATCTAGTACGGATCAATGTGAGACGCTCTTTACCATCAAAGAAAGCATACATATGAGAGATTGAAAAGTTCACAGTATAATAATCTACATTACCCAACACAAAATCAATTGTTATGTTTGTACGCATGAAAGACAGCGTCTCCGCTTGATTCGGAGTTCATATTTTGTCCACTCTTGTCGCTGATGTCACATACGCTTCGAACGAAAGGTAGTGAAGAAGCAACTAGCCGCCTTTTTACCCTAGTTTTTCGTTTGCAAATTAATTCTTTGTAAACTTTACAGAGATTTAATTTTTTGTATCTTTTTTGTTTTTGATTAGTCTGAAATCTTACATTTGTGAAAATTCCGCGTATTATGCCGTAAAAGGAGGCGTTTGGCGTAATAGAGAAGTAAATAAAGTTGCTTAACCTATCTTGTATATCTTTTATCCAATTAGTAAGTTTATATATATAATTTTTGTGTATAAATCTTTAATATTTTTTAGTATTTTAATATACATACAAATTATAATTTATAAGATGAAACGTTAAAGGTAGCTGTGATGAAAAACCAATGGTCATATAGTTTTTGCAACTTTATAGAAAATCTGAAAAATAGTGTAAATTCGAATGGTTAGATTCTAGGAAAGGAAAAAAAAAGAAAAAAAGACTAAACAGTGCAGAGAAGAGAATAAAAGAACTTTTGCATCTTGACAAACTTATGCCTACGCAATAGACAATAGCTTCATATCAGCTTCTGTTCTAGGACGTACAGCAGTGCAATGTTTGCAAAGATCTGAAGATTTATTGGATCAAGCCGAAAAAAAGAAGAGGGCCATGATATAGCTAATGATCATTATCCATTACATCCAGGTATATTTGATCAAAAACCTACAAAGCCAGATCCATAAAACACGGATGCAGATGAATTGAAAATGCTGTCTGAGACATGTTCAAGACTTGCAAATGCGCGAGGAAAAAAATAATACTGGAAAGCCCGTGAAAAACAACTGGAAGAAGCATGTAAGCTTGCAGATATTCAAAAACTTTGATAACTACATGCTGCAAGTATCACGGTATCATAAAAGAAAAAGCATAAACGAGAGATTAATTTTACAGAAATACCTTTTGAGAAACATTTTGCTCCAGGATTTAACGATATTTCTCTGGAACATATTGAATTTGCCATAGATTTTTCTGAAATAAGACGACATCAGAAATTTTAAGGCCTTTCCTAAATACACCTCTAACAGATATGCAAAGAGCAGGAAAACCAATGAAAAGTGAAATGATTACTATAATTCAATATAATCCACTTCAAAATCAAATGCAACGGAATATGAAAAATGCTTCATATTAATTTTGATGAAGAACAAGATACCGTAAGTACATCTATATTGAAATGAATTTTGACTTTGTTCCTTTTATGTATCATTATTAAATTTTTTTCATTTGTGGTCAAGAAAAAAAAATTACTGGCAGATGAAATGAATGTTGTAAAGAAAGGTATGGGCGCATGGAGTTTCGAGTTTAGGGGCATATATAACTGTTTCGGAAAACTGTTTATCACGAGTTATTATTTCTTTATCATATATATACTATTATATATGATTAGTGTGGTATCTTGTCAAATGCTTTCTCTATATCTAGAAAAACACAGTTGCAGCTTTTTTTCCTCTCGTATGCTTCTGTTATTAAGTATACTAATTTGTGGATTTGTTCTATTGTATTATGTTTTACCCTGAATCCAAATTGGCGTGGTGGAATAATTTGATCTTCTGTTATGTGTTTTATTAAATGTTTCAATATGATTTTTTCTAAAATTTTGGAGAGTATTGGAAGCAATGAAATCGGTCTGTATGAACTGGATATTTCAGCACATTTCCATTGCAGAGAGAAGTATCGAATTCTCATTGTTGCATTAAATAGTATCATAATGTACCTGATTGTTTTTGGTGTTAAATTTTTAAGAATTTTTCCGTTAATTAAGTCGTATCCTGGGTCCTTTTTTACATTTAGTATATCTAGTAACATTTGTAGTAAAATGTCGCCAAAATAGCTTTCTTCATTTCGTCTTTGGAATAAGAAAACAAACCATCGAATAGCAAGACCGCGGTATACTGTTAGCTAGTTGATTAGCCTATCAATTAGTTTCCCTCTTCCATCAAGATCTTTCTTCACTTTTTTTACGTTACGAAGTCGTCTGCTCGTTCTTTTTTGCACACGACCAATGCATTCTTTTTTCGGTCATGATCTTTATTTTACACGTATATATAGTAGTTATATGAACAATTTACAATATTAACGATTAAAAAGAAATAAAAAATGACGGATATATAAGCCGATAAGTAGGACCCTCTTTTGAAAATTCTTGCTGATGGTGTACTTGATTTCTCTGTTAGGCATCATCTAAAATATAATAAATTTTTTCTTATTTGAAAGGGTAATAGCTAAAATGTAATGTAGGGAAAAATTTTTATAATTTTTTTGGTAGAAATGAAAGCTGTTTGAAAAAAAGCTCGAATTTTCATCAAAATTTCCAGTTTAAAAAATTTATAACTTTCGAACATGGCACCCACTCACAAACATCCTACGTCACATTGTAGATAATATTATAGAAAATAAGTGTTGTAAATTTTAACCAAATCGGTTAAGTAGATCTCGAGATATCATGTACACCAGTTTGAAAAAAGTAGTTTTGAGGAAAATGCAGAAGAAAAAATAGTACATCATCAGTATCTTAAAACCAAATATTTTTTTTTTTATTACCTTCAATCTGCGATTCCTGGACCATACATGAGGTCTTCTATTGTTGCCATGATGTCCTCTGCTTCCTTTTGAGCAGCTCTTTTCAATTTCCTGGCCTCTTTTGCCTCCTGTTGAGCTCTTATGTTGGCTATGGATATTCGTTGTGAATTCAAATTTTAGGAAAATTTATTTAATTATAGTAAATAATATATATAATATATAATTTTCATAACATTCAAATGACAGACTATAAATATAATATTTTTCAGAGAACGGTATATGCGGTATATGAGCTGTGACTGTGAATTGATTGGAAAGATTTTATATAAAAGTAAAGTCAAAGAGGATCTCGAGCTTCGAGAAATACGAGTATCTTCATCGAGAATTTGAGAATTGAATTGTTTGATATCCAACGTTAAATTTGAAACGGTACGTATACAGATATCAACAGATCAAATATTTCTTTGAAATTGCATATTTTATATGTACCTCTATCCGAAGATACGAAATTTTCTTTTATCGATGTTGTTGGACAACATCTCTAACTCAAACCCATAATCTTACAAAAAAGAGTTTTACCAATTTTTGCATATCATTGAAAAAGTATTCATTGTTCTACAATGAAAAGAAGTCAAAGTTATTATCGATTTCAAAAGATTTCCAATTCAATATGGTTCCTGAAAGTGTGTTTGTGTGAGGGATGTGCGTAAAACTCTTTCATTTGATCAAAATAATATAAATATATAAATAATTATATTATAAGAATAGAAGCAAAGTTGCTATTGGATATTTATCAAATATTATCAATATTAATAAAATATTATAAGATATTTAATTTTTTTTATGAAGCATTAAATAACAAGGTAATTGATAATTTCAGGAAGAAGCTCATGGGCAGTCTACTTGTCTTCCACTTAATATGTATCGTCTGCGAACTCTCTGTGATGTAAGTGATGTTTTATTTATTCGTATTAAGATTTTTTTTTATTGAGTGGACTGGGTCTCTAAATTTTGAGATAGCCAAATTGAATATATAATATAATGCTTGTAATGGAATTGTCTTATAATATATTAATGTAAACAATATAAATCCTTTTTAAGTACATATATGAGAAATATTTTTATTTGTATATATATATATATATATATATTATAACGATATTATAAATATATATGCTATATTACTTTTCGTCTATTATAAAAATAATAGAAAAGTTACTTTTAATCTATTTAACATTACTTTTATTTTTCAAAGATTATTTCGATCTACATATCCTCTTTTTGCGAAGAATCATTGTTATTATGTGTGTGTGTATATATATATATTATTGTTTACAATTCTAATCAATAGTTAAATTAATTTTATTAATTCTAATAATTTTATCATAATTTTTGTAAGATAATAATAAATGTGTGATTTTATTAGAAAATAATCAACCATAAACATTATCAATATTTTTCTGAGAACCGTAAATCCAGTTTGAGCTACGACGAGTAATAGTCGTTCCAATAAAACTTGTGCAGAAGATTTTGTATCTTATTTGTTTAGTAGAATTAGCGCATCATGGAAGATTATCAAAAATGTAATACTTTTATGGAAAAAATACTGATAATTAAATATTAAAATTTTATTCTTAATACAATTAAAAAAAAACTATTACAAAATAAAATGAAAATACAAATTTCATAAAATGTTTTTTCATTTTTTTTCAGATTACCGAGACTTTCTCAAGTGAAATCTACTACTGAATATTAACCAATTTCGTTTTCATCGTACTTCAATGTCAATCTATATCACATTTGAGACTTATTACGGATCGATCTGCTTCCTTCATTATCGACCTACACAACGCGGAAGAGTGTTTAGGAGCTATATTGTAGAACATCTTAAGTAGTGAGTAAACAAATTTAATTCCTTCCAGATTTCCCTCATCGTGGTAAGGACGAAAGGTGGTCCGAATCGATACGAGTTACTGGTTATAATTTTTTTTCGATCAATCATTGACGGACATAATCATAAGCGATTTGTCTTCTTGATTTACTTATATGTGGTACAATTTTAAATTTATTATTATTTGTTTATTGTGCATACCTAATTAATTAGGTTGTTCGGAAAGTCATTTCGTTTTTTTCCATAATTTTTTTCTATTGTATTTTTTTACAGCTAACTTCACACTTAAGCCGCATAATCATCATCATCATCATATACTTTGTCAGCTGTGTATATAGCAAGGCTTGCTTGTGAAAAAGTTCGATTGGTTCTACGCAATAGTTTTTGGTTGGTACACCACCCTTTCAAATATGGAAAAGTAAAGAAGCAGCATTTTCGGCATATTTTACTTTTTTTTTTAGTATCGAAAAGGTAAAAATGCTGTTCAAGAAAGAAAAAAAATTATCCGAAGTGTTTGGAGAAGATGTATCGACAGAGGAACCAGCCAGTGCCAAAACTGGTTTGCAAAATTCCGGATGTGACAATTTTGACGTTGAAGATGCACCCACGTTCTGGAAGGCCAGTTGAAGCTGACTAAGGCACAATAAAGGCATTAATTGTTGCACACCTGCGATTAAGAACTCGTGAGATCGCTGAGAGATACAATTTCTCGAATTCCGACCGTTCATGATCATTTGAAACGCCTAGGTTTATTCTCAAAGTTCCTCGACAGTTTTCGTTTTTTTTTTTTTCGAAATTACTTTCCGAACAACCAAATAGCTCAGGGGAATAGGATCTTGTTTCGTTTATTAATAATGCGAATAATTAACGGTTCTTTTTTTTCGTGTTTGCTCACGATATTGGTGATGAAATTGGGGCATATTCATATAATGAGTTCATATATGGGTGAGAATAATAACAAAGATTGAGTTTCTCTAAAACAAAAAAAAAAGATAATTTTTCTTTAATTTTTAAAATATTGAAAAGATAATATTTCTTAGTATCTAAAAAGTAATGTAAAGTATGTAAAGACACAATTTGACCATTTCCTCCAGCGAGTCGATTTTCTCCCGGAATTCGCGGATATGTGCGTTTGATGTGAGGTAGCAACTAATATACGTTACCTCCCCACTTTGGATACAAACCAAGCCCTGGCAACTTCCGTGGTTCTTCATCGTTATCTTGCCTTGCTCTCCAGAATCCAGATGGCCGCTGTGCCGTGAGGATCGGAGAACCACAAGGTCGATTTCTTGTTCTTATATTGCTCGTTGAGCAACGGCAGATCTGCCTTCTTTTCTTGAGTCAGCTGATGCAGGAGATCGTTAGCTGTCTTGCTCAGATTCAGGTTCGCCTGTGAAATTTGCGTCATCGCAGGAGCTTTTTGACTTTATTGAGAGCTTCTTTAACACTTTCACGTCCGCATGGTTCACACAAATTTTCTTCTCTGTCGGAACTGTTTTCAAAGTGGTTCATTAAAATGTACAGATATAAAACATATCATTCATTACAAAATAATAAACTTAGCTGCTTTTTATTAAATGATACGTGTAAATAAATGTTATATATCGAGATTATTGAAAAAAAAACATTAAAATATATTGTAGTTTAATTATAAATCATTTAATATTTCCCTTTTCGATGGTAGATAGCGAAACAGTTCCCCAAATGTAACGCAACTTTGCAACTTTTACACATCAAATTTGTAGTTTTTCTCTTTTTATGTGAATAGCATACGTGACATCTTCTTCTTTTTAGTTTATTACTTGGAGAAATTGGTATCAATTTGTGGTGACTTAAATTTCCAGAAGGAAGGGGGATGAAGTGAGTGGGTCATGATGACGATGAGTCGATGTTGTAGGATTTTCAAAATTCTCTTCGATGTGTGTGTCTTGTATCCTATATGTTGCTGTATGCACAAGGAAGTCACGAAATCCCAGAGTTTCACCACAGCTTACATTCATATGTTTATATACACTAAACGCATTGAACAAACTGCAGTTGAAAAGATATAATGTAACTTTTTTGGACCACTCTTTATTGTCTTTTTATATATGGGATAACAACTAAGATATTTATCAGCCCGCTTCACTCCTTTCATTTGCTTATTATAATGAAGAATATGGGGGTTTAGAATCGGTCGGTCAGTTTGTCCAACGCCAGAATAAAGTTTGAAACTCGAAATATATCCACTAGCAGAATCACATAGCATTCGGACCAGGATACCATATTTTGTTATTTTTGATTGATTATAAGTTTTAAAGCTAAGTCTTTGCCACGGTATCATACCTTTGTGAATAGAAATGTTTTGCGAAAGATTGAAAGTTTTCTTCAAATTTTTTTGAGAAATAGTCTATTAGGTATTGAACTTTGAAGAGTCGGTTAGCATTGCCAGGCATGTTAGCATTGTTTGCAAAATGAATGAAAGCGAATATTTGTCTGAATCTTTTACGGCTCATTGTTTCGTTAAATATTGGATTTTCTATCAGTGGATTTGTGGACCAGTAATCGTCTATTTCTGGTTTTTCTATAAATCCCATTATAATTATTAGTGCAAACCACTTTTTAAGCTCTGATGCAGTTACATCGAACCATTTGCCTCTTTTTTTTTGTTCTTTATGTTTACCACAATTTTGTCTGTAGTATCTGTTTGTTTCAGTGGCAATAAATTCAAACAAATCGTTTCCAATAAACATATCTACAAACTCTTCTACTTTACTTTTATTTATTGGGAACACAGTAGGACCCGGAGTGCCACTAACAACTTCATTATTCACAGGTTCATCAAATTCTGTCCAATCTAAATTCATTAATACGTCGCTTTCTTCAGAGTCACTCGATAAAAGCCTGATCCGTCGTCTTCTTTGCACTTCAGTAATAATACCTGAATCTACAGATTCTGTATCACTTTCTGTATCACTTTCACTTGTCTCTTCTAAATCACTATCTTCAGGAACATCAGAGAGGACATCAGCATAATTATCTTCTAAAATTTTCTCTTCTTCGTAATCCATTATTAGGGAAAATTTTTAGAACGTTACTAAAGTTATAAACCGAACTGCAATGTGACACTTTGAAAATAAGCAACTGATCCTCTTAAAGGCTTTGCAAATGGCAACGCGTTAATGTCACAGGACATGAAAGTGTTAAAGGACAACCAAAGTACAACGTACAGAGCAAATTACCATTTTAAAACAAATTTCCTCAAGTTTAAAATAATCCGATACTAAAACCTAAATTTTCATATTTCAACTCAGTCGCATATTCAACTTCTTTAGTAAATACTTCCATTTCTCGATTTTCTGCTGCAAATGCTCTTACCCGCAAAAAGAAATCATTATCTTGCCCCATGGGCAAGAATGTTGTCTTATATAACCATGTTTATTATTATTATTATGCCATTATATGCTTAGAATAATAAAAATAATTTCCTTGCATCCTGAGAAAAAGAAATGATTTTGGTGTGGCGGCCAATGTTTTAATATTACATCTACTTGTTATTAATATTATGGCCTATACTTTTTATCAATATTTTAAAACTTACTGTGAAAAAAATCAATAACTGTCAAATATGAAGATGTGGATACTCCAAAAAGGCCTTCCTTTAAAAATGAGGCTCCTCTTGTTTAATTGCTTAGCATGTCACTCGCTTCACATTTATCTTGAATAAATTCATATATGGAATGTCCTTTTGAAATCCTCAACATTAATCGACTTATTAATCCATATACTATTATTATCTTATTAATCGACTTACTATTTATCAGCTTACTCTTTCCCCAGTTCAATTTTTATCAAAGAATGCAATATCTTACTCAATAATAGACACTATATAAATGTGTGAATATAAACAAAAGTAAAAAGTGCCTGCAACATATAAATTTGATTATGATTCAAAAGAATAAAGAAGAAACTACCTCCTAATTTTATTAGAAATATATAAAATGTACATACTTGTGCGACATACGCATACGTGCCAACACAAATGTTGGTCTCAAAAGTATTTTCAAAGTATTCTCTGCAAAATTATTTCCTTTATCTCAAACTATTTTTGTCGATATATTTGTGATATTGCCAACAGATTATGGTATCCAAATATATGACATTGCTAGGATCGAGACGCTCTACAAATACGAAAGAGATTGAATATAATGGCATGATATGCAGTAATAGATTTATACAATGGCGGTAGAAACGATAGCATTTATACTTGTAACAAGAAGCCCTCACTCAACTAAGCAAATTTATGTTACATAATAAATTTAATGTAATATTTGTGTGTCCATAAATAAATTTTATGTTGTATTGTCACTATAATCCAATTTGATTGAAGTATTTTTAAATCTAGGTCATTTGTATAAACAGTTGAAGGGAAGAAAACTGTATTGCATGAAATTGAATAATTTAATATGCCCACTTGTAATGTCTTAATAGGCTTATAAGATAAATTAACCTACAACAGTATAAACTTTTTATTAATATTTTTATACTTAATGACAAAGGAGCCAAGAATTACCAAAAATGTGGATGTATATACTCCAAAAAGTCCTTGCATTAAATATACTGCTCATCAATATCTTTTGTTATCTCATTATTTCATTTAATTGCTTAGCAAGTCATTTGTTTCACATTTATCTTTAATATATAAGCTGTACTTGTTCCTAATATTCTCCAATCTAATTTATAAATATTTGATATAATCTTTTGCTTCTTGTGTTACTGATTAATAGGTGTTTTTAAAGTTGAATCAAAGTCCCTCTTGATTGGAAGTAAGATGTTACTCTTTCCTTTGGTTCGATTACTTTAGTACATATCTCCTGAAAGAACGATTTAAGAACCATTTAAGAGTTTTATATTTATTATATTTAATGATGTTGAATATTAGCAATAATATACAAGAATGACAAAAAAAAATAGTAACATTAAGTTTAATTTTTTTACTAAACGCTTATAATTATTTAAAGAAGAATTGAAAAACCTTGAAGAACCTTGCAGTTATCGGAAAAATAGCGTTTTACTTATATCAAATAATTTGCGATAAGGATATTATGAGCAAAATATTAATTCATGAAATATGCCTATATAGATAGTATAATTACGCAAATATTTTTCTTAAATATTGGTATTAACTCAATATTTGGTATTTTTCGGGGATAGTATATGCATAAATAAAAACCCTTTTCAAAAATGTGATGAACAATAAAAGGTAGATTAAACCTTCGTCTTTTAAATGAGATCTTATTAATTAATGGCGTACATGGTGTCTTGGATATTTTTCGCGAAGAAAAACTTTAATACAGTTGCGCCCCTTGAAATTTACGTTAAAAGAGAAGTTTATACCCCTCACTACTGATATTCATATAAACGCTTGAATCGGTATGTATTCCGTGAAGTAGCGATTGCCTGTTTGATTATGCACGTAAATAGCTGATGTTCAGATTTTTGACATTTCAAAACACTAAGAAATGCGTTTCAATGGTAACTCACTCTATCTTTTTTACGAGCTATGAAGAAGTGATTCTATGGCAAGAATAAGGACATACATGTCCAATCATTTATGTCAATGGATTTGAATTTCTAAAATATTATTAAATTATATAAATTTATGGTTCTCTTCAGTTTTTATAGACTAAGAAAAAGAAGTTCACGCAAGCAATGTGTTGTACATTGGTAAACGTCTAGATTCGTGACTCGGGTATCATAGTTTCGAGACTAACCTAGTTTTATCGATGCATAGTTTCAGTGATTTTTTTGTATCGATTTTAACGGAACTAATAAACTGATTTACTCTTTTTCTACTTATTTGATAAAATTTAGTAATATATTACTATCCAATCTCTTATATTTATTTCCTCAACTTATGGTTGACTCAATTTCGTGTCTATGCTATATAGAACACACAGCAGCAGTACAATAATTTTGTTCGATAACAAATGCATATAAAGTATATGTACTTTTGTCTATTATTCTTTTAATATTAATAATTTTTGAACATATATGTTATATATTATTTTTCATAAAGATCAAAACAATGAGTACGTGTCTATATTAATTACGAGATTTGTCTCTCAGCACTATTTTATTATAGTTTGCTCTGCAGGAGTCGATTTCATATTATTCCTATTACTATTACGATTACTATAATAATATACAATATAATAATATAATGATAAAAACAGTAGTGAAAAGAAGAAACAGAAAATTATACTTATATACATCATGACTCATATGATGACGATAATTTCTGATCACAAAAGGAGAAAAAATCTTTCTTACGTAGTGGATTTATGCGTGGTTTTATGAACGATTTTCACCTTTCTCTAATCCTTCCCATCACTCTATCTTTATTCCTCCTTTTTCTTTTGGGGTCCAAAGAAGGAGATGAAAGAGGGAGAAAGAGAGAGAGAGAGAGTGAGAGAGTGAGAGAAAAAGAGTGAGTAAGTGAGAAAGAGAGAGAGAGAGAGAGTATGAGAAAGAAAGGAGAGTGATATAATGAAACGAGTCACTTTCTGTTGGACATTTGCTGCCATTGCCTACCGCCATCAGCTTATCGATCACCCTCCCTCTGTATTCAATATAGTATTACCTGATTTCGTTGACGACAAAAACGAAGAAACGAAGTGTCGGTCTACCTCGTCGGTAAAATGTAATGGTAGAGGTATTCATAAAACACATGATTGCGTGAAAACTATAAATAGCTTCTTAAGATCATTGGTGCGCTATCGCTATGTATTATCGTTTTCAGTACACTTTTTTCTTCTTTTCTTTTTATTCTTTTCCTTCTACCTTTTCAAAACTTACGTAACGTGCACCATATACTCTTTAGAACGACATTGCAATGTGATTGTTGCCGCATATGTATGAATCTAGGAGGGAGCACGTGATACTGGATTTTGTTTTTTAAATTTGATAAAGAGTATGTATCGTTTACCTCCTTGAAGCGTACAAATATTTCTTATTCCAGGATTATATGCTCTATTTAATATCATATATACGTTACATCGTTTTAAACCTTTAGCTGTTACTTGTATTAACGTGTGAGAAGGAAATTGTTCATCTGTATCCAAGGATAATTAAAACTTTATAATACCCTTAGTATACCAAATTAAAGCATAAAATTTACTATGATAAATCATTCGTATAAATTTTTTACTTCGATTCTTTATCAGATAAAAGCTAGAATTTAGATGAAGAAGAGAGAAAGAAAGAGAGAGAGAGGGAGAGAGAGAGAGAGAGAGACTATAATAATGAAAGACACGAAAAAAAGGATTTTTATGAACCCAGATTTCTAACAGAATCTCTTTCTGTAAAAAGTTGTTAGGATGGTGGGGGAACAGAATGTTCTTGGCCTTGCCTACTTGGTTACTCTCGGGGTAACGGATAAATGGCTACCGCGGTTTCGTGCACCTATAAAATTGGTTGTATCGGAGGAGAGATCGTTGAAAGAGCGGAGAAAAGAAAGGAGCAAGAAGTACAAGAAGAGAAATAAGAAAAGGAAAAAACAAGAAGATGATTTCGTCTGCGTTGGAACGATCATAACGTGTTCCTTTTTAAGAAGATCCGTATATAGTCGACATTTTGTATTGATGTTTTTGATTGAAATCTGATTTGATTGAAATTTGATTTTAGTATTGAAATCAGAATTTAACGTGCTTGTACAAAGAGAAGGTAAGAAGGATCTCATTTTCTGATTCATTCGAAAAATTATTGAATATCTAACTAGGAAACTTAAGTCAGAAGACGACGATAGCTTATTAAGCTGCAATTTAGGAAGAAATGTAAACCTTACCTTCATCTTATACCACGATTAATAAAAAAGAAATTTAAAAAAAAAAAAGTATATCTATTGAGTTATAGCTTCAGGAATAAATACTCAAAAGATGATGTTAATATATATATATATATATATATATATATATATATATATATATATATATATATATATATATATACATATATACAGGGTAGCACATAAGTCTCCTGATACAAATGTACATTATGATTGCTTACTGATTTAATAAAAAAAACGTCAAGCCATTTAATAGATCTCATTTTTGAATTGAAAATGACGGAGTTTACTTTTAGAATTTAATGTAGATTAGTAATATGACATTGTAACTTTTATTATTTGTATTTAGTGCTATAAACGTAAGGCTTAACTTTTCGATATTAAACCTATTTACAATAATAATGAATTTTTGTCAACTGACTTATGAGCCATGAGAGAAATAAAGAGGATGGGTCTAAGGGAGGAGCAACAAAGGACGGTACCTCTGACTACCAATCCTTTTATCCTGTGACGTCGAATATTGTCCTCGATGGCGCGTCGCAACGCGCAGTCTCAAATTCGTTTGGCTACTCGATAAATTCCCGCGAGCTAGCAGGAACCAGTCAAGTTGAGTACGAGATTTCTAGCTGGACGTTAGTGTAAACCAGAAGAGCGCGGTTTCTCGACCGATGGACAACGGTGTCCATTATTTTTTACGTGACACGACATCGTTATCATTTCATCATTATTACAATTAGTAAGTACACACGTTCACATTTTTTCTATCTGTGTATATTATTTACTTGATTTTTTTTTTCGTGGAAGAAGTGATTAAATTTTCGTCATGAACCTCTATCGCTATCCCTATATCTATCCTTATCTATCTGTCTATCGCAAAAGTAAAGAACCAAGAGAAAACAAAATGGGAAACGAGATGCGTTGTACACTGTCGAGGTATAATCCACGGAAGAATCATTCTCTATCATATCGGAATCAGAAGCTCGAAAAAGTGTATTATAAGATGGTACGTTGTTTCGAAAATAATCAATAGTTTGCTTGTTTAAATCATCGAAACGATTCTTTCTCGTTCGTTCGACTTTCGTTTTCGTGGTTTATCGATTGTGTGATTTCTCTCTCGTTCTTTCTTCACCTCCCCCTTCTCTTCCTCTTCGTTTTCCTTTTTATTTAACCATTAATAGAGAAAATGAATATAAGAGTTCGAATAGTAACATCTTACTAAAATGTTAAATAAAGAAAAAAGAATAGATTAATTAATTATATTCGTTTACATCGATTCAATAAAAAAAATTACAGGCATCATTTAGCTTCTACCAATCTATGATTCCTGAATTACGAATCTAAATGCTTCTCAATGTGCTACACATTGCTTATAGGATCTTTACGTATTTAATCTGTAAAATATAAAAGGAACTAAAATTTGTCTAGAACTTATGAATATCATAGTAATTTAGATCCTTTGACATAAACGATTGGACACGTATTTTCTTTATTTTTTCCGTAGAATTATCTGTCTGAAGTTCATTAAAATGACAGAATAAGTCACCGTAGCTTCTCCGTTCGAGCTTCGTGAGACGCATTTCTTTCCATAGTAACCATACTACTTTACGGAAACAAAGCATATTGTATTCAAGCGTGTATATGAAAATCAGTAGTGGGTAGTATGAGTTCTTTCTTTTCCTACATATGTTGGAAAATGTCACTGTACAAAACGTTTTCGCAAAGAATGTCGACATCAATGAAAACAGAAGTAATTTTTGACCAATTTTGATAAACAAGATTTTATTCAAAATAGGTAGGTTTAATTTATCGCGTAATGTTTTCAAATTTTTATGATGGTGATAATGATGATAATAATAATCTAACGAAATAAGCGATCATTATGATAAAAATTGGATGTAATTTAATTATCGTTATTGATTTAAGCGAGTTCAGATTGAAACGTTAATGAACGTTGATCAGCGTGTTCATCAACTTAAAGAGACAGGTTAAATTTAATGGTGAGAGAAAGAGTGTGAGAGTGAGAGGGAGTGGAGGGAGAGAGAGAGAGGGAGTGAGAGAGTAAAGAAGTATAGAAAAAAGAAAATGTTCAAGCTCGTGCAAATAGAATATTTTCTCTGAGTCATACGTCGAGCAATCGATGGAATCGTTTATCAATAAAACCGAAATCATTTTCCTTCGATTTCCAGATCCGTTGTTTATCGTTCCAACCCACCCGGTCAGACGAGTTATGATGAGTGTAAATTTACACGTTTTAATTTCGTTAGTTGTGTAATTATTACGTATATATATATACATACGCACAGTGTAGAAATAGGTATAATGCAGTAAAGTATATGTAGGTATATCGAAGATTAATGAAATAGGAAATTAGAGTAGGATCATTAACAGCACGTTAAAATCTCATAGATCTAAATCTCGATAATTATATTATCGTCGAGAAAACATATACACGATAACTGTGAGCGTGGGTGCACGTGAGATTAGATTTATTTGAAAAAGAAAGATGAATAAATAAATTTAAGAAAAACCTCAATGAATCCGTGTGCGGCTTAAATCCATTTAACAAGAGAATAACGTGGATTGGTCACGATAAGCTTATTTTCTTTTATGAGTGTTCTCATTCTGTTGACTTAAGAACGACGCATAGATAAGTTCATTAAGGAAGTAGAAAATTCATATTTATCGTTATTTCGTTTTCGTCCACGCCGTTGTTCTTCGATTCTTCATCGCCTTTGCACTCTCTTACTCCTACTAATGTCTATGGATGTGTCTAATTCTTTTGCCATTCGAAAACGTTAATCAAACATTTCAAACTATCTTTCTTAGAAAATGTTCATTTGAAAATTCTCCTACGATCTTTCTTAATCTTTCCTCGAACAAAACGAGAGAATGACATTTTTGAAAATGATTTCAGTTTCTCTTTCTTTCTCTATTTCGACGTCCTCGCCACGACGGGATTTAGCAAAACAGATCGTGTTCTTCGGTGAAGATATTGAATGGAGCACTGAGGTACAATCCTAAGATCGTCTAGCAAGTATCGTGACACGAAGCTCGTATTGAGAGAGTAAGAGAGATAGCGAATAACGTTTATCTTTGAGAAAGAGGAAGAGTGAGAATGAGAATGTAGAAGGGTAGAAAAGGAGGTATAAGGATGGTAATAAGGATGCAAAGGTTATGGGATGAGCGAGAGCGATAGAAAGAGATAAAGTGAAAGTGATAGGTGAAAGATAGGTGAAACATGTAGATGAGATCGCAAGGCGTTGAAGGAAAGAAGGAAAAAAAGGGAAATTTAAAGAGGTAGAGGGAGAGTGAGATAGAGAGAGAGAGGGAGGAGTACAGATTCTGGATGAGCCAAGAGAATCTAAGAGGGCGAGGAAAAACCTTAAAAGCGATGCAAAGCGATGCTGAAGATGATCCTTCAGCATATGTAAGATGATGTTATTATGCTTAGAATCTCATTCAAAAAATTTCAAACTACGATTAATAATAATCCATTCGAACAAATTATTATCTAAATTCATCTATTCCATATCAATTTTCGATTTAGTAAGGCTAAAAAATGTATACGAATTTTCACAAATCTTTCTTCCAACATTTAAGATCAACCTTGCAAAAAATCATTTCAGTTCTAGTACTGATAGTAACAATAGTAGTAGTAGTAATAATAGTAAGTATTAATTTGGATGTATGGAAATGAAAATTAATAAATTCTAAACCTATCAATCTCAATCTAATGTATATAAATTAAATTAATATTGTTCAAATAACGCGATGATAAGTTAAATATAAATAAATACACACATGAGATGAACATATTAAATGCTGTAAATTTGAACGATCTTTTTTCAATAGTGTTATTTTCATAAATTTCAATGACTAACACATGGTATGATCCGAAGCAAAATAACATGCGTGATTGCAGAATGTCCCTTCTCTTATCTTGTTCTCCTTTCCTTTCTCTCTCTCTCTCTCTCTCTCTCTCTCTCTCTCTCTCTCTCTCTTTTTACCTCTATAATTGAGTAAAAAAGAGAAATAGTGAGTGAGAGAGATATGTAGATAGATATTCTTATTCGTATTAAACCGCTTTGATAGAATTCAGTTTTTGCGGAATCGAACGAGATTTCAGCTTTTCACGTAATAATCGACCGGCGATCACGTTCGCGAATATCGTCGCAAAGCGAATCGAAAGGATCTTTCATATCTCGAATCCGTCTCAACAAAGAAGTATTCTTATATATTTCTTTTGCCGAGTATGTTTTTTACGTCACGAACTTGTGTGGCCTAGTAGACGAAGATTAGGAATTGGTGTGAATACTATTAATATATATCATTCGAGCAATCAAGGATTTTTCCTAGTAATTGGTAAAATGATTACATCGCTATACAATAAAATTCAGCCTATTATTTCTCCCACTCCTCATGCTTCGGACTGTTAAGAACCATGACATGACTCGGCCAGATGTAATAATAAATAATAATACGTAACGCATTTCGGTTTTTGCTCAACTTCATTTTTTTTAATTCGAATCTTTTCTTAAATATATAAATACGTTGCGTTAATAAAATCACTTTTTAAAATACTTACTTATCAGTATATCTGTTATGTTCATTACTTAGTGTAATCTAATGCAAAAAATGAATCTATATTAATCTTGAACATATACCATAAATGAGACACATGTGATATTGTTGATATACATAAATAACATACATGTGACTGCGCGGCGCGAGCGCCATCGACGACAATATTCGACGTCACAGGGAAAAAGGATTGGGTACCGTTCTATTGCATTTAAACAATCCCACTTCTGAAAATTTGTAGTTTTTATTATAATTCCACTTTTAAAGATCTATGGCGTTTTTATAATCATAGATAGCCGAGATTAATAATAAAACAATATAACAGATATATTTATTATGAAACAAAAAAGAATAATAATATACAAAATGCTGATCTCTTTCGGGCACGGAAAACTACGACTCCCTGGGCCAGAAACTACTAACTCACTCGCTTGTTTTCTCCAGTTGTCCTGTCCATTGATTTTTTCTCATGACACCCTGTAGTCTTTCTCATCCCCACTCACATCCATACATACGCATTCTTTTTTTGATATATATCTCCTTTATTCATGGATTAGTCTTACATCTCTAGACTTCTTACATGGCATATATTGGTTAGATTACACATACATACTTCCTCATTCACTCCCTAGATTTATTCGTTCCTCACTTTGGCCTGTGCTCTCGTGGGAGTACAGGACAATTGTCCAGTAGGTGTACTCTATGTAATCTTCGCGGTAGTGGGATCGTACGATCTTACATCGTACTGTTATCATGAGAATTAATCCTTTTCCAGTGTCTCCCGTTGATAATTTCAATTGTTGCTTCTATTGATGGAACTCCTAAGGTTTGTCTTCTGTCGTCGTTTCTCATATACCACGGAGCGTTTAAAATCATTCTGAGAATTTTTTTGATTGTACTGTTTTTATTTCTTTCAAGTTGCTTTTAGAGACTGTACACCATTTAATTCCTGAAGTGTCCTTACCTTTGTAACATGTAGTATAAAATTTGCTATAAAGAAATCTGTGATCTCTGGGGCTGCTGCAACATTCGACGGCCAATGGGTAGGTTTATCTTGCGTTATTACAGTTACCTTTTTATTTTCTATCACCTTCTGTATATGTTCGTCTCTTGTTGTATTTATTTGTGATCCCCATAAATGATTTTTCGCATTAAAATCCCTTCCTATTAAATAATTATTTCCCTTTGGTAGTATTTCTTTTAGTTCTTCTTCGGTTAATATATAATTCTGTGAAATATAACACGATGCCACTAGAATTTGCTGTCTTCCTAAGTATATTTCAATACTGGTGGTCTGTGCATATATTTCTTTTACCCATTGCATCGGATAATGCTTTATTCCTTTTCGCACTAGAATAGCTGTATTTGCCCTCTTGCTCTGCTTGATTTATTTGGTGTTGTGCATATATCAAAAGGATGTATCTTAAAATAACTAAATGATGTTTCGTGTGTTTCCTGTAATAGGCATACGTCTATCTTATGTTGATTAAGAAATTGTTGCAATTCAATGCTTCTTCTTTATAATCCATTGCATTTCTAGAATATTATTCTCAACATTTTCTATCAATGCGGGTTTTGGTTTGTTGTAACGAGTTTTATGATTGTTTCCATGAACATTGTCATTTGATGCATTTGTTAGAATGTGTCCGCTATACGATAATTATCCGTTGTACGTGTTTTCGGGTCATTGAAGTTTTGAGAAGAAAGGTCGTTAGTTGTTGTTGTTTCCTTTGTTGTATTCGTTCCTTGTGTTCTATTTTTTGTTGATATACGATTACCTTCGTCTTGTGGTATGTTTCTGTGTAGTATTGACGGGAAGTTTCTTTTGTATTTCTTTTCGTATTTCGCAGCCTTTATAATTTGTGGGATGTGCACCTCCATAATTATCGCATATTGATTTATATTTTTTTTTGCCTTCCGGTCAATCGCTTGATTTGTGATTTTTCACACATTTCACACATTTAAATATTCTGTTACAATAGTTTTTTGTGTGCCCATGCATTTGGCATCTCGCACATTGTGGAATATCCCTTGTCGAATGTGGAGGTTCTATTTTAACGATTGTATTGAGTAATTTATTTATTTCGTAATTGTTTATTATTAGATGCTTTATTTATTTCAATTGAAAACATCGGTAATGGATATCCTGTTCTCTTACTTTTTATTTTGTTGATATATGATGGTGTATGGCCCGCTTGTTTTTATGCTTCCTCAATATCCTCAATCGGATTAGAATAGTGTAGTCCCTTTATAGTAGCTTTATATCTTTTGGTGTCCTTAGTTTGATAGGTGTAGCAGCTTGCATTCTTTCCTCTTAGTATATGAATTGCTTTTCTATATGTTTCAGAATTTTTAGCTTGAAGTTTTGTTTTGTTATTCGAGGATCGTAGTGTGTATACGTTTGATTCCAAGTTGCTTTTAAGCATTTCCATTAAAGGTTAAATAATATTTGCTTCAACAAATATGGGTGATGGTTTCCGAGTCCTTTCTTCTTCCTCCAGTTTACTTAGTACCATGTACCTGTTTGTTGTTTGTATTGTTGGCATTATAAGCCACTTAGTTTCCAATTCAGAATTATTTATATCATTACTGCATTTAAGTACATTAGTATCTGAAGTAACTTTTCTTCGTTTTCCACTTGATTTACTACTTATTTCCATTGGTTCATCATCTATTTCAATAGCGTTATTTTCGCTTACATCATTATTTATTATAAAGCTACCTTCGCTTTTATGTATTATTGTTTTAATATGGTTTTGCTGCGTCATTTCGGTAGTTATCTAACGAATGATCGTAATCTAAGTCCCCCGATTTTATGTATACACCGTTTGTAAACACGTGTGTAAACACGTCTTATCCGATAGATGCCGGGATAATTAACACGCGGCCGTCTTCATAAAGCAACGAATAGCGACTCGCATACGCATTCTGTAATCCTTGTTATTCTTTGCCCTATCTCTTGTTTTCGTTGCTCATCTCACTCATGCTGTATCTCCATCTTACTTCCCCTCTCCAATTACAGCCTCTTCTCTTCCAATTATGAATAATGCACTTTACAAAGGACGCCCCACGGTTTATTCTGAAGTCAAGAAACTTATTAGTTTAAACGTTATCATACGCAACTAATTCTCAACCTTTCATCTTTTGTCTAACTGCCGACAGGTTTAATCTCGTACGCACAAACACAATCGCAATCTCTGGAATCTTTTACCTAGAATTTATTATTTATTTTTTACTAATTCTTACTACGTTTCCTTCTATTCTTGATTTATTATCATTCAATTCAATTAAGAAGTATGAGATTATTTGAACAATAAAACGATTAATTGAAAGATAATATTTAATAATGTTCAGTCAATTGGAAATTCTTTAACGGCGTATGACGGTTATGCTCGTTATAAGAAAATGATCGCTTTTGCAGTAATGATCATGTGTATAGGTCATGTATTGTCATGCAAAAATAAAATACCTTTTCCTATAAAAATTGAAACTTTTGTAAAAAACGAGGAATATATCTTTTTTATTGGAATAAAAAAATCAATGAGTTGTATGTATGCAGAAAAAATACGTGTAGAATATAAATTCGTTTATAAAATAAAAGAAATTCTCTGTTATGTAGGTTTGCATTAGAAAATTATTAATGCTCATTTCCCCATGGAACAAACATTTTCTTACAATTAGTATCTTCGCATATAATTGTATTATTGGAAAATAAAGCATAGAAATATTTTTATAAACTTATGTTTAGTTGAGTGTTAAATATTTTAATTTTTTAAAACGATTCCTAATGAGTCTGATGCTTCTGATTTAATTATCGAGAGTGCTATGCCATTAAAATTAATAGACGTCATATTAAAAAATTATGTGGAAAATTTAAAACATGTAATTACAGGCCTTCAAAGTTAATTTTTTCAATTAAAGGCACTTTTGGAAAAAAAATCTTTTAAATCCAGTTGAATCTACATTATCTATATAATATAAGGATTGTAAGTGATCATGAAACCTGTCGAGTGTGTTTTTTTAACTGTGTCTATAAAGACCCTTCATTTATTTTCAATCTTTTCCTTAGTACTTTGATCTTTCTCCAAAAATAGCAGATTGGCATTTTTGTACCACTTATTGTAATAGCAACACAATACGCTTTCTTTTTACATACACGTGCACGTTTTTTCAGAAAAAAAGGTGCGTACAATAAAATACAATGCAATAATTCGAATACATTTACTTTTTATATGGAGACACGATTAATAACTCACGATGGTAGACAATCGCATTATCATCTTTAAAAAAATCAAAATACGATAATTGTCAAAGACAGTAATGATATCGTTTTTTTTTTTTAAATTTATATGAATACTACGACTTCGAGTTGAAAATTTAGGTATATGGAAAAATTATATTATAATGTTTGAAATTTATCGCGTGTTACGAGCTCTGTAACGTTTAAACAAATGTATTGTCGTTTTAATTTTAGTTCCATTTTAGTTAAATGTTTTATTATTTAGTTGTAGTACTATGGGTATTTATAATTTCAACGTTTACTCGTCGAAATGGAAAAGAATACCGCTACGATGATTGTCGTAGTTATCGTCGGGATTACGTTTTCGTTGATTTCATGTGAGGGCAATGAATCCAAGATCGGAATTTACGCGTATTGAAATATTAAATTAAATTTATCTTCTATTCAACGGGTGTTACGACCTACAGTAATATTTAAACAAATTTTCATAATTGGTTATAACGAATAGTTGATATACAACTAATGATACCTAGTAGTGTTTATCATTATGCTTTATAAATCTTAAATCGTTTACAACGCAAACTTATCATTTTTTCTCTGTCAAAATCGTTTAAACTCCTTTCCTTTGTTAAGACGATTTTATTTTTGTAAAAATAACGTATACATGCAAAAAGAATAAATTAGTCGATCGGGTTTGTTTAAATTGATAAAATAGAAAAGAAATGAACGAACTCCACGATCTAGAATTATAAATCTAAATACTTGCCATCCTGCCAAACATGTATTTAAAATTTTCACTATTTCTAACATATAAAACAAAAGAGTGGTACACAATTCTTTAGAATATATTAACGTTTCACTAACCAAGACCCGTCGGCATGAATGGCCCAACATATTTCTTTATTTTTACTATAGATTATCTATTCAAAGCAGATCACCGTAACTTTCTTGTATGTACATTGCTTTTGGAATGGAATAGAAAATCTGAAAATCAGTTTACGTAACAGAAACGAACAAGCATGCTATCGTCTACTTGTTCCGGGTACAAAATTTAAGGGGCGTCACAATACGAAACTTTTTGCCCATATAAATGTTAAAAGCTATGTTTACGCCAACCGATTACAGATTTTAATGAACAAGGTTTCATTTTATAGATAAAGATTTATGCGAGGACATGGCTATTTCGCATTTTTAATAAAAGTTTACTTTTCTTGAAAAAAATCTTGTCAAACAATGATGTTTCTTTGAGAATAGTTAATGCATAGTAAACCTTTATATTTAAAATAAAAACTTGTTCATTTATGTCGATAAATAATTATGTCTGTAGATATTACTGGCGTAAACTGGCTAAAACGTTATATAATCAGAGATGATGAACTGTCTTGATTGATCGTTCTATTATTTTCCTAATGAGAGTTATAAAAAATTTTAATGTATTCAAAATTACAAATAATATTAATATTATTTTACAATGTTGTATCAATAAGCCTTATAATAATATAAGAGAAAGTATTTTTTATAATTACTTGCATAAATCAAAACTGTTACATTTTGGATAAAGGGGAAAAATTCATGTCTCTATCTATGTAAATGTATTCGATGTATAATTATTTTTGCCAAATCTACATAGCCCTCTCAAAATAACATTTATAGATAATGTATCATATTAAACGCTTATTCAATTACGAGTTCCTTAACATTACGAAATGCGAAAACTTTAAAGTATTATGGGAAAGTATAAAAATATTCCACATATACAGCCTAACATTCTTATTACAAAAACGCTTAATTATCAACTTTAAACAGTATTTATATTTATGCGAGAGAAATCTCTATTTCCTTCTTTGTTAAATATTAAAATTCTTTAAAAATAACACTGATGTGAGGCAATGAGTTATGATAGTTATATTTATAGACATTATTTGATATGGCTGACTGCGAGTTGAAAATATAAATCTATTGAAATTGTAAATTAAATCCTAAATTAGATTTTTAATTATTTTAACTTAACCGTATGGAATAAGAATTCGATGTTTTCTCGTCGTTAATAAAAGAGTACCGTTACAATATTCGTCAGAGTCAGTCGTGATTTTGTTACTTTTCAATATACACGAAGACAAAATTTTAATCGAAAGGAAAATAAATCGTAGGAATTTTTCAAGAAATGTGTAATTTGGGAGAATACATCCTTCAACTGTTCGTTATACTTGCAGGAGACACATTCTGAGAGAGTATCGATGATGACTCGTCGCAATGATCCAGTAACAATCAGAGTGGATCAGAGGTTCTTTTTTGTTGATATCATTTATGGATCTTTAAAGCTACAAAACAACCAGAGTCATCTCTAAACAAGTACGAGCTGCAACTAAACTCGTCATCGTACGTCACTTGTTACTTGTCTGCGCCGGATCTAACCACCCATGTTCATTGAACGCAATCTTACTTAAGAAAAAAAACTTGAAAAAAAGGAAAGACTTACTCGACTGAATTTCAATAACAATTCTTCAATTCAATAAATTATGCCATTTTCAATTTCATTAAAATATGTTTTATACTTTTAGAGGGCGAGATAGATAGTTAAAAAATAAGAGGATGTGTGTTCATTACATAAAACAAAAACAAATTCAATTGATTGTGTTCCTATCAGGCGACCAAACTTCTTTAGATTGTTTTTTTGTATTATAAAAATAGTATCTTTACGGCACACGGCTGAACAGTTGAATGTTCTAATGGCTAGACGCGAGCAGACCTTCCTGTTTATTATGGCCCGTGCAATCGGGAAATAGCTTGGTCAAGGGATTTATATAATTATAGATTCCAGCGTTTTTAGTTCAATATTCAATGATTTTATAATTTGCAGCTTCATACGGAAGAAAGATTTATATAATTGAACTATGCGAGAAAAGAGATCTTATATGTTCACAATATATGAAATATCCCCAAGGAGTTTTAAATACACTGAATAATATTGTTGAACGTCTGAACGTAACTGTAGTCGGGGCAACAAAACACAAAGAAAGTATTGTGCATTTAAGCTGAAATTTTTGGTCAAATTGGTAGCAAGTGATTTCAGTTCAATATTCCATGATTGTATAATTTGCAGCTCTTGGTGGTAGAAAAATTATAATTATGGAAATTTATGAAAATAGAAATTTATTATCTTTAAGGTATACAAAATATTGACAAAGTATTGTAAAAACTTTAAATAATATAATGAAACGTATGAATGTAGTATTGGTGAGACGATTTACCAAACGACAAAGAAAATATAATGCATTTCAGTTGAAGTTTTAGTCAGATCGGTTCGAGCGATTATTTGGCTCGTTATACTGTCAATCGCCTATCAAAATATGAGCAAGAGATTAAATTCGATGACATCAAAATTCGATGATCGAAACTCGACGACGTCGAATTTAATTTCTTGCTCACTATATTTTCTTTGTCTTTTGGTAAACTGACTCACCAAAACTACATTTAAATGTTTCACGATATTATTTAAAGTTTTAACAATACTCTGGCGATATTTTTTGTATCGTGAAGATACCAAATTTCTACTTTCACAAATTTCCGTTATTATGATTTTTCTACCGCCAGGAGCTACAAATTATAAAATTATTGAATATTGAACTGCAAACATTGGAATCTATAATTATATAAATCCCTTGACCAAGCTAAACTCCTTCGTAATACTTCATAAGTTACATTTTTGAAATACTTGAAGACGCAGAAGTTTATATTGCTGATATATTGAGTGAACTTTGTATTCTAACCTCGCCCGCAACGTCTGAAATAACAGGATAAGTTCTGTAGTACCCATTTTCTTAATTTTGTTACTGTCTTAAACATTCCTTTAATTCCTGCCATTGTCCAATGTAATAAGTAATAAAAATCGAAACATAACCAAAATGTAACGGGAAAAATTATATTAACGTCACAAACAGGAAAAATCTCGGTGCTCAATCGTCAATTAAATTACAAAAATAAACAAGTAAAACAAAAACAAAATAAAAATGCAAAGATACTATTTTTATAATGAAAAAACAAGATTACCTTCTTTTTATTAAATAGCATCATACATCCTTTTTCTACGCGGTATCGTATATGACATTGACGTAAATGCAATGATGTCGGAAAGGGATACATAATCATAAGGGACATGAATTTAATGAGAAAATCGTTTTAAACTTAATAATTATCCTCATGAACGCGTAAGTTAAGCAGTAACGTTATTCAAGAATATTATCTTTTTTTTTTCTCTTTTTCACAATATCTAGTCGTAAAGCGGCTGACCAATTACAAGACTGTTATACTATTTATTATCGCTTTTTTGTTAACTGTCGCATGGTCAATGATCCCGAACCTGTGCAAAAACCGATGGGAAATAACGTACGATGCAGGACATTATTGATCGCAGTTTTGGTCATTTATAAAAACCATAAATAAAGAAAGCCAACACCACGGTGTGTTCCCAAGCAGTACCCATCCAAGTGGTCACTCATCCAAGGTTGTTGCTAACCGTGCCCAACGTGTCGCTTAAACTTCAGTAATCAGAAAAGAAATGATGTTTGGCAACGCGGTATCGTCGTTTATCTGCAAATGACATATTTTATATCGTAATTCTGTAGTCATTAAAATTCATTTTTTATAAAATCTTTTTTATTTATACTAAGTATATTAAGTGGGTTCAGTAAAATGGAATGTATCATTTAAGAAAAAGTAGCTACATACAAGTTTTTTTTATATATAAAAATTATTGTACATTTAGAATTAAAATTGTTAAGTCTCAATCTACAGATATGGCCTAATGATGTATCATTAAAATTTTAAACAAGACTTTCGCGGAGTATAAAGATGTATGATCGAAAATGCTAATGAAATAAAACGATTATTTAATGAAAATAATGGTCATTTAATATATATTTTAATCATAAAAGTTGACAAAATACAAGAATAATTGAATAGTTTGAATTAAAATTTGATTGGAACTTTCATAAATTATAATGATATTTTGTTTTAAATGTTGAATAAATTGATTGATTATTTTTAGATTTCATGCTTTTATATTATATAATAAAGCTTTTAATTCTTACGATGTTTCCATTATTGATTTTGCGATATTTTCCTAAACGATTACTCTTTTTATTGATTTTTTACTTAATCTGATTTTTTGTCAAATAATAGTCATTTAAGTGTTTGAACCTAATATATTTTTTTTATCAATGATAGAATCGATTAAAAGCAACAACGATGGTTTAAAAAAATCTTTTTTCAATCTCATTATCTATATGCAAGTAATAAAATAAAGAATAAAAATATCGTCATCTTCAAAACCTTTGTTTCATTACTTGAAGTGATAGATAATAATAAACAATCACAATTGTGTTAAAAAAAAAACAAAAATAAATTATTCTCTATTTCAATGAAAAGAATAATTAAGAATTTGTCAACAATTTTTTAACCCTTTTGATTATAACTTCTTGCTAATTGGTTACAAAAATTATTTAAGAATAAAAATCACAATATCTTTTAAAAATCATCGTTTTTTATCTTATTGGTATAACGAACTGATGTCAACAATTTAAGCGTTTAATCCTTTATTTCGTATTGCAGTTAAAAGACAACGATTACGAAACGTACAGTATTATGTAAATAAAAAATATCAACGTTTCAACCGAAAAGAAAGAAAAAAGGGACTATTTTTATTTTAATAAGGTGCACGAAAAGAAACATATACAAATCGATATTCGCCATTAAGAAAGCGATCGTGCTAGCTCGTGCACTTTCCAACAACTAGTTAGAAGAGAAATGACAGCTCAGAGACACGTGGAAGTCATTTGTTCAACCACTTTTCAATTTCAGTTTGTTCAACCTTTTTTCTAGTCCGCCTTAAAATAGTCGTCATTATCTTTTTCTTTTTCCGCTTTCATTTTCTTTTATTCGAGAAATGATCACTAGGGCGGTAAGAAAGAACTTTCGATGGATATAGAGTCCGAAAAAGAATAAAAGACAAGGTGCATTCTAATTAGAGAAAAGGGTGACGAAGATGATTAATACAAAACACTGTCCAAATGTTGATGTCGACTTTGTTCGTTAACGACTCATCCTTTCTCATTTTTCTCTTATAGTCCCTATTTTCGATACCTTCAATATTTTTATTTCTTTTTTTTTCTCTTTTTTTCTTTTCGTAAGTCGATTTTCCACTGTCTAATGGCAAATGATTTCGAGCCCTTCTTTCTCTTTCTCTTTTCTTTTTTTTTGTTTTCTTTTCTTTTCTTCTTCTACGGCGAAATAGAGAAACGTGTCAGATAAAAGTATTTTCATATAATAATTAACAGATACATACGCATATTTATTTAAATGAAATAAGATATATATATATATATATATATATATATATATATATGTCGGTATAAAGTAATAATCGTCCGTTCTATAGATAGGTTTTAATCGGATTGTCCATCTGAACCCAAAGACTGTTTACTATATGGCTCTCCTTTTTTGTGGATGATTTGCTCGAAAGAATATTCATTGTATACGAAGATAAATCATCGAAAGCTCTCCATCTTCGTAGTCTCTCTACTAATCCGCCCGCTAAGAAAAAGTCTAATCGGTTTATAGCGAACGGCGAACAACGAGAATATAGGTGCGCCAATACAAATGCCATATTAAAGGCCAATTGAATGCACCTATGTGCATACATAGTACTTAACACACACGTGTTATGTTAAGTACTTATGTTATGTTAAGTATTCTTTTATAAGTGTACGGTCTCGATATTCGATATTTATGATAAAATTTATGTTTCGTCAGAGATTTCGAATAAGCACAGATAATTTGTCGCACCTTACCGACGTCTACTATACGCGCGATTGCTCCTTATCGCAATAATTATCATTAAATGTTCATGTCAATAAATAACATTATGGATATACATTCAGCGTACCTATTATTGACATCATCACCGATTTACCACGTGACACTTGATGAAAAGACCTCTGTTATTGCGATCAACTCTCACTACGGTTGTTTCGCGATCGGTCTTAAATAATATCTCGTAAGAATCTTAACTAAAAATACAACTGTCCTATTCGAATTTCAATTTCTTTCTTTTAACTTTTCGAATAGAATAATCGATCATATAGAAATCAGTCGCATAGAAAATTTCTTTGAAAAAAGATTGATTAGAGATAGATAAGTAGATAGATAGATATCTTTTTATCGATCTTAAATATTTCATATTCGATTTTATCATAATAATCATAATTAATAATGAGTAGATCTTAAATTTGTTTTACGTCCTACTTCGTGACCGATCTGACGTTATTTCAAGAAGAGAAACGAGAAGAGGGGAGAGGAAAAAGAAAAAACAATGCGTGTAAGAAAAAAGGAAGCGGCGAAAAAACGAAAGGAAAGGAAAGGAATGGGAAGGAAAGGTTTCTTGTTTGAGAATATCAACGTAGAAAGATCTCTTTCTCTCTTTTACTCTGATGGTAAGCGACGTAGAGTGAGGGGGAAAGAGGCATATATCCACAAGAGAAGAGGGTCGCATTCTCTCTGTTACTTCGTGATCTACCGTACCTAAATATCTGTACATTAGCCAACGTGTATTGAAACATTCGGCGAGCATGTTTGTGTTGGCACCCTTAACAGGATCTTTCACTTTCATCTCTTTGGGATATGTCCTTTCTCCCCCCTCTTCCCGTTCTTCTTTTACCACCTTTCAACTTCATTCGGATTCCAACTTGTAAAAGACACGCGATGGGGATCGAGAAAAAAGAATCGAGAGAAAGAAAACTAGAAACCGGTCTCTTTGGTTTCTTCGAAAAATGGTTTCTTTTCAACACAGATATATATACTTTATTTTTATTCTTTTTACATTTTATATTTATCCTTTTCGTGTTTCTACTCTTCTAGATATGTGAATATATTTATCTGTACATTTTATCACGATAGATTACTTTCGAATTGTTTCATTTCGATTAATTACCGTTAATTTTAATCGTTAATACGAACACGTTGATTGTAATTACATTTATAAACACTAGTAAATAATCTTATTAAGAACCCAATTGAAATACAAACCTCATTTTGATTTCTTTTCTTCGTGCTTCTTCTTTTTCTCCTTTTATTCTTGCGATAATAAAATTAATCTATTTTCATGAAGTAGTCGAGTCATTTTTTTGTGAAAGATCTCACCCAGACTCCTCACACACTGGTTCATAAATATTTATAATAATCTCAACCGCGAAGATCGAAGAATCCGAAACAGAAAGAGAAGAGGAAAGCTTGCTTAATAGTGTTGAGAGAAATGACGGTTTTAGTTGGTCCGGTAAGTTTTACATAACCGCAATTACTGTCGATCGTTCGTCCATAGAGAAGCACTAATGACTATTTTCAAAGAATTTATTTTGTGAATATTTATTCTCTCTGCTTCTTCTTATTACAACGAATGTGCAAATTCTAATGTGTCGATAAAATATAAATATGAAAATAAATCGAACTACGCGAGGTTCGAAACTTAAAAATTCGCTTAATGAACGAAACGAAACCTGGTCTTTACCTGCCTATCGCGTATACATCTAGACTTTTAAATCAAGCCGAACAGAATTACTCGACAATAAAAAAGGAATGCTCGCTATCATATATTCAGTAAATTATTTCAGACCCTACCTATATGGAGCACAATTCAGTCTAGTAACAGATCGTAGAGCATTTGTATGGACAGGGCCGACGCAAAGCGTGTTCACCGGAACCCGTCCCCACGTTTTGAGAGGCCACGCGATCAATGATAATTACCCAATTAAAAAATATTGATTTTGATTACATTTTTACAGCCTAATGATACTATTGACAGATGGAAGACATTTTTTTAGTATCGATAATTCAGTTTAAAGGAGTGACAAAAATCATCAAATTATTTAATATTATTATTGGATTATATTATCATTTAATATTAATTTTATAAGAAATATATAATAGGTAACAGTTTTGTAAATAAATAATTCTTCGTTGCAAAATTTTAGTTGTACTATGAATATTTAGGCCCCGCAAATTTTTTGAATCGGCTCCGCAAAAGGTCGTGCCGGCCCTGTTCGGCCTTTAACTGCTATGAGCAGTTATGGTACGGGCTCGGTACTTGCATAATGTCGATCAAACCGAGGCGTAGCTAGTCTTATCTTAATCCAATTGAATTATTTTTTCACCTTTCTTCTGCCTGGGAATAGCTGCGTCTCAATTCTTCTCCGATCTCTAAGAAGCGTACGAGGGTTTGCTGGAGGCAATGTAAAGTGTGGTATCCACTTTTTCAGAAGAAAAAGGGGTTAGGTGATAGAGAATTAGTTTTTCTCTATTCGATGAATATTTCAGAGAACGCGGATAGTTAGGTAAGATGATAGAGCACGGAGGCGTTGGTTTGCAAAGAGAGATAAGAATGAGGCGATAGGGTATTTCGTTGAATTTCTTCGGTTCTTCTATCGCAAAAGATTTTAATTGGATCGTATGGTGTAGCTGCGATGAAGCGAAGTTGATAGTTTCTACCTGCGCCTCATACCCTTGGCATGCGATAAGGAAAAACTGTAAGGAAAGAGAATGTGTCAAGGGAGTATCGTTCGTGTGGTCTGTCCTCACCGAAACGATTTGTAATGGGAAATGAAGAAGGATATAAGTCAAGGAAATGGATTAATGAACTTGTAGGAACGGGGTGCAAATTGGTTAATTAGTGAAACGTATATATATATATTATTAGAATATATATATATATATATATATATATATATATATATATATATTCTAATAAAGAAATTGATTTCGTACAAGTGAGTTACAGGAAGGTGAAATTTATGATTATGCCTGTTTGATTTAAAATTCGCAAATAGTAGAATTAAGAGGAAGCAGCGGTTCTAGATTTATGACTATCCCGAATTGTTGTAAGAACTAAGCGTAGTGTAAAATTTCGAAATATTAATTTAGCGACAAGGTTTTAGTTTTAAGTCGATAATGTAACTGTAACTGGAAAATTGTAAATGTAACTGCAAAAATTGTATCCATAACTGATCGAAAAGAGTTACTCTGTCATTTTTTATAGGAACTTATCCGAACCGGTCCTGATGTGGAGGGGTTGTCCGAAAAGTTTGATCCGTTGTGGTACCATCTATCAATAGTTGGCGAACCATTCGTCGCGATATGTGACGTACGTAGGTCGTAGAAAGAGGGAGAAGTCCTCGCTAGAGCGGCGTCAATAAGGCTTACGTGACTTGTGCAGCTCTATGTGTGTGTGACTAAGAATAAACGTGGGTAAGAGACCTACGCGGTTTGTCATTGGTCATGAAGCGTCGCAGTTAACTGTATTGCGTCAGTTATCTGCTACCTGCTATAAGGTGACGTAAGCGGTTGGGCGGCAAGTGACCGCTGACTTTGGGGTAGACTGCTGCGTGACGCTTCGTTACAGTCTATATACAAAATGTCCTTAAAGTAATGTTATATGTACATATTTCTTATCGATTTACAATGGTCAACATAAAGATGACTATACATTGGGTATGAGGTGGATGTATACAATGACGTTAGTTATCAGTAATACTCCCTATATAATGGGCTTGAGACGAATGTATTTTTAAGATGGTTTTAGTAAATCAATGTCCCCTATATAGTGGACACGAGGCTATATGACATTGCATTAATAAGACGACTCCCCATATGACGGGCACGAGGTTTAGAGTTATGTCGCTAATTCGTTAAGCGTGAGATTGACGGTGGACGTAAAACTTCCCCCTTATTAGAAAATGTGCGTACATATACGTACATTTTAATAATTGTCATTAAGTATTTTGTTCGAATCACTATATGTTTTTACACTGTTGGACACACTCGTTTGATTCATTCTTATCTTTGTTTGTCGTTGGGTTTTCTGACCTTGTCATTAGTGGCTCTTCGTATTTTGATCCTTTTGGGAGATGGAGAAGGAATTGGGCAAGAGATCCCCATAAGGCTCCAATAAGGTATAGACTCCATCCATAGATTCCATGGAGCGCGTAACAACAAATTAAAGTGTCGGCGATATATTTTATTAAGCGAAAGATAATGAAAATGGCAAGTACTCTGGCGCTCGCTGATCCTAACGTTACGAATGCTCCTCATAAGAGTTGTCCCGTGCTTGTTGCTATTTTATCTAGTGAGTCCATTAGATTGTAGAGAGAAGTTTTGCCTAAAGAAATATGTTGTTCACTAGCTCGTCTGGCAAGAGTGTCGACGATAGCGGGTTTCTCTAAAAGTTCCATGATGTGAGCGTGTAATTTGTTTAGATCGTTTATGGAATAAATTACGCTGTCCCTACATGTTCGGTGTCGATGTATATACACATGGGTTTAGTCAGTCGATGGAGGTATAGATTCAAAACTAATAAAATCTATAACTCAGTAACAAATTATTTTAAAACTGATAAAGGTTATCCTTTACCAAGTTCCGTGAAGATTGTACATATTCGGAAATAACTTATCGCAGTCCCCCGGTAAATATTCTCTTAATATTAAGCGTGGTTTAGGTACCAAATAGAAAGATTGATTTTGATACGTGACTGGCAGTTCTCTATAACATTCATCGACTAAACTTTATTTTACTTCTACTGGTATACATGTAATAAGGTGGATGACTTTGGCTGCGATCGTGACCATATATCCTAGATGTTTCATTCGAATGGCGAAGATCATTTCGTCGGATGCGATGGTAGTTAATGAGAGTGCGTTCTTTGAAACTTGTATTTCTAGAGAAACATTTTTGTTTCACATTGTCGACGTATGGCGTGGTCCGTTAAATTTTACGATGTCTTTCCACGTAAATAAATTTTGATATTTACATAAGCGAAGATGTCCAAATTTTCTACAAAGGTTTTCATTTTCCCTTTGAATGTTCTTCCCAGAAAAATTTCCATCGCGACGAGCTTTGGACGTTCCGTTCGGACAGGAGTATATCCACACAGAACTAATTCGTTAGTCCGAGTAAATGCGAACGTGACGTTTTTCGTTATAACCGTATAACCATTTTGTTATAACCGGGTCCTTTGGTTGGTTCGATCGGCGTTAGTTTCGTTGCTGGGCCCTTATATAGCATGTCGTATTCGTTGAATCCACAGGTGTCGTTCGGGATCGTTGACCAATAGCTTTCGCTTCCGACTAAGTTAAGTTAGTTCTCTTCGTTCAAAGAGCCGATCGTCCCCGATTTTAACTGAACCTAATCGGTTTATATTTTTACAGATGCGTAATAATCGCGCAATGTGATCCTGACTGATCCCTGGATTACCACGTCATGCCATATTCCGAAGGGGTCACTATATTGCAACCCTTTGCACGTTCCATCGGTGGTGACGATAACGCTGATAATAAGGCTTCTTGTATCTATACTATTTTTCTTTAATCCTGACAAATATGCGTTTAGATCTAAAGAAAGAGTTCCCGTAGAGTGTAATTGTTGGCACAGCTGATGAGTGAGTGTAAATAAATATTCTCGAGGTCCGTTATGAACGATGGATGTGTGAGAATGCATGCCACAATGAAATATCGTCCTATCTATTTCTACACGACACTGTAATACTTTAACTTTTAATTCGACGATTGTAGTAATTTAACGTGTATGATATTGTTATTAGGTTGGAGGTTCGGTATCTCGCTATCGGCTATGTCCAAGAGCGAGAATGTAGATATGTTTAATGATGTCGTAGCATATTCGTATTTGACTAACTCGGTTGCCACACTCGCCAAGGTTAGAATCATTATGCATTTCTTATGGTTTTAGAATGAAGGAGTTTCTATGTTTTAGTTTAATTCTTTCAAGAGGTATACATGGTCACCTATTTTGAAATTGACAATTCTCTGTTTCCTATCATAATATTTCTTTGATTTGATTTTTGTTTTATCTAAATTTTATCTGGCGATGTCTTGTGACTTACTAATTCGTTCGTTTAATTCTCCTAAGTAGCGTGCACAGGTTGCGATTTGGAGGTCGTTGAAGATCGTGTTCGTGCTAATTGTCCGAAAACAAATTCCTGAGGAATATACATCGTGCCTTCGTGCACGCTTGTATTATATGAGAGCATGGCCACATCGATCCAGCTATCCCAGTCGTTAATATCGGTAATGAAGTGTTTCAAAAATTCCACAAGTACGAGGTGTGAGAGTTCTATCGATCGATAGGATTATGACAGAAAATTAGAAACAGAATCTTTAGTTAGCAAGAGAGTACAGTTAGTATATAATTATTGCTTATTTTCGCGGTGGGCATCGAACCCACGATGTACATAGCAATTGTGTCAAACGCCTTCCCGGGCGTGTATGTGATAGTCATGGGTTGGTGCGTTTTTAATATAACGAGCTTCTTTGTCCGACAATTACGGCAATTTTCAATGAAATTTTGAATGTCTGATTTTAGTTTTGGCCAATAATATCTTTGCCTGATTCTGGCATAGATTTTCGTTACACCTTTATGACTCCTATGGGATTTGTATGATTATCATGTATGATTTGATTTCGTTTGATATCCTTTGGCATTGTTATTTCATATTTTAGTATACCCTGTATAAAAAATATGTGCAAAGACTATTACAGGGGCATTCCAAACTTTCGGATCGATGGACATTTATAAAAAAAAGTTCGTGCAAAATTGTCCTTAACCTTGAAATAGAAAATCAATATTTTTTTTGTCTTATTCTAATCATCGCGAGGACAAAAAGTGTCAGAGGAAGCATGGGTCACATTATGAGTCAACCGTTCGCTTGAAAACTAACTTTAAAGGTCCAATACGTCTCGGACTAACTTTATTTATAATATGTTTACATTTGACAGTCATAGCAAATAGTGCGTCGTATTATTGACGGTTTCCTATCGCTATGTTTGTGATCAATCAGTCTATTATTAATATTCAATGAGTGTAATAATATGGCAATCCATACAAATATACGATAAATGTTACGTGGTATTGACGAAACAGGAAGGAACTACCGTTTAGCGCGTGAAATATATCGAGAGACAGTAAGATATAATGGAAGATTATTACGCGGAGAAGAGATTCCAAGGCAACGTGATTTTCAGCTGCTAGATCAACAATTTCGTGATCGAGAGTTGATATTACGCCATTATAATCCTCACTGGAATCCGGGCCATTCCCATGTGCATAGGCGTAAAGAAGAATGGGTTATCGCTCTTACTCGTGCATTTCCAATAATGGGCTTACATAGAATAATTCTCGTAGGGTAGGAGTAAGTCACATGACAGTGCAAAGAATAATTCGAGAAAAAGGTCTACGACCTTATAAAATTCGACATGTTCAGGCACTTCATCCAAATAACTATGTCCATCGACGAAACTTCTGCCGTTGGATGCTATATAAATTGCAAAGCGAACCACGATTTTTTCAACGTGTGTGTTTACCGACGAAAGTAGTTTCTCGAGCTTCTAGTATCCTCAATCGTCAAAATAGTAGAATATGGGCTTTTAGAAATCCTCATGCAATATTATATTATTATATAAAAAAATTAAATGGAGGTGTGTCATACGGAAAATGAAGGACGATTAAATAAATTGATTTTGCGTTGTTATTTCATAATACCACCTCTATATAACACAATTATTACATACATAGAAAACTATAATAGAAGTTAAAATTGCACCACAAAAATTCACTAATTTTGATAAGTTTTACAATATAGGAAATTAATTTTCTTTTTTTTTCTTTTAAATTGTGAATATAATACGCGTAATAATGTATTATACAATAATTGGCAAGAAATTAATTCAGTTGACGAGTGTTTAACTCCCGATGTCTCCAATTGTTTTCGATAATTGCATTTTAGAAAATCCCAAGCAATTATATTAAATCATATTTTATTAAAGATAGATTAAAAAATATATATCGTGCACGTACTTAAGTAAGCATTACACTTTATATGCGCAGTAATACATAAGAAAATCTATGAAACATTTCGTCGTAAAACATTAACCGAAAAATTACATTAAAAGAAAATAGGTATATTGCTCTAACATATTGCACTTATTGGCTATACTTAATATCGATAAAAACAAATAATAGATTGACATTGACGATTATCGAAACAGTTTTCTTTTGCCTTCCGAAGAATAATCCTTGAAATTCTCTCCTTCTTTACGGTTAAACTTAGATAAATCATAATTACGATAATTTTAGAATAATTTAAATGATTGGAAACGAACACGGTTTATAACTAAACAAAATTTAAACAAACGCACATTCATTTAAACATTTCGTAACTCGAAACATGCGTTAAATATAAAAAAAAAAAAATATGAATGAATATTTAAAAAGATTAAAATTTTGAACATAGTTCTTAAGATGCATAAGACATAGAATAATTTTTTGTTTCGACCTTCGTCGAGCGATAATGTCAACAAGAAGGACCTTTTGAAGGACAATGCGAGTTACCGCGTAAGTTTAAAGTAAAAAAGAAGGACAATATGCGAGGTACTACGTAAGTTTTCTTTCGTACTCCGAGGAGTGAACGTGGGTATACGTGCTTTTCGTAGCGAGACATCTAATCATTTCATAGATACTATCATTTTATAATCGTCCAAACAATGCAAAATGTACTCGGAGTACGATGAGGTAATTATTAAACGATATTACATTCCGTAAAGCGTCGCATAGCCCTTCAAATGTGTTGGACTTTGAATAAATTCATTGGAAGGTCAATTCGCGTTACCGCGTCAGTTCCCTCTTGTACTACGAGGAGATTAACTCGATACAGATACAATCGATATAATAAAATAAATTCAAGTTAATCTTTCAAGAAACATAAATCGCAAACTCGGGATCGTATAATTAAGAAATAAAATAATTTAACTAATATTTATACGCTGACACCTCCAGTTAACGTTGGGACCTAAATTCTCGTTAAGCTTATGTCACCCCGGAAATTAGAATAGAGTTTTTAAAGTGGAGTTGCAATCATCTCGTAGATCTTCGGATGCAGTAACCTCTACATGGTAAGACTTATAAAATTTTAAAGTTGGTGTTGACGCAACCTAGACCATAACCCAGAGGCAACAAGAAGAGTATTGAGAAAAAAAGAAAGCAATGATAAAAGTAATGGAATGTATAAACCTTAGCAATGAGCGTTCTAAACTCGTCCATCATTTCCTGGGAATTGTCGAGATTCTGAAAATGTTGGCATACTTGACTGTGCAATACTTGCGAAATTCCTTGTTACCTAAGTTTCATTAAAAACTTTGGAGGTTGATCATTAATTTGGCAATTGCCCAAAACTCCCCAACTTACCAATTAACCCGCAGAACAATCGTTTGATACCTCATCCAATCCGCTTAACATTTGTTCATCTTCATTTGCGCATGGATATATATATATTGTCACATCGCCGTGTAGCAATAAAATTGTTGCTTTATATTAGGACGTTTAAACCGCCTACGAACGACAAATAAACATCGATTTGCCGAAACATGAGAGGCAGAATGAGAGCAAAGTCGAATAACAAACATTTTTCTAATACTTTCCGAATTCTATTTTGAGCATATCTCTTTTAGGAAGAAAGGAACTTTTAATCTGATTATCGACTTTGCCCTATTCTTGTTCTATATTAAACGCGTTATTACTTGTTTATTTGCGTCCGTTTGTACTGTCAAGTACAAATTCGTTGCTCGTTCGTTTCGACGAATAACTTTGGAAAACGTCTTACGCCGCCAATTAATGTCGTTCTTCCCTTTCCCTTCTCCCAATATTCTAATGCACAGAATATTTGGAGAAACGCCGAAAAAGTCAGTCTAAACCCAGAGTTCCAGAAAGTCAGTCGAAAATTTAGTTCTAAGGTCTCTTAGCGGACTAGTATCTAAAAATCGCATCTAAGTTAGTTTTTTTGTGAGTCTATCGCCGCGCGAAGTAATTTACAACTCTCCGAATGATTGTAATCTCTGCGTACCAAAAGCTGAAAAAACAGTAAAACCGAAAAAAAAAGAAAAAAACGAATAATTTTAATAATCATTCATTTTTTTTCTTTCCTTCGTCTTTTCTTCACATACTCGGTCAAGTATCCAATTTCATATATTCATTTATACTTTAAATGTTATTATTTGTAATATTTCATTTTCTTTGTTTTGTCAATTATAGTCTATTATTTTTTTGTTATAAATTAAACTTTTATTATTATATGGGTGATACATTGATCAATAGTCGCAACCGGAGAGAGTTTGATAAGTCCCTGTTTTAAATTATTTAAACTCGGGGTAATACGGAGGCGTTTCTTAGGAAGTTAATATCATCGCCCGATAATAGGGCGAACGATATTGTATGTAAATATACATACCTTTCTTTTGGAATTATAAAATTTTGTTTTCTAACAAATCCATCAAATATGTTTAGTAGTAGAATAAAAAGGAATACTACGTAACCTCCTTTCATCTAACTCGAAATCATCGGGTTTCATAACGTTTTCCTTCTATTGTACAATTTATAGATGAACTAACGTTATAAAATTAATTGTGCCCTACTTTCTTAGCTTTTTGTTGTCCAGGAGTCGTTACTTTATAATCTGTACCCTTAATTTCTAAATCTTTCATTAATACCTGAAGAAATTGTATATAATTATATAAATACAATATATTATATATATATATATATATATATATATATATATATATATATATATGTAAATGTTAATTTGACACAATATACGATGCACAAGCATATAAATAATCATAAATATTGAAATATAATCTTCTTTTGGATGATATACTAACAATCGAATGGCATCTATTAATACAACTCGTTATAATATTATAGGAGGCATTTTTAAGTTGATGTTTCATTTTCAGGCAGGAAACTACTAGAACATTAATTAATATAGGCTGGAGAATTCAGCCATAGCTTTTTTGTTAACAATTGTAATGTTAATCCTGAAATATTGACGTAAAAATTGTAAAGAAAACCTTTTTTTTCACAGAAGAATTAATAGGAGTGAAACGAGTTTTCCTTATTCGTTGAATTTTCTTTCCAGCCTCTCGCGAGTGTGATATCGCTGAAATTTTCAACAAATAACAAATTTCCTTCCTCTCTTTATTACTTTATTGTTATGTGAAGAAATTAGATTCGTACAGTAAAAGTGAAAGTAAGGGGCAGCGTTAAAAGTGAATATCTTTTTTGATCCATTTCATTGAATCGTTCAAAATTACCGCGCGTTTTCATGGCGCCAAAAAATTGTGCGGATAAATAGGTAACTACTGAAGGCGTCGCAAGGGGATCTGTATAACCGGTTGCGGATAACTTACAACTCGACAACCTTTATTAATCGACGAGTAACACCATCGCACGGAGTTTAACGAAAACTCTACGAACGTTGAATGTCCTAAAGCTTATCGCGAAACGTCGTATTTATGTCTCTTTTTTTTTTCCTTACTTTATATCCCTTACTCATTTGGTAATAAAAAGAATCGAAATAAAATAGCCATTAAACAAAATAGAAGGACAAGCAAGAGGAGTTTTTCCATTTTCTCGAATCATTTGTAATCTTCTCTACGAATTTCATTTATACTTTCGTTTCATTTCATTCAAAATATTATTAACACGTTGACTGCCGTGGGGTTTACCAGTGACCGGCAACGCGACCAATAGTTTTTCCTGTAAGCAGTCGCTTGAAGAACTGCAAACTTTAGTGTCAGAACATTTCACTAAATGCAACGCTAATTTCATTTTAAAATCGAAAATTGAAATATTTTTTCGAAAAAATGGCCTACAACGCCTCGAGTGTCACCGGTGATCCCCATCAAGAAAAATGCATTAAACATTACTAGACAACTTAACTTATCTGCTGTAAATAATATTTCAACATAATATGCATCGCATAATAAAAAACTCATGTTGGCGTCATAAAAATTAATAATAACCAGGTTCGTGTCCTACCAGCTGATGCTGAGACATAAAAAAATTTCAAGGTTATTGAAGTCTTCTAACGCTAGTTTCCATACGTTCCAATTGAAACAAGAATGGTCATTGCATGTTGTTCTATGCAACGTTTATCATCCTGTTGATTTGGATGACCTAAAGGACGAATTTCAAGAGCCTGGCATGAAGTGATAAATATTAGTAACATTCGACACAGAGTTACACATAATCCAATGTCAATGTTTTATATCGACTCAAAGCAAAAACCAAATAATAATACTGTATATAACATAAGTCGTCTAAATAATATTAAAGTTAAAATTGAACCACCCTTAAAAAAGGAAGAAATAGTTAAATGCAAAAGATGCCAAAGGTATGGCCACACCCAGAAGTACTATAATCACCAATACAAATGTGTCAAATGTGCAGGTACTCATTCAACAGTAGAATGCAAAAAATTTGATGAAACTCCACCAACTTGTCATCTATGTAGCGGTCACCATACTGCAAACTACAAAGGGTGCCTTCGCTATAAAGAGTTGCTCAGGAAAACGTTCCCAAAATCTAGACTCGGAGAAAATCTAAACATTCAATCAATCTTACAGACCAACCCAATGGTAGATAATCAATGTTTCACTGATCCATCTTTTTCTTATGCACAAGCAGTTATGGGAAGCAATCACTCGCCAAATATTCCAAGTCCGACATCTCCTATTATAGAAAATAAAAACAATAATTCGTGCACTTGTGAAAATGTGAGTAAATTAGAAAAACTCATCGAAAAACAAACTGAACAAATAAATAACCGTTTTTCTTTATTAATGGCAATTGTAAATAAATTGTTATCCATCAAAAATTAATGAAGACTTTACGTATTGCTCTTTGGAATGCCAATGGCCTGATCCGACGAAAAGTTGAATTGAAAGCTTTCTTAAAAAATCAAGATATTCAAATAAAGTTGGAATCCAAGACTCATTTTACCGATAAAACTTATTTTAAAATCTATGGATATAAGGTGTACTACACGCATCATCCCAGTGGAAGGGCACATGGGGATACAACGATTATTATTAAATCTAGTATTAAACATTATGAGCTTGCGTCCTACAAACAAGACCACATCCAGGCAACTAGTGTTATGATATACGACTAGCACAGCCTGCCTAGCATATCAGCAGTTTACTGCCCTCCTAGACACAATATAAAAAAAGAAAAATTCGACTACCTCTTTAAAATCTAGGCTCTAGATTCATAGCAGAAGGCGGTAAACGTTATCGTTATAGTAAGACATATAAGATTTAATAATTGTACTTGCATGTATGTAAAAATGAAAAAATAATGAAACAGCATACGAATGATATTTTCTCGCGGTATAATAATAATTGGATTATTTAATGGAAATTAAAATGACATAGAATTTCAGACTTCGAACGTTAATAACTTCCGTCGATTTTATTTTCTCGTTGTACCTCACAGTCGCAGCAACACGGAAAACAACCGAGATCTCTCGTAAGAGTGTAGCTCTATCGACAGAGCCGCGCGAATTTTTGCGGGGCCGGTTCAAAAAATGTTGCGGAGCCTAAATACACATTCATACTACAGCTAAAATTCAATGAAAGTACAAAATCTGCAATCATATATGACCTTGCAAAAAACTATCGATGTAATTTAATTTCGCTAAGAAGTACATTTCTGTGAAAGCGTCCGAACTTTTATCTAAGGTAATTTCCAGGATATCAAGGCTTTATGGAATTACACTGAACTTTTATGATTTGTGTCACTCCTTTAAACTGAATTATCGATACTAAAAAAATGTCTCATTCGTTAATAGTATCATAAAGCTGTAAAAATTTAATAAAAATTAATGTTTCTTAATTGGGAAATTTTCGTTGATCGCGGGGCATCTCAAAACGGGGGGCCGGTTCCGGTGAACGCGTTGAACCCGCCTTGCGCGGTCCTGTTTATCGATTGTGGATATACCGAGATTCGGCAACTTACAATCGTCCTTGATCGCGATTATACGATCAATACCGTTCATTGTGGTAACAAAGGATCTCAGTGTTAATTGAATCAGGGGGATATTATATATAGGAATAATAATCGATCACAAGTAAACAACTCATTCGAATCCTCGATGAACTCCTTCATGCATCACGACACGTTCTGCACTTATTTTCGCAAATATTGACATATAAATGAACTTAATGTCATGGTAAACTCTCAACAATTTTTCGTTGAATAATTTTAATTCGTTACCGAGTTAATAGAATTATCGGATTAATTTTAGAAATGGAAGAAAAATGAAAAGAAAAAGGAACGACCTAAGTGGAGAAGTACGATGAAGAAATAAAGAAAATTTTTAAGTTCAAGTTTACACTTACGTTCACTTATGTGAAAAATAACTATTTGGTAATATAAAATAGTAACTATTTGGCAATATAAAAATGATAGAAATGTTGTTTTAAATGGATGGACATGATCTGGATATTGCAGAAATAGATTCGGAAATTGACAAATTCACGGAATATGACATGCGGGTATTCTATGATGATGAATATATAATATATTTGTAATCGGTGGATTAACATTCACGAGATAATTATTGATCAAGGAATTGTTGAGAAGATATCACTTTAAAAGGTAAATTTATGTTTTGATACGTTCGAAAAAAAAAGAAAGGATTTGCTGTCTTTTTCGATCGTGAAAGAAACCAGCACTTACATCATTTCTTGCATCATTTCTAAACTCATCTGGAAAACGACACGTAAACTTGAACGTACAAATCTTTTCTATTCTTCTACTGTACTCATTAATTTTGATCGTTTTTTTTTCGCACAATTTTTTATATCCATTTATTAAATTAGTCTGATAATTCTATCAACTCAACGTTAGAAACTCAAATTATTGATCATAAAATTATTAAGAAAATTTCACTGTATTAAATGAATTTATTTTTTGATATTTTCAAAAAAATGAAAGAACATGATTTCCTTTCATGACGATTTCTCGATTAATAATTATTCTATAAATCTTTGGTTCCGCAGTTTACGAATATACTTTGACCATTATGCGACATCTAAATTGTATATTTTGCCAACACGCCCATTTCTGATAGCAATTACATCGTTTCTTACATTATTCCCAAACCCAATTGCAAAACTAGACGTGAACTTCGATGTATAATTAATGTTTCTTTTACTCTCTCTCACATAATTTTTTAAAATTGTTGGCTATTGTGAGATTTAGGAACACCGTATGAGGTTTTAAATAAAAACTGAAGCAGATTAATGAAAAATAAAAGTATATATTAATAACGTGTTCAGTTTTACAACGTGGCAGAACACAGGATACGGAAGTACGGAAAAGTAGTACCTAGAGATTCACGACCTCTCAACCTGCATTGATAGTGAACGAATAGGATTAAACAATATGAAGAGAAAATGGTTTGAAAAACATTATGTGGATATAGGATAAAAGTTTCAAAAACCCATAGAATTGAAAGGACTTAATCCTTCATGATTTGGTTACAACGATTACTGCTAGAAGCACAGCAATTTATAAAGTGAAGAAGAGATGACAACCCTTGGATGGATGAAATAGATATTGAGCAATAATAGAAGAAAGAATGCTAGATTTTGACCTGAGGACAAAAAGTGGGTAGGTTCATCTTGATTTTATAAGGGATTTTATTAATATCTGAAAGACTGGAACGAACACAAGTGAGGTAGAGTAATCTTTTTAGTTTCATGGGAAAAGAACTATATCTTACAAGCAGAGGGTAAAGTATTTTTATAGGAGCATAGGCTTTAATCCTTCTTTCCTCAATGGCTGGTTTCCATCTGACAGCCTGATCTATTGTTATACCAAGATATTAGACTTTGTTCTTCCATGGTGTATCCATAGAGCAGACTCTAAGTGAAGGTGGATACTTGAATTTGCTGGTTAACTTTCTGTGAAAAATGATAGCCTTAGACTTGGATGGATTTAGTTCCAATTTCCAGTCATGAAAGAAGGATTGAATGGAATTCAGATGAACTTGTAGGTACTTTTGCAGTTTGATGGAAGACCATGAGGAAACTATAAAGTCAAATGCTTTTTTAGATCTAGGAGGAGCATGCTTGTTAATCTATTTTTGTTATGTTCATTAGCAATATGATGAATGACTAATAAGTTGGAGGATAGTCGAGTGATTATTTCTAAAACCAAATTATTAGTCAATCAAAATGTTATTAGAATACATATGTATTTTAAATTCGGTAAAGATTATTTTTTCGAGAATTTTACAACTTATGCTAAGTAAGCTAATTGGGCGGTAACTGCTGGGAAGATTTAGGTTTTTTCCTGGTTTAGGAATAGATATTACTATGGCCTTTTTCCAAGATAATGAAAAATAATGTAGTTTAAGGATGGCATGGAGGATATATAAAAGCTGGATTAATAACTTTTTGTGGAGATTTTTGAGGTGTAGGGCCGAAATTTTATCTAAACCTGGCGATTTTTTATTAGAGACAGTTTTGATAATATTTCTTAAGGATTGGATAGTGAAGTTAGGATATTCATACTGAGAAGAGAAATTTTGAATTTTATCGCTACTTTAAACGTTGCTTCCTCATGGGGGGATGTGGAGTTGTATGAATCTAAGTGGACTTTTTGGAAAATGTCAGCCAAAAGGTTAGTCTTGTGTACTCTTGGATTAGTACTTGTGTCATCTTGAACAGGATTGTTGTTGCTGGGGTCATCTAAGGGAGGGAAATGTGGTTTCCTCCTGGAGAGGTTTTTTTAGTGGTTCCAGAAGGAGTGGTCTTGGATTTTAAGTTTAGAGAGATGTTTATTCCATTCAGTGATTTTAACCTCATTTAGAAGGTTGTGAATCTTTTGCGAGAGCATGTTTCTAAGGAGTCTGTAATACGGATTATTTGTGCGCTGAAAATTACATGTAGCTACATTCCTTTTTCTGATAAGCATTTGAACCTCAGGTATATATGGAAAAGTTCTATTATGACGATGAGTGAAACAGGTGGATTTAAAATAAGAGTAGTTAATGTGTGCATTAAATCTGGCAATTTCAGATTCAACTTCCGATGAAGAGGTAATATTATTGTTGATAGTGTAAGTGCTGGGTTTTTGCTTGAAGATATTCCAATCAGTAGAGTGATATTTTCTGAGTAAAGAAATGGGGTTTGCGGAGTCTATTTCGAAAATAACCTGCTTATAAGAGGAAGAGAGGTCGTTTTTAGTGTAGCATTTGGTTAAAACCGTGATGTTGGTTAAAAAGATATCAATGATGGATGCGCACTTGCTTCTCAAGAATGTAGGAAAGAAATGCATAACCATCATAAGGTAGGAAGCCAAGGAGAAACAATAATGGAAGAAAACGAAGGAAAGTTTCGTACTTTTCATCGTATGTAGTTTTTTTTTGACTCTCCGTTTCACCCCTATGTCAACGTTGTAATATTAACTGATAACTCCCTTGTAGCCGCTATGGTGGTCTCCATAAACAACTTTGTGTCTTTATACATGTAGAGAGATTTTTCGACGTATGTTCATTGTAATGTGTCTGGTAAAATACTCGTGGAGTAACATGTAGCTCATAGTAAGAATGATTCGAAGTTGCAGAATGGTCATAGAAGAAGAGAAGAAGAACGTACCACTATTGGTTTTCATATACACTTTAATTGGCGCATGCATTCTGTCCACGCAGTATCGTTTGCTTGGATCTTTATATGCGTAAATAGCAGATTCTCCGACTCTCTGAATATTTTAAACGCAGAGAAATTCGTTTCACGAAGCAATTTCACGTTTCTGTCTATCCTTCCAAGTAGGGTACACCTCTTCCTTGTCTTTTTTGGATTCTATAGTCATCTATAGTTTCTACATACCATCCTTGTGAATACTATTACTTGTTAAAAAGAAATCAAAAACAATTTACAGCAAACTATTATTGCAGAATAAAGAAAAAACAAAAGAAAAACAATAATGACTGAAAATAACAGAGATCATTGCTAAATTCAATTATATGTAAAAAGATAATTGAGAGTATTTTCATATGATAAAAATTTTTATTATTATATTATTTACACACGACGACAGCTCTCGTTGTACCGAAGAAAACTTATTTAAACCAATTTCTTTAAAACTTTGAAGATACACAGTATGAAATTTTTTAAACAGAGGACAATTTTTTCAAATAAACCATTGCAAAATAATTTATTAAAACAATAAAAATACGTACGCATGTTTGTGTAGACGTATACTCATATATTAATAAACCTTTTGTAACTCACTTTGTGATTTCGGAAGAAACAAGCAGAAGCTACGTACTTTACATAACCTACGAAACACGATACTTGTTCCATAATCGGTTTATTCTATCTTAATTCCAGGCATTTTTCATTTAAACTCCTCCCTTTTCTAATTCATTATTGCCATCGCGGATAATTTGAGAGAAATCAAAAGTCAGAGTATCAGAAGCGTTCTAACTCACCAGTAAAACAACCGAGTCTTACCAATATCAATAACCATCTCTTATTCCGAGGTAACCATCGCAAATATGGATAACGAAACACAACAATAAAATAGAAAGCATCAACTATTTAGATCGGTTTGATATAAAAAAATTAAAAGAAAAAGAAAATAGTTACAAGCAAAAGAGATAAAAAGAAAAATCATGATCTTTGACCAATGTCTATATAGTTAATATTTTATTTTATTTATTTCTTATTTTTTTTTTTTAATTTTACGAGGCTGTCGTTCACATTTTTATTATTATTATAATAGTAATAATAATTATTAGTATCTTTATTTAACACTTATGATTATCTTAACGCCAACAGAAAGAAAAGTGAGATAAAGATGAATTTATAGTGAAAAAAAAGAAAAAAAATAAACGATCACCATTATTTTTTTGTTTATGATTTATCCTTTTTTTCTTATCTTCTGTTCGAACCATTGATTACTCCGATATTATATTCCAACTTACTTTCTTCCCATCGAACGAGGTGCACGTTCGAAGAGACGTTACATTCTCTCCCTCTCTCTCTCTCTCTCTCACTCTCTCTCTCTCACTCTGTCTCTCTCCCTCTCTTTCACTCTCTCTATTCTATCTCTTTCACTCATTCCAAAGAAACTAGAAATTTGCCTCTTCGATCTTTTGATAAATAACGAATCGAATTTAGAAAGACAATTTTCTTCTTTTAAATCGATTCTCATTCTAAATGTCCCGTCGCACTCATCAATCAATTGATCCTTCTTCTTCTTTTTTGTATTCCACGTTTACCACATAGGACGTATGTAATTATCTTATCTACTCGCGAAATACGGCCTGAAGTTTATCGAATTAACAGAACGAAAACTTAAATTCTCAGTTTCTTTATCTTTTTTTTTTTTATAATTTTCTTTTAATTTTTAGTTTACGTCTACACGCTACGTGAATTTAATTTTTTGTTCTTCTATTTCTTTTATTTTTTACTTTACTTAACTTTTCTTTCCGTTCTCTTCGATTCATACGTTGATAAAGTAGGACATCTCCTTTTTTAGAGAAAGAGCAATATAAATAAAGAGGAAAAAAGTAGAATCACAGCGATTTCATCTAGTTTTTTTCCGTCTTTTCAATGGAGACAATGCGCGCTGAGTGTTATTATTGCTTTTTTTTTGTCGTCTTTTTTTTTGTTCTTTCAATTTCTTTCCGAAGCGACACTATTCGTTTTTCATCGTTCGCATGGATACCCACTATACGAGATTACGAGATTGAAAACAAGGTAAGATGAAATTCTTTTATTGTCGTTTAGATTGATAATAGTCAGCATCTTTCTTTTTTAAATTAAAAATTGGAAATAAAACGTAACGTTGTCTATATAATTAATTTTATTTTTTCGATAAGATAGCCTGTCCTTTCTTTACTTTCTTTTATATAATATGTAAATTTCTTTATTGTATTTTTTTCTATATCATTATAGATTGTTTATCTCTTTTTTATATAAGTAATATTAAATGTACATTTCCGTCTTCTTTATGAGCTTCGGATACATAATTCTATGACAAAAATAAGGACATACGTGTCCAATCGTTTACACCAATGGATCTGAGTTCCTAACATATTGTTATATTTTGTAAAATTTATAGTTCTGCTTAGAATTTATATACCAAAGGAATACATATAATGCGAGTAATTTATTCACACTGACGAGCCTCTAAATTAGTAATTCGGGAGTCCTAATTTCGATACTGAATGATTCCAATTGGATTTTGTTTTGTATCCATGTAAATTATATTTATATTATTATTAATATGATTATTATAAACAATTTTTACAAATATTATATATAAATCTGAATAATAAATATTTATTTTTATTATTTCTTAATATAAGTTATTTATTATTTCGAATATTAATGATTAGTTTACTCGTCTTTACTGATTTGGACTTTAACAAAATTATTTAGAACTTTTTTCATAAATTATTATTTTGAATCATCTCTCAACTCAAAGCAACGCTCGATTACAGTATTGAAAATAAATAAATGACACGGTAGCAATGACTTGAGTCGTCGGTAAAATTTTATGTAATAGTTCACGTATCGGTAAAAAGTTATCGACAATTGGTCGACCTATCCCCCGTAGGTATCCAAGCCTGGTCTCCCCTAATAAATGTTACGACTTCATCTCTGATCTAAATCCAGTAATTCAGCTTCATTGGTAAACAATACGTAATGGGGTAAAAAAGATCAACTGACATTTGCACAGATGAGTAATATGTTTATTTGAACTTTATTTCATAGGAGACACTCAGTTTTTCGGTACAGTAGTGATACGAGTCAACCACGAGATGTCTTTCGGTCGGCAATCGCGCGTCATATGAAGAAGCAATCTTAATTATTAAGAACTTTTCTATTATAATTGTTATTATTATCGTTTTTTATAGTTTTATTAAAAATTACGTAAAACCAAGAAACGAATAACTTTGGCACGCGAAACATCCATAACTATTAATCAAGAGTTAAGATGAGTGGTATTCATTTTGTGAGTTGCAATTAAATTGTTAGTTGGTTTCATAATTACAAAAGAAAAATAAATGTGCAAGAATAAAGAAGAAAATGAACAAAAAAAAAGAAACGAAGAATGGAAAAGAATAAAAGAATTAAAAGATAGCAATATACAACGGAAAAGCTTATCTCATTATATATATAGTATTTCGAATATATATATAGTATTTCGAATATATATATAGTATTTCGAAGTCCCTTGGAATTTATTCGAAATTAAATATTAATCTAAAAAATAACAAATGAAAAAAAATAAAATTCTTAAACTATCTTCAATGATCGCATTATCAACGTTGAAAACATGACGTTACAGCGGTTATTTATTTATATCTATCAGAATATAATCAAATTATTGATATATATGATTAGGGTAAGATATCAATTAATTACCATGGATAATTTTTTATAAATGTATTTTATTACAACTTGAGAAATATTTATGCTTACAGGTTTGTAATATTCATTATTGATACAACACAGATACTAAAATAACGGATCTACAAGCATGCACAACGTATATCGCAAAATTTAATTCTGTATTCACTTTTTTTTCTAGAAATCATTGAAAATTTCCGATGATTTCCGACTTCTATCAAATCAAAATATGTCTTTTCAGTTGTAAATTCTATATTATTCGACATTTATAGATATAAAAATGAATAAATGGAGATAAACATTGTTCCTTTAGAATATTTACAAGAGAGATTCAAATGTATTCCACAGATATATTTATTTATTGTACCATTTATTGGTCGCTCATATTTAATCTTCTATTACTGGACTAGTAAACATTTTCTCCACTATTGCTGTACGGAGTCTGCAAGTTCCTCCATCATTAAGACCTTAGATGTTTTCATGTACGGTAGTAGGTATCAGGGCCAGCGCAGGGAGGGTTCAGCTCGTTCACCGGAACTCGGGCCCGCGTTTTGAAATGCCGAGCGGTCTACGAAAATTACCCAATTAAAAAACATTGATTTTGATTAAATTTGTACATCCTGATGATACTATTAACAGATGAATGACATTTTTTTAGTAACGATAATTCAGTTTACAGGAGTGACAAACATCATCAAATTATTTAATATTATTATTGGTTCGTATTATTATGTAATATTCATTTTATAAGAAATATATAACATGTAACAGCTTTGTAAATAAATAATTCCTCGTAGTAAAATTTTAGTTGTGGTATGAATATGTATTTAGGCCCCACAAAATATTTTGAATCCAGCTTAGTTTCTCGTCTTCTTACAATTATATTATCAATGCCTGCTTCTGTTTTTATTCCATATTTTTCTTTCATTTTTTTAAATTGATTTTTCGAGACTGTTGCTATCATTCCATTTTGCCATAACCCGGTAAAGTAGTAAAGAAAATTTTACATCAAAAATATATTACACTCTATCTGTCATAATTAATGCAGCCATCAAACAGGAAATGTATCTTTTAAAATTGTTCTTTAATGACGAATTAGCTGAAAATATTACACTAGAGACAATCGAATACGCAGCTGCAAACAAAAACTACAAAAATTAAGAAAGATAATATTATATGTACTTAATGTATATATAACGTTAAATATTTTAATAAGTATAATTTCAAAACCTACTATACTTGTGCAACTAATTTCGTATGAACTAACAGTTTAAAAAAATCAATAAAAAAAAAAAAAATACGGAATAAAAACAGAAGCAAGCATTGATGATACGATTGTAAGAATTACATGAAAAGCGACAATAAAGTACGAGCTCTTTTTTGCCGTTAAATTCCAGAGGTTATACAAAACTTACTTTCTCACGAAAAGAATATTCACTTCAAGTAAATCCAGAGGGAATACTTGATCTCGATTTTCATGAACACAATTACATATAAAAAATAACGGTTGAAGAGAGGACATGGCTTTATCGAATTTTTGAAAAAGCGGTATTTTTACACATAAACCATTTTCGAAAGAATACTACGTTTTTTACATGTTTTTTTTCTTTTTTTTTTTTCAAGAAAAATAAAGCTTTTTGAACAATTCGAACATAACCATATCCTCGCTTGAACTTTCATCTTTAAAATGAAACGTTGATTATCAAAGTTGGTTAGGAATTATTGGACTGGAATTATTATAAATCTAGAATTGAGTCAATTTCATTGGTTAAGGCACAATGATTCAGAGCTATATTTGCGTTTGCTGTCTGTATATTTTCAAGAAAGTAAGACACTAAATTTAAAATGTAAAGTAAAATAGCCTTCTTTCAAATTAATTTAATTTTATACCGACGATGAAGAGTTTCTTCCATCAAATAGCATTCAAAGGTAAAATTATTTGTTTATTACATTGTCTTTTATGATTCTATTGTAATAAGATGTAAGTTGTTATAGAAAGGATAATTTTTTTCCAGTATAAAAAAACAAAAAAATAATGCAGATGATTCACCAGTATCAAGAAAATCTTTAAATGAAGCAGAACGACAATCTAATATATCGCTTGAATCCATCAAACAGGTATGAACTATTTGTCCAAAATAAATTATAAAATATTTACAAGATAAGAGTTAATCGAATAGAAATATATATATGTTTTCGTGTTTATATTACAGGAAGCCATTACAGGAATTGCAGTTCAGTAGATACTGCTGCATATATATTATCAAATATAAATGTTAAAAAAGAAAAGAACAGAAACCATTTCTATTATGGATACTAAATGTTCCAGCAAAGTTTCTTTACAACATGACAATAATATTAATTTCAATAATACAAGAGAATCGATACAGAATTTAACGGAAGAATCTGTAAATGTTAAGAAGACACAAAATTTCTTAAATAATTCAAGATGCATCAGACGAAAGAAGTTGTACACCGATAAAGATTCTTCTACTGATATCGTAGTAGGACGATTTAAGGAAAATAATATAGATGAAATGAAAATGGATTTAAACCCCGCCTTTATAGATAGCCCACCTACTGAAAAAACGCAAGAAAGGAAAAGAACTAGATTCTGTTTAAATAATTCTCTAAAGAAATCCAATAACATTAGCGAAAGTAATGATGTTGGCAAAAAGATGTATATCGCTAAACGTCAAAGGATTTCTCTACATATTGAAAATGATATTAGAACATGGCTTAGAACTGCAGTAAAGGAGAGGTTATCTATGTCATGTAATGCATTAAAAGAGCAAATAAAACGTTTTTAAAGTTCGAACTATATTAAAGTTAAAAGAAGAAAACAACAAAATACTAGATGTAATGGGAAGAAAACATCTGGAGAAATACACGATACGTTAAATAACGATTCAATGTATACTACAACTTCTAAAGTAAAACATTTGAATAAATCGAAAAGTTCTGCTAATAAATTGTGAAAGAAACCGATTCTTAAATTAGAACGTTTGCTACATTTGATGATTACAGAATAAATATAAAGAGGCTGTCAGGAATGTATAATAGTTCTGACAAAATATTGAATAACAGTAATACATTGGACGAAAATAATGAACTTAATGGAATTCTTGTAAAAGAAATAGAAGAAACATAAATAAGGAGAATAATATATCTACACATAATTCAAGAACAGATAGTACAAAGAAAACAAAGCAAATATTGAATGAACGCAGAAGAATATTTGAAGATAATTTGCCATTCTTTCATACTTGCAAAGATTCATTGGATTTTGATTTGGATTATGATTCAACACCACCACCACTTACACAGTATATTTTTGAATAATCTACCTGTCATAACAAGTATATATAGTTTGTCAAACAAATCGAAAAGTAAGAAAAGCGAAGTGAATATGACATGTTCTCTATGGCAAACAAGATGGAATTTCAACGAATAATATATCACCTAGATATAATAATTTCGAATTGAATATCAAATTAAATAAGAGTAATGACAAAACATTTGATGATAATAAAGATACTATTAAAAAATATATTTTCCATAGAAAAGATTATGATTCTGATTCAAATTGAAGCTGAGATGAATATTAATCGATCAAATACAGGTTCAGAATAATTACCAAATATACTATAATAAATATATCGTTTCAAACCAAATCAGCCATTTTGTGTAACTAATTAAGTCGACGTCAAAAGCTTTATATAGTTCTACACAGTCAAATGGAGCGTAATAGAAAACAAAATTATTTATAAAGCAAGCTCTGTAAACTAATATAAAGCGAGAAGATATTTGATTGAAAGGAAAAGATAAGAACAAAAGGAAAAAGAATAAATAAAAATAGACTGTCTATTACTTATCTTATTGATAATCCTAATACATGCAGATCGGTTAACTTCAAGTGGAAAATATGAGAAACTGGTCCGTTCAACTTAATCAATTTTGATCCGATTCTTCTGAAACCTGTACCTTTGATTACTTCCATAAAATTCAAATTCAAATCGATACGACTACGTCGACTGTACCGCTGCTTATTTATTTCAAATTACAACCATAACCAATTACAAGACGTTCGACATTAATGTGCCAGAATTCCATGGAATGATTTTCATCGTTAAGATATTCTTCTAACCCTACGTTCCAATCAACACCGATAAAGTGAATATCGTCTGGATAAAATTGAATATTATCGCCTGCCAACATTCTTTAAATTAATAAACACTAATTCTTCGGTGTATTGTATGGGGAAAAAAGAAAAATTTAGACAAAAATTGTTAAATCATTTATCTGCGTATTATTTCGACTAGTGCTTTGAGAACTACTAATAACGAATTTTTCAAAATTTTGAATTATACTTTTCGCGCACGAGTGTATCTGTATGAAAAGTTTTTGTGGTTGTTTTCAAAGCACTAGTCGAATAATATATATATATATATATATATATATATATATATATATATATATATATATAAATACACACACATGCGCGCGGTGTGGGCGCACGCATGTGTGTAACATTTATGCACTTGTTTTAACGCCAATTTCGAGCAATCTAATTCATCCCATAGATCTTAATAATTCGTCGTTCCATACCATATGTCAAAGTATTTTAAACAATTCCTTTTTGTAAGAGAACGAAAGCTCGGCTAATTCCAATTCGAAACCAACGAGATTTTATTTGTACAAGATTTCGAACGATTATTAATATTAATATGATTGTTTTGATTATTTTTCCGTAGAATGACGCAGTGTCTTTCAATCATAAATCACTGTTACTCATGACACGAAAATGTGTGTATGTGTATATATATATATGTATATGTATATGTATGCTATATGCAAGTACGTATGGGCATATACAAAATACCGATACAAAGAATATTATTTTATATAAATTTTGTTAATATGTGCATATATTTCGTTTTATAACGTAAAAAGATTATAAAACACTTTTCATGCGTTCACGAGAGATAACAAATATATACTGATGAATTTTAAATATCGAGCACTCGACAAAATAAAGATTACATTGTTCTAATCGAAATATTAATACATAATGTTCAATTTGTATCGCGTATTTTTTTGAAAATACTTGGATTTTGATTTTGGCTTTTTTTGGCCGTTTCTCTTCGCTTTTTTTTATTTCATTATATTTTTCACGTGATTTATAAGATTCTCTGGTAATAACGAAAGCGATATCGATACCGATATTAAGTAGATTCTACTGACAACAATGTCGTAATGACGACTATACAGGATTTAAGTGGATTTCGTTGTTCTTCTATTTATTTATTTATTATTCTTATTATTTTTTTTTTAATAAGATGTATTTTCAATTATTTTCAAAAACTGTCGAAATAGTATTAAAATTGTATATGTATATGTATGTGTATATATATATATATATATATATATATATATATATATGTATGTATTTTATTACATTATTATTAATGATAAATATATTTATTTTTAATTTAATTTAATTAATTAATAATAATTTCATATGTATAATATTAATATTATTATTAATTATAATTATAATATGTATTTTTGATTTAATTTAATAAATTAAAAATAATTTCATACTAAAAAAAGTATTACAATATATATATGTTTTTGTCCAGATAAAAAAATAATTCTTTATTCATCGTGTGTCCGACTCACGGAATGAAGAGTGAGGGAGATATATATACATATACTAACTCTTATTGCAAATTATAAACGAAAATAATACCTTCCTGCTACTGGCATTCCTATTGAAGCTCCATGGATAAGTTCACTAAATCTCTTAATGTGTAAACTGCTAGTTTTTTCTTTCATAACAAAACTAATGGCATCCATCAAATTTGATTTACCTTAAAGTCAATAGAAAATATAAGAAATCATCTTACAGCTGGTCTATTATCCTAGATTATAAAAATGTTGATATACAAAATCATAACCTGCCGGATCCATTTGGTCCGACAACTGCAGTAAACGAATTTAATGGGCCAGTGATAAGTTTTCCTTTATACGATTTAAAGTTTTCTACTTAAATATATTTTAAAAATCCAGGTACAGAATATCACTCATTATATTAAGATTTGTGTTTTATGGGTCACGTCAAATAACGATATCTCACGAAAACACTTGACTTCTTTAAATGCAGCCGGCAAAAAATGTTCTTTTGCACAATGGTCCTATTATATAAATCATATCCGAATATTCATCGAAAACAACAAATAAAAATAATCATTTCTTCCATCATTCGCTTTATTTACGTAGTATGATGAAATATATATATTGATATTCGTTTTCTTGTCCCAAGTTGACGTTATTCGTTTTACATTCAAGCATTATTTATTATAAAGCCAACTACATAGTCACGTATGAACGTACAATTTACAAAGATGGTGGAGTTTGTTATTGTACACAGTCGAATAACGATGCGTATCGGCATGACATGGTTCATTCTGAAATTACTGGAAGAGTACAGTTTCTTTACTTTTTTCTTTTGTTTCTATAAATTAATTCCTGTGTTTTCAAAATGAAAACGATAAAAAATATTATCATAAGGAATCAATATAGTTTAAGGCACAATATAAACTTCAAGAGCGACAGGGAAACATTCTCCCCGTTCTAGGTCTGATGCATCGGTGTATAAGTTGTGTATATTATGTCCACCAACGATTAACTTAACAATCGATCAGTGTATAATAGACATTTTTGTACGTAGTAAAAATAGTAATAAATCTGAAAAAGTAAGAAAAAACTATATACCAGAATATAATTTTTGGAGATAGCATTAATTGAAAAGCGTTTATAATTTTAAATTCTTTATACTTTATACCTAATGCATAATTAAAGTCAGTGCATTATGCAAGATGATCAAGAACATAGTCTACTTCTTCTATACAAAGATATTGGTAAGGAAGTGTCCAAATTTTATGAATAATATAATTTTAAGATCGTTTTTATTACAATAAGTTGTATAAATATTTTTTAAAATCATGATTGCATTCACGTTAAGTCAATCTTTAATCAACACAATTTTAATCTCTCTCATTTTCTACATACAATGTGGACGAGTTTTTTGGAACCATCATGAAATTTCGTAAGTAGTGAGTGAAGGCATTTAAGTCCTTCTACTATTCATCACGCCGAGAACGCAAGAACGTCGAAAGTTTGTAACTTTCTCGATAAATTATTAACATATATCAGCATTAGTCATTCCTTTTCTAAGTTTAATCATGAGTAGTACGTTTCTAATTGTGTGTTTTCATTGCTCCTTTATTATGTATGTCTATTTTTTTTTTTACCTCGTGATCTTTTTGTCTCATCGGTTCAAATCGTTTAATTAATAGCGGAGTTAATTAATACTTCTTTTGTTCGTATTTGCTTGTAATATTAATAGTGACATCGAGCATTCATTTACCTGGTATCGTTACATAAGCATGTTTGGTGGTTTATGTTGCATTCATTGTTTCATATTTATTCTATTTAATCGCAATTTACTTCGATATGTCGGTATCGATGTACTAAAAAATAAGTAAGAAGACAAACGCGAACATTAGATTGTGGGAATTGGTTTTATTCTTTTACAAGAACAGTTATTTTTAATAAAAGGTGTTATCCGAGGTTTTTTAATTATCTTTACAAAGATATATTCAATCCATTTTGTTAATAAATGAATAGTCTCAACAGAGTCATTGGTTTTAAAAGAAAAAAATAGACTAAAGTCATTGTCGAAAAAGAAAGATTTAGTAGTCATTGCACGTGTGCTAATAAATTAGATAGACTGCTGTATTAATAATTCGATTTTAATTTGAACTTTTCCTTTCCCAGCGATTGCGTTAATGATTGTGCACGATATATTTTGTACCTGATGTATTCGCGAATGTTTGGTGGTCGATTGTACATCGTTACTTTAAATTTTGAATTACATATATACATACAAATCGATACTGCCATTTCGCTAATTATTTATAAACATTATATTTTTTACAAATTCTTTTATCATTTTATTTTGCAATCTTCCATATGTGTGTGTTTGTTTGTATTATTATATATTATTATGATTATCTAAGCATTCCTATTGCTTTTGATGAATAAGAAATGAAATTTAATTCATTTAATGGATTGTCTACGATTAATTCATCAAAATAAAAAGAAGAAAAAAATGAGAGAGAAAGATGGGGAGAAGATTATTTTTTTACGACACATGACGAATCGCTCGTCTTCTCCTTTCAACGAATTTTCCCTACACGGCCTTAGATCAAAATTTTCCAATGGCAGACAAATTGGTCATTAGTACAAATGGTAAGTACAGACGCTCAATTTTTCCAAAACTTAACAATATTTTAGAAAGATAGATCCGTTGACATGAACGATTGGATTCCGAAGGATCCTGGCGGTCCAGTGGCTGCAAGCTGGATCGCTGCGGATTACGACGGCACGTTACGGGACCGACGGCTCGTAGATCTACCTGGTGAGGTCCCGAATGTGATCGTCTTTGCCCAAAATCCGTCTGGTTTTCGCGATGCTGGAGTCTGCGTTATTCTCAGTTTTTTAATACTTGTTTCCTCAAGATGCATTTCTGTTTTGTAATGTTGAAATATAAGGTTGTTAATTGAGTCTTGATGTATCTTTTCACGTAGATGAATATAGAATCTACGTAAGCAAAAATATCCAGCTTTTCTAGAGGTGTCCTTACTTTTCCTTGGAATGTATGCCCGGAGAAGAATTCCATCGAGAAGAATTTTGGATGTTCCGTCTGAATGAGATTAGATTTAAATTTTGAGCAGCCTGTCCTTGACCTCGTGTGACGTCAACAAAATAGAACTTCTGATCGACTTTGACTAACTTTGGCTACTGGATCATTCTTTCTTCAGATTACGACAAAAGTCATCTCTTGAAAAATTCCTACGATTTATTTTCCTTTAGATTAAAATGTTGTATTCGTGTACATTGAAAAGTAACGAAATCACGACTGACACTGACAAATATTGTAACGGTTCTCTTTTATTATCGACGAGAAAACATCGAATTCTTATTCCATACGGTTAAGCTAAAATAATTAAAAATCTAATTTAGAATTTATTTTACAATTTCAATGGATTTATATTTTCAACTCGCAGTCAGCCATATCGAATAATGTCTATAAATATAACTATCATAACTCATTGCCTCACATCAGTGTTATTTTTAAAGAATTTTAATATTTAACAAAGAAGGAAATAGAGATTTCTCTCGCATAAATATAAATAATGTTTAAAGTTGATAATTAAGCGTTTTTTAAATAAAAATGTTAGGCTGTGTATGTGGAATATTTTTATACTTTCCCATAATAATTTAAAGTTTTCGCATTTCATAATGTTAAGAAACTCGAAAGGCTGAATAAGCGTTTAATAAGATAACTTATCTATAAAATGTTATTTGGTGAGGGCATGTAGATTTGGCAAAAATTTTTCGAAGGAGGGTGGTGAATGAATAAGGGAGGGTGGAGTGATGAGGTAAAGTAGACATCGATAATTATTTTTCTTGTTTTTTCATTTTCATATGCTTTGTTCGATTTTTTGTAAATAAAGTAGGTAAGTATAGAAATAACGTACGCTATGTGTCCTTAAATTCTCCTATTTTGACCTTTTACGTAAATATATATATTGTGTATATATATATATATTAGATGATTGCATAAGTGCGTGCCCGATTTAAATATAAACTTCATTAAATTATATTCTAGAGATAACACTATTATTAACACTAAACCTATCACGCGCGGTCAAATGACCGTATTTGAAATTTCGTTTAGAATTTCTTATATACAACGTTACTGTGTCGCTATGTAACTTATTGACTTTCTTCTATAATATACATACAACACATTTTTCAATATTCACAACTTTCTTTATTGTTTACTTTCCGAAAAAAATGTATACCATGTCCACCAAATCTACCACGATCGGTCATTTGACCATTTGAACAATTCATGTTATTTACTACTATATTCTTCGGAGAGAGTACCTCTGAAATTGTTTTACGAGTCCACAATGTAATTGTGGATCTACAGTGTAAAACAAACGCGCTATTGGAACAAATGTTTAGCTTTCTTTGTACGACTTGCTTCGATCTTGCGATCCAAAAAACAAGAGAGACAATATTTTGTCAGAGCCAACAATATTTTGTGGTATGATTTACATTTGAATTATTTTTATTTATGTTCTCAATGTTTTTGCCCCGTTTCATTTATATTTTTATATTTTAGATTTTACTTTATCATTTGTATATTCATCCCAAAAAATGTCAAGATATTCGAGAAATATCGATTTATTAGACAAAATAAATAATATCGACGAGAATTGTCCGGAAGATGATCAAGAAGTTTCCGATATTGATAATGATACAGCGGAAAATAATTGAGACTTATTTGACAGCGATACGGACAAAGAGAATATTTTAAATATACGAAGAGGACAAAAAAAAAGAGATTCATAGTTAGTTCCGAAAGTAAAAATGTAAATAAAACTTTTCTAAATAGAAAAAAATATTGTGTTTACTATCCAATTGGCTAAAATATCTTTCTATATTAAGATACATATTTCTTTTTGAAGTGGTCACTTGACCGCTCATGGTAGAATTAGGTATACATGAAATTTCGGTAGGTTTAGTGTTAAGCCAAAATAATGTGAAATTTAAATTAGAATTTAATTTACAATTTCAATAGATTTATATTTTCAATTCGCAGTCCGCCATATCGAATAATGTCTTTAAATATATCTGTTATCACTCATTGCCTTACATTAGTGTTATTTTTAAAGAATCTAAATATTTATCAAAGAAAAAAAGAAGAGATTTCTCTCACATAACTATAGATAATATTTAAATTTGACAATTAAGCGTTTTTGTAATAAGAATGTTAGACTGTGTATGTGAAATATTTTTATATTTTCCTATAATTATTTAAAGTTCTTCCATTTCATAATGTGTCGATAACAGTCGCATGGTGTGTGTATGTGTGTGTGTGTGTGTGAGAGAGAGAGAATGTGTCGAATCGTACCATGCAGCGCGATAGCGCTTCGTTCATTTATCGGAGACTACTGCCGATAGACGCGACCGCGCTACTCTTTTTTTCGTCGAAATATGCAATATCGCTGTAGATCCGCAGCACCAGCGTACACCGTGACATGGTAAGCAGGCTACCGTAAGGACTAGCTGACTACGCGGTAGACTTAGCTCTAATCATTACTGCATCCCTAGAGCTGTAGTAAGTCTCCGTTAAAAATTTAATATACTATCACCTGACAATCACGACTATAAATAAATACTTTTGATATGTTCTTTTATATTTTCAAAAATGTTGGCAACATATTTGTAGTATGCAGAAGTATATGTAAATAAAAGAAAATTAAATAAAAACTGCTTATTTACGCAGGTGGTTTATGATTTTTTGAAAAAAAAATAGTGATTACGAGAAGAAACTGATATAACTCGTGACGAGCTACATTCGGAACCGAGCGCGTTGTGAATTGACGATAGTGATCAAACACCGCGGCACATTTCACCACAGTACGCGAACAGCGCGATCACGCTGCGTGGCGCAAAAACGGTTAAAAGCAACGCTATTCGTTCGGGCGCGTCAAAAAACCTCGTCATACTTTGCTGAGGTTTCTTTGTAGCCGTTTTCACAAAGATCTTTCAATATTTTTTGCTTATATGTAGTAATGTTTTAAAAGGGACTTCTTAACAAGTGACCAATTATTGCTATGCGGTATTCTTACTTCTTAGAATACACTACTTAATATTTATGGTATCGCGTCAATTTTTTTGTTTTATTTTTATGGAATCATTTCTAAGGAAAATAAGTCGAACAGCCATCTCTATCGGATCTGAGAAATAGAGTTTAAGATTAGATTCAGACCGGTAGCGACCATTGGTCCGTGCGTAAGGACTATTTAATAAATTCGTCGTTAAGAACTCGATTCAAACTCCAAAAAAGAGTTACGAGAAGTTATTCACTCTCTTTCTATCTTTCCTCTACGCACGCGAACAAGCTGCTACTTCTGTTAAGAGTTCCATTCGGTCTAAGCGATTTACACGAAGAGTTCCAGAGTTACGTTAACGATATTTTCAAAGATTTGAGAAATAGATTTAGTAAAGACAATGCTAGCGTACATAAACGACCTAATCGTACCATCGAAAGATTTAGCGAAAGGCGTAAGCATGTTGGAAATAGATTTGAAAACCGCGAGCGAAGCAGGCCTCTCGATTAATTGGAAAAAATGTATGAAACTTCTGGCGGAATTATATCGATCGTTAATCAAAGAATCCAGTATTACTCGAGTCTTTGAAATGACGTCAATTCTCCATTCCAATAGAAATAATTTCTTCGCAAGAAAGTTAAACCGCGTTGAGAAGATCCAGTTTCGAAAGAATCAAATTTTTCACGTTTTAACGGACAGCCACGTACGCGAAAATCCTCGTAAAACGAAACGAATGGGCCTGAAAACCATCAATCCAAATTCAATCGCCCTAGAATTAATAATGTTTTCGATAAAATTTGAAAAAATAGATTGACTGAAAGTATCGAAACGCATTTCTTCTTCTTCTTCTTTTTTGTCTTCATTCACAGATCAGTTCGCAAACGAAGTAAAAATTAATATTTAACCAGCGCAATAACTAAAATCTCTGTTAAATAGATGAAAAAATATTCGAACTGTATTCATCGTATTTCGGAATCGAATACAATAACAGTTTAAAATATAAAAAGAAAAGAGAAAACTAAAATCTAACCATTGAAGTAAATAACTACAATCCCCAATAAAAATCCTCGAATACAAAAAAATATGTAGTCGAGCATAATCTATTACAATATATTACATTACAAAAGTTTCGCATTAATAAAAAATTGTATTAATTATTAGTTAAACGAATTAATATGATTACTTTGAAAAAATTGCCTGCCTGCCTGTCTGACTTTACTTCTTATTATTTCTCTTCTACTCTATTTTATTTCTCTATTTAATCGTCCAATATTTTCTTTTGAATAGTTAAAAAAGTCTTTCCTTTACTTTCTTCTTTTTTCATTGAGACGTTACATAAAAAATTCATGGTTCCACTTTCTGAAAATATAACCTTTAGAAGGGATGATAATAATAATAATGACGATAATAATAAAGAGTAGTGACTCCTGACAAGAATTAAACACGTTTAGTGATATAATTCGAGTTATCCCTCATCATATAAATTTTTATTTTCCGTTTCATGAAACTGAGAAGAATTTAATTATTAATTCGGCTAGTAAGTTTTTCAGTGTCCCTTATATCTTTTAATTTTGTTTTTAATTTCTTTTATATCTTTTCTCGCGATATACCATTTCTTGTATCATGCCTGAGACTGTTGATATATTTTCAATAAGTATGAACATTGCGTCGATAATTTACATTAATTTAAACTCTGTTGTACCAAGCGGACGTGTACTACGAATTATATTGGTAGCATCATTTGATCACTTATTTGAGTTGAGTCGAAGTGTGAAAAATCCTAATACTTTAGGCATTCCTTAGAGAAACTGTAATTACTGGTAAGTCATAACGTTACTTTTAAACATTCGAGAATACATTTGTGATAAAACAATAAATATAACAAATATTTTTATTCATATTTCTGAAAATAAAGAAATACGTGTCCAATCGTTTATGTCAACGGATCTAAGTTTCTAAAATATTGTTAAGTTTTAGAAAAGTTTGTAGTTCCTTTAATATTTTATAGACTAGAAACGAAGAAATCGTATAATAGTAATCGTAGTAGTAATCATATAATATAATCGTATAAACGTAGAAACACGGTTTTGGTAATTATTTAGCGGGAGTACTGTTCAATTTCATTCTTGTTTCCTCATTTAACATTTTAGTAAGATGTTACTATCCGATCTCTTAGATTCATTTTCTCCACTGATGGTTAATGAAAAGGAAGACTAAGAGGGTGAGAAGGAGGAGGTAAGAAAAGAAGCAATCGAGAAAAAACGAGAGAGAAATCACACAATCGATAAACCACGAAAACGGAAGTCAAATGAACGAGAATGAATCGTTTCGATGATTTAAACGAGCAAACTATTGATTATTTTCTAAACAACGTACCATCTTATAATACACTTTTTCGAACTCCTGACTCCGATATAAATGGAAACGATTCTTTCGTAGATTATACCTCGGCAGTATACAACGCATCTGGTTTGCCATTTTTTTTTCTCTTGGTTCTTTACTTTTGCGATAGACAGATAGATAAGGATAGATATAGGGATAGCGAAAGAGATTCATCATGAAAATATAATCACTTCTTTCATGAAAAAAAATCAAATAAATCATATACACAGATAGAAGAAATGTGAATGTGTGTACTTACCAATTGTAATAATGATCGATATGCCTAATTCGATGAAAGGAGAAGACAACGTTGTCCAACGGTCGAGAAGCCACGCTCTTCTGGTTTGCATTACTTTCCGGCTCGAAATCTCGTACTCAACTCAACTGCTTCTTGCTCGCTTGCGGGAATTTATTGAGCAGTCAAATGAATTTGAGAGTGCGCGTCGCAACGTTCCATTGAGGACAATATTCGACGCCAACGGAGGAAAGGATTGGTAGCCAGAAGTACCGCCCTTCGTTGCTCCTCCCTTAGATCGATTCTCTTTATTTCATTCTTTTTCTCCTTTTATTTCTGTTTGTTCATTTCACCCTTTCTCTCTCTCACTCTCTCTCTCTCTCTCACTCTACAAATAATAATAATAATAATAATAATAATAATAATAATAATAATAATAATAATAATAATAATAATAATAATAATAATAATAATAACAATAATAATAACAATAATAATAACAATAATAATAACAATAATAATAACAATAATAATAACAATAACAATAACAATAACAATAACAATAACAATAACAATAACAATAACAATAACAATAACAATAACAATAACAATAACAATAACAATAACAATAACAATAACAATAACAATAACAATAACAATAACAATAACAATAACAATAACAATAACAATAACAATAACAATAACAATAACAATAACAATAACAATAACAATAACAATAACAATAACAATAACAATAACAATAACAATAACAATAACAATAACAATAACAATAACAATAACAATAACAATAACAATAACAATAACAATAACAATAACAATAACAATAACAATAACAATAACAATAACAATAACAATAACAATAACAATAACAATAACAATAACAATAACAATAACAATAACAATAACAATAACAATAACAATAACAATAACAATAACAATAACAATAACAATAACAATAACAATAACAATAACAATAACAATAACAATAACAATAACAATAACAATAACAATAACAATAACAATAACAATAACAATAACAATAACAATAACAATAACAATAACAATAACAATAACAATAACAATAACAATAACAATAACAATAACAATAACAATAACAATAACAATAACAATAACAATAACAATAACAATAACAATAACAATAACAATAACAATAACAATAACAATAACAATAACAATAACAATAACAATAACAATAACAATAACAATAACAATAACAATAACAATAACAATAACAATAACAATAACAATAACAATAACAATAACAATAACAATAACAATAACAATAACAATAACAATAACAATAACAATAACAATAACAATAACAATAACAATAACAATAACAATAACAATAACAATAACAATAACAATAACAATAACAATAACAATAACAATAACAATAACAATAACAATAACAATAACAATAACAATAACAATAACAATAACAATAACAATAACAATAACAATAACAATAACAATAACAATAACAATAACAATAACAATAACAATAACAATAACAATAACAATAACAATAACAATAACAATAACAATAACAATAACAATAACAATAACAATAACAATAACAATAACAATAACAATAACAATAACAATAACAATAACAATAACAATAACAATAACAATAACAATAACAATAACAATAACAATAACAATAACAATAACAATAACAATAACAATAACAATAACAATAACAATAACAATAACAATAACAATAACAATAACAATAACAATAACAATAACAATAACAATAACAATAACAATAACAATAACAATAACAATAACAATAACAATAACAATAACAATAACAATAACAATAACAATAACAATAACAATAACAATAACAATAACAATAACAATAACAATAACAATAACAATAACAATAACAATAATAATAACAATAATAATAACAATAATAATAATAATAATAATAATAATAATAAATAAGAAATAATATAAAGAATAAATAAGAATAAATAAAAAATATGTACATAAGTATGTACAATGACAATCGTAAATGTGGTAGAAAATTTGTCTGTCCATTTCTCTAAAAAATTAATTTAGAAATATATAATATCCAATCTATTTATCTGTTAAAGTATGATTAGCAATGTAAAATGTACGTAGTTCGATGTTTATTTCGAATTAAATTGGAAAGATTTTGGAAGTCTTGAAATATGCAACCATTCGCTCGGTAGTACTCGCATCTCATAAGATGTCGATATATCGCGAGCATTGAATTACTTCTATCAAAAATGAAAATTTTTTAAACTTTAATAGCATCCCTATAAACTGTTGAATTGTAGAATGAATTCAGAAAGAATTAAAATGAAACAAAGAGAAGTTTTAATTTCAAAATGCTTAAACCTGCAGGAAAAGTTAAAAGATTTATTGTTTGTAAAGATAATTTTGTCCGGTAATATTTATAAATGATACGAGAAATGGTGTATTTACATATACATCACCGCGTTATCGTTATTCTGTCAATTTAAAATAAGTATTTATTCAATACTAGTTCAATATGTCCAAATGCTTATTCCAATATTCATCTAAAATGAATGTTTTTAAGAGATATAGGGATTCGAACGAAGTAAATGTCGGTGTAGACTGAATTTTTATCCATTGATTATCAAAAGGAATGAAGGAAATGAAAATATTCGCAATACGTTCGTGATACGTTCGTAAACGTGCTCTCTCGTGTATTTTCAGATCTCTTTATGAGATCTGTTCTTTCATTCTCTCTCTTGGGCGTGCATATATGTAAAAATGTTTCTCTTGATGTAGGAGATTTTTTTTCATTGGACATTCTTTTTCATGATATTTACTATATATACAATAGCAGTTTGTATAAAAAAGAAAACTTTTTCTATCTAATTAGGTTACTTACAGGATTTTTAATCTGTAATCGTGTCGATCTTTTCATTGATCTCAATTGAATAAAATAATTATCAATTTAATATTCAAAGTACGTTCTATCAGGTAAAAAAAGTTTATATTAACACTTTGATGTCAGATGACATCTGCTATAATTATCATGAAACCTTTCCGTCAATTTTAAATATTTACATGTAAAATTTGGAAATGAAATATTACTGTAGAGTTCATTATGTTAGTTTTTTTTTTCGATTATGTACAAAATTCGAGAAAGATAGTATGTAGAGAGAAAAAAGAAGTCCAACGGAAGGAATGCAGATCTAATTGCTCAGAATTGAGACCACGTACGTAATATATATACATGTGTATATTTAGGCATATACGTGATGGGGAATATACTATGACACGAACATAATAAAATGATAATTAATTGTATCAGAAGAATGGTTTCGCACATAAGAACCTCTTAATAAATATGTACTAACTGTCTGAAATAAACGTATCTGATAAGTGAGCGGATGTGTTTGAAAATGGATGAAGGGTTGAAATATTTTCATTAGTTCACGTGCTTCAGTCATAATAAATCTTTTCCTTTTACCGGATATACTGAACGAGAAATAAACTGTGGCGATATTATGACTTCAAGAGAGAGAGAGAGAGAGAGAGAGAGAGAGAGAGAGAGAGAGAGAGAGAGAGAGAGAGCGAAAGAGAAAGAAGTGGGATGAAATGGAGGGAGAGAGAGAGGGAGTGAAAGCTGGAAACATTTTATCGATCGACGATTTTGAGATGGAAGTAAATATCATATTAATTCATACTAACATCGTTAAGAACCCCGTAATAGACGGTACGCGTTTCGTTTGGTAGGAAAGCTCCGATTAGAAATCCTACTCATAGTCCTGAAGGTAGTGCCGCTACATGATTGGCTACAAACCACATCGAGAACGGTCGAGACCACCCAATTGGAATTCGACTGCAAACTGTAACGGGTCGTAGTCTCTTTTTGTCCTCCGCAATCATCCCCTCTTTCTGTCTTCTGGTTAATATTCTTTCGAAATTTTGAAGCTTCACTCGAAACATGAATTTAATACAACTTCACTCCATTACTAATACTCTCTTCGAAGTGGAATACTAATTGTAGCACGAAGGATACGGAAAGTTCTTGCTGGAACGTTACGATTAATTCTCGAGGAAGAGAGAGAGAGAGAGAGAGAGAGAGAGAGAGAGAGAGAGAGAGAGAACACGTGACATGAAGAAAGAAGAGAAATGATGAAAGGAAATTGTCACTGAATATTTTTCTGGATAAATATCGTATAAGTAAAAGGAATTGATTAACGAATGTCCAACAAAGTTTAACACTTGATTCTATTAGTTACTAGATAACAGCAGGAAATCAAAGATTCTACTCTCATATCTATATCTAAACAATGTATTGTACCAATATTGACGATACGATTTAAACACGTTCAGTGACGTATTTCTATTCAAAAAGACAACAACCTATTCTCATTAAGATACATAAAATTCCGGTGATAATGCTCTACGCTACCTGCCGGGGTAGAGTATTTTTCACTTCAATTCCGTAATTTTATTTAATTACGCGTGCCATATCTTATGCTTGACGTTATCTCAAGGCCACTATCCACCCCGAAATGTTTGTAGGTCTATACTTCATATTCCTAGTATTGTCGTTCGTTGTTTCCGCATTACGTTTGCTATTTTTTCAACGTAGAATCCAGGAGAATGACTTTCTGTGTTCTTTCCTTCTTTTTTTCGTCTCATCATCCCCATTACTTTTTTCTTTTTTAAGCCGCAGGCGAGCGTTTTCCGAAAGGGTCCATGAAGCCGCAAGGGATGTTATTTCAGCTATGTTCTTCTTATGAATATGCATTTCACGAGGTTTCATTGTTTTACTGCAAACTCGATTCTCAGTCATTTTTTTCCATATACTACCACTATTACGAACGAGTGAAAGACTTGGCAGAATAGTAATGATATAGTTTTATAATAGTCAGACTGTTATGACATTTGTGGTTAAAGTAAAATGACTAAACGTATAACTAGACGAAAAGAAATATTGGAGAAATGTGAAGATAAGTAATGAGATAAGTAATAACAGAGAAATAGAGATGGAGAAAGAGAAAAGGAGAGAGAGAGAGAGAGAGAAAGAGAGAGAGAGTGAGGGATATGAGTACATGGGGGTCTGACGATGAAAGAAACCGAGCCATCATCGGGGAAAGCTGGCATGCTCAGCTGGCGACTATCATCTCGCATGCGATTTTGTAAAATGCTGAGTGCAATGTGTAGCGCAACAGGAGTTGTCAGCTGAAACTATATTTTCCTCTTGGAGCGGCGGCTCACTCGGCAACCCGATGTTGTGAGAGATCTCTGCAGACAATATTGTTGTCATACAAATTGAAACGATCGTATAAAAATCAATGAACATTTATGACATACACACACACGTATGTGTATATATATATATGTACCTATACACGGTGGCTCATAAGACAGTTGACAAAAATTCATTGTTATTATAAGCAGGTTTAATATCGAAAAGTTAAGCGTTACGTATATAGCACTAAATACAAATAAGAAAAGTTACAATGACATATAACTAATCTACATTAGATTTTAAAAGTGAACTCCTTCATTTTCAATTCAACAATGAGATCTATTAAATAGGATAACGTTTCCAAATTAAATCTGTACGCAATAATAATGTACATTTGGGTCAGCAGACTTATGTGCCACCCTGTATATATGTATATATATTTTAACATCATCCTTCGTGTATATATTCCTGAAGCTATAACGCGATAGATATACTTTTATAAAAGAATTCCTTTTTATTAATCGTGGCATAATATGAAAGTAACTTTTACATCTCTTGCTAAATTGCGCTTTGATAAGCCTTCATCGTCTTCTGACTTAAGTTTCCTAGTTAGATATCCGATGATTTTTCGAATGAATCAGAAAATGAGATCCTTCTTACCTTCTCTTCGTACAAGCACGTTAAATTCTGATTTCAATACAAAAATCAAATTTCAATCAAGTCAGGTTTCAATCAAAAAAATCAATACAGAAATGTCGACTACATACGGTTCTCTGTAAAAACGCGTTATGATAGTTCCAACGCAGACGAAATCATCTCCTTCCTTTTCTTTCCTTTCTTATTTCTCTTCTTGTACTTCTTCTGTCTCTTCTTCTTCTTGCTCCTTTCTTTTGTCCACTCTTTCAACTGACTCTCCCTCCAATACAACCAACTTTAAGGGTGCACGAAACCGAGGTAGCCATTTATCCGTTATTCTGAGAGTAACCAAGCAGGGCGAGGCCAAGAACATTCTGTTCCTCCACCATCGTAGCAACTTTTTAGAGAAACAGATTCTGTTAGAAATCTGGGTTTATAAAAATCGTTTTTTTCGTGACTTTCATTAATATAGTATAATATAGTCTCTCTCTATAGTTTTATCAGATAAAAAATCGAAGTAAAAAATTAAGACGCATAATTTATCATAGTAAATATCATGCTTTAAGTTGGCATACTAAGGGTATTATGAATTTTTAATTATCCTCGGATATAAATGAACAATTTTCTTCTCATACGTTAATACAAGTAGCAGCTATATGTTTAAAACGATGTAACGTAAAAATGATATTAAAAGGAGCATATAATCTTGGAATAAGAAATATTTTTGCGCTTCAAGGAGGTAAACGATACTCTTTATCAAATTTTTCGAGAAATAGGTAGAAGGAAAAGAATAAAAAGAAAAGAAGGAAAAAAATGTACAGAAAACGATAATACAAACAGATAGCACACTTGAGAAGCTATTGATAGTTTTCACGCAATCATGTGTTTTATCAATACCTCTATTTTTACATTCTACCGACGAGATAGACCGACACTTTTTTCTTCGTTTTTATCGTCAACGAAATCAGGTAATACTATATTGAATTGTGAGGAAGGGTGATCGATAAGCTGATGGCGGTAGGCAATGGCAACAAATGTCCAATAGAAAGTGACTCTTTTCACTATCACTCTGTCTCTCTGTCTCTCTCTCTCTCTCCCTCTCTCTATAGGCATGATTACACCTCTAGATAAGGGTACTTCTATATCACGCATATATTATTTTTACAACCCCATATAATTCCTTCGAGAGCGACGAAGCATAAGAAAAAGCAAGTAACCCGATCCGTTAGGGAAGGAAGAGGGTGAAAGAAACAGAGATAAAGAGAGAGAGAGAGAGAGAGTGATAAAAATCGCTAAGCTGATGGCGGTTGGCAATGGCGGTGGATGTCCAGTAGAAACAGAATCCTTTCTCACTCTCTCTCTCTATCTCTCTCTAACTCTCTTTCTCTCACTTTCTCTCTGTCTCTTTCTTTCAAGTTCATATACCGAGACAATTAATCTACTTACAGTCAATCCGACCATTCAGTAAATCCGATTACATGATCCAATTTCATTTAACTGAAGCACGTAACCTAACAAAAGCGTACCAACCCTTCTATTATTTATATAAAATACAACATTTGCTCGCAAAACGAATGCGTATTCGATCAGTTTACATTTACAAGAAAGTTTTCATATGCGAAACCTATTGTCTGTTACAATTAATCCTAGTTCTGCACTTGGGGTGTAGGACACCCAGACCAAATTTGAGCTCTATTTAAAACAAGTAAATGTTTTTGAAAAAGACTTGTGCAGCCATTTATGTGTAGTTGAGATATGTACTTTTATATGCCAACTATCAGAATAGTCCGCGCTGTATCAATCGTTTAGATATGATCGAGTAAATTTGAAGTTTTTAAAATCTGTGGTGTACTATATCCTGTTTGTACATTAAGTTGTATTCGCGTTAAATTTCGATTCTCTATTATTGAAAATTGTTAATCCATTCATGCTTTAAATAATGTAATCCTATATACAAGTGTGGTAGAAATTATTTTCTATCCTTATGTCTCGTTCGTACTCAAAATCAAATGCAATCATTAAGAGTGGAAAATCAGCTATTATACAGTAATATAACGAAAATAAAGAGGAGTCGATTCTTCTAATCAGTTATGCCATATATTCACTGTTAATAGAAAAACTAATCGTTGGCTGTAAGAATTTTCTTCGGGATGATGGATATAATTGCTATAAATGGCAGAATATTAGTGTAAAATGAAAATGGTGGTGGAAATGTTACAATCTCTACGCAAGATTGTCTGAAAGAACTCTATAAGCATCTTTGTAAGGATTATTCACTAGGGCATTTCAATATGTCATTCAAAACATATGTCATCAAAAAGTAACGTCGATGTATGATTTATCCACGTTCTAAAAATAAGGAAACTAAAATTGTATGTCCCTCAAGTAGACGCCCAATTTGCAATAAACACCGGATCGGTTATAAATAGATATTTTATAATTTTTATATTGTAATTCTCTACTTTTATAGCTCCTTGTACAGATAAGAATTTGTATCTATGGATATTTCAATGATATCTTAATGGAAGAAAAACAAAAAATAATAGAGATTAATGGAATAATTGAGTACTCTTTCCTTTTCAAAATAAGTTATGTTTACAAGTTATGTTATGTTTATACTTCTTTGGCGTCAAAATAACTAAGGTTGTTTTTGTAACGACCATTTCAGTACTTATTTCTTTCTGAAAGAGACCGTCTCAAGATGATTATGTCAATAGATTTTTTTCAAAATGAAGAAAATTGAAAAAGATATTTCGTTTTTAAGGAAAAAAGTCAATTTTTGCGTATTGCATGATTCATGAATTTTCTTTATAACGTTTTCATTCGAAATGCGTTTTCAAATCTACTGATTATTATTTCAGAGGCTTCAAGGGATATACAGAATTTTTTGGTGTCAAAATAATTCGTTCTGTGTAAACGACAGCTGTTCTAAGTGCCTAAGGTGTAGCATACCCTAAACGCACAATTAGAAATTATTTTGAGGTTTGCACAACTAGAGTTTATTACTATCTTACTTTGGTTCGCGTTCTAATATATTCCCCATCACGTATATGCTTATATATGCACGTATATACATGTTATGTACGTAGTCTCAATCGTGCATTGGCAATAGAAGCTACGAAAAATGTCGAAAGTAGAAAAATTCTAAGAGCAAATCGTAAGTAATTATAAGTTCAATGATCATTCTCTTCATATTATTAATGTTCTCGAAATTGTAACCGTATTTTCATTTGGCAAACCGTGGCACGTTTCATTTAATAGTTGATGATATTAAACGTTAGATAACTATCTGAAACTTTTACGTATTTTTATGCAGTGCAGTAGTTACTAGTTGTAATTGCATTTTTTTGTAAAGAAACTGTAATTCTGAATACAATAATCGATGCAGTTTTTCACTCTCTAAAAAACATGTTCAGAAAGTTATGTCTGAAAATTGTTAGTTTAGGTGTTATTTTAATTTTAAACACGCTAAATTATTTCAATAATTGAATAGATATGGACGAACGTGTGAAAGGCGAAGTTAGAAAGGAAGAGAAAGAGAAAGAACAATTGGTACTAACTCAAGTTGGCTGTTTACTATCTTTTGCTCGAAGTACGTAACTTCGGCGACAAGTAGGAACAAAATTAAACTACGAAAGAAGTAAGAAACGCTGTCCTTACCTGCATCTATCGTAACGGTGTATAAGCTTGTGTTGGTTATATTGTGCAGGGTACAGTAAGTAGGAATAGTAAATTGAGAACTAACACTTTTCAGTCTCTCATATACATGTATATCTTTTTTTTATGGTAGAGTGCGTCTCGCAGTGACCCATGCTTGATTTGACGTCGGTACTTATTTGTTTCAGAACAAATGTATTAAAAATAAAAAATATGATTGGAAAATATAAGAATTAGTATATTAATCTGCGACAACAACTAAGAATTCGTCTAATATTTTCTTAGAAATAACTCCTGAATACCAATAATTGGTCAATATATTATTTTAATACAAATTAAAACACGAGTATATCCACACTCTCTACGAGGTAGAACTCCCAACGCTTGTTTCTTTACGTGGTTTCCCTTTGTAGGACTAGTCCACTCTATAGTACTTCGACCATCACTACTACTAATACTGCTACTGATAATAATAATAGATATGCAATATCATATAATATAATATTAATAAAAATGTACTTAGATATTATTTAATACTCGTTATATTTTAATAGTAAAGCAAATTAGCTTCGACTAATCGTGAATAAAAGACAGTATGGAAAGAAATGCATAATCATCATAAGGTAGGAAGCCAAGGAGAAACAATAATGGACAAAAACGAAAGATACGTTTCGTACTTTTCATCGTATGTTGTTTTCTTTGATCTCTGTTTCCCCCTAGGGCGACGTTGTAATATTAGCTGATAACTCCCTTGTAGACGCTACTGTGGTATATATAAACAACTTTGTGTTTTTATACATGTAAAGAAATTTTTCAGCATATGTTTTCATTGTAATGTGTCTGGTCAAATACTCGTGGAGTAACAGGTAGCTCATAGTAAGAATCAGAAGAAGAGCGTACCGCCAGTATTGGTTTTCATATACACATGAGATTGGCGCATGCGTTCTGTTCGCGCAGTATCGATTGCCTGGATGTTTAAATGCGTGAATAGCAAATTCTCCGATTCTCTGAATATTTTCAACGCAAAGAAATGCGTTTCACGATGGAATTTCATGTTTCCGTCTGTTTTATGAATCTTGGATATATAATTCTATGACAAAAATAAGGACATAGGTGCCCAATCGTTTACGCCAATGGATCTGAGTTTCTAAAATATTGTTATACTTTGAAAAATTTATAGTTATAGTATAGCACATAATGCAATTAATTTGTAGCACATTGGCGAGCCTCTAAATTTGTAATTCGGAAGTCCTAATTTCGATACTGAATTATTCCACTTGGATTCTGTTTTGTATCTATGTAAATGGATACAAAGACAATCATTTTTCTTTTTATTCTTTTTATCTCTTTTGCTTATAACTATTTTCTTTTTCTTTTAATTTTTTTATATTAAACCGATCGCGATAGTTGATGCTTTCTATTTCACGAGAGATACTTCTTGATCGGTGGTGTCTGGCCATAGAGAGAAAGTTATGCTCAATTTGCATTATATGCCGTTTATTTTTCGATACAAATCACAGTGGTATATATCGATTTAGCCTGACTCGTTTTTCTGGGACTTCCAGATCTTTTTTTTTACGAACAAACTTCTTTAGCACCGTACTTTTTAATACTATAACCTACGTAAGATTTTGAAACTCCTACTTTTTCCGAAATTTCTCTTATGAATTATCCTTCTCCGGATAATACTATGATTTGCGATTGCATTTCTATTCTTAATGCATTTTTTCCGTACCGATCGTGCTCCTCCAAGTATTCAAATGAAACTAAAGTAGATAGAAATACAAAGCGGACGTTACGATTTGATAGAAAAGGTTTCTGTATGATAACGGACCATATCAAGAAACACATTTTGAGGAAAATGAATACAAACCTCGAAGAAAATGAAATAACACATTCTTGTAAACCGTCCGTACGCGACAGAATCTAATGCAGTATTAACCAGTTACTCTATAAAGATGTGCCACGCACGTCGAGATGCTTTTGTTCCAAAACCGAAAGCGACGTGTATACCACGTCGATAGGCATTTGGCGCAGAAACAAAAGTGACGTATGTAGCACGTCATTGTAAGCAATTCAGTGCGGCGTTCAACGTGTTAAAGCCTGCGCTCGCAGCGCGGTGCGCCGTCAATGTAACACCTTACCGCAAGTTATATCGTAGAGCGCGGCACGGCTACCGAAAGTTAAATCGTAGCGCAAGCGGTTAAACTACTGGTAATACTATTATAACATATTAAAAATACGTTTATAGTAGGATTGATCGAAAAATATCGATAAATAATAATATTTATGATTATAATCATACCGAGTGCATTTCTTTGAAATTTTAGATGGGAGAGGGGAAAGCTATTCTGACGGTTCCACAAATTCGTCGAGAATAATTATATTTTTTTTTAATTATTTCAATGATCACAAAAAATCGATATTTTATTTTCGACTTTTCTTAACAAGTTGACTACTTTACGTCACTATAAAACCATGATGATTCGAATAAAGTTACAATTTAATTACAATATATATATCAAACGGATAGATAATAAATATATTTTTACGGTAAATAAAAATATATATATATATTATTTTGTAATAATGACAATAAATAATAAAGAGTAATCCGCGATATAATTTCAAACAATTATAATTACTAATATAATTTTTATAAACAATTTTTACGAATATTATATATAAATCTGAATAATAAATATTTATTTTTATTATTTCTTAATATAAATTATTTATTATTTCGGATATTAATGATTAGTTTATTCGTCGTTGCCGATTTGGAAATTAAGAAAATTATTTAGAAATTTTTTCATAAATTATTATTTTGGATCTTCTCTCAACTCGTATTTTTATCGTAAATTTTATGTAATAGTTCACGTATCGATAAAAAGTTATCGACAATTAGTCGACCTATCCCCCGTAGGTATCCAAGCCTGGTCTCCCCTAATAAATGTTACGACTTCATCTCTGATCTAAATCCAGTAATTCAGCTTCATTGGTAAACAATACGTAATGGGGTAAAAAAGATCAACTGACATTTGCACAGATGAGTAATATGTTTATTTGAACTTTATTTCATAGGAGACACTCAGTTTTTCGGTACAGTAGTGATACGAGTCAACCACGAGATGTCTTTCGGTCGGCAATCGCGCGTCATATGAAGAAGCAATCTTAATTATTAAGAACTTTTCTATTATAATTGTTATTATTATCGTTTTTTATAGTTTTATTAAAAATTACGTAAAACCAAGAAACGAATAACTTTGGCACGCGAAACATCCATAACTATTAATCAAGAGTTAAGATGAGTGGTATTCATTTTGTGAGTTGCAATTAAATTGTTAGTTGGTTTCATAATTACAAAAGAAAAATAAATGTGCAAGAATAAAGAAGAAAATGAACAAAAAAAAAGAAACGAAGAATGGAAAAGAATAAAAGAATTAAAAGATAGCAATATACAACGGAAAAGCTTATCTCATTATATATATAGTATTTCGAATATATATATAGTATTTCGAATATATATATAGTATTTCGAAGTCCCTTGGAATTTATTCGAAATTAAATATTAATCTAAAAAATAACAAATGAAAAAAAATAAAATTCTTAAACTATCTTCAATGATCGCATTATCAACGTTGAAAACATGACGTTACAGCGGTTATTTATTTATATCTATCAGAATATAATCAAATTATTGATATATATGATTAGGGTAAGATATCAATTAATTACCATGGATAATTTTTTATAAATGTATTTTATTACAACTTGAGAAATATTTATGCTTACAGGTTTGTAATATTCATTGTTGATACAACACAGATACTAAAATAACGGATCTACAAGCATGCACAACGTATATCGCAAAATTTAATTCTGTATTCACTTTTTTTTCTAGAAATCATTGAAAATTTCCGATGATTTCCGACTTCTATCAAATCATAATATGTCATTTCAGTTGTAAATTCTATATTATTCGACATTTATAGATATAAAAATGAATAAATGGAGATAAACATTGTTCCTTTAGAATATTTACAAGAGAGATTCAAATGTATTCCACAGATATATTTATTTATTGTACCATTTATTGGTCGCTCATATTTAATCTTCTATTACTGGACTAGTAAACATTTTCTCCACTATTGCTGTACGGAGTCTGCAAGTTCCTCCATCATTAAGACCTTAGATGTTTTCATGTACGGTAGTAGGTATCAGGGCCAGCGCAGGGAGGGTTCAGCTCGTTCACCGGAACTCGGGCCCGCGTTTTGAAATGCCGAGCGGTCTACGAAAATTACCCAATTAAAAAACATTGATTTTGATTAAATTTGTACATCCTGATGATACTATTAACAGATGAATGACATTTTTTTAGAAACGATAATTCAGTTTACAGGAGTGACAAACATCATCAAATTATTTAATATTATTATTGGTTCGTATTATTATGTAATATTCATTTTATAAGAAATATATAACATGTAACAGCTTTGTAAATAAATAATTCCTCGTAGTAAAATTTAAGTGTAATGTGAATGTGTATTCAGGCCTCGCAAAATTTTTTGAACCGAGTCCTGCTAAAGATCACGTGGCCCTGCTAAGTACCTTATTTATTCGATGAAAATAGTAGTACATATGTAAAATCGTGATCTATGAGTTCATTGGTCAGGCTGTGTGAAACTATTGATCGGGGAAAAATTGTTGTGGTGGGGAATATTCTACGGCATAGGGTGGTGGAAGAAGGAAAGACACGAAGCTTCCAGTTACGAGTCACCAGTTTGCTAGTGAGGTAGTCAGAATGAATTGGTAAGAAATGTTCAATATATTCAATATATTCAAAACCGAAAAGATCCGAATAAGATATTTATTACAGGAATTTTTCAAGGATTTAGCGATGCTATTACAAAGATTTTATTCGCCTCGTTGTTGCTCTCGTCACGGTCATTTTGAATTTGCGTCTGCCGACAAATTGCCATGAAGCTTTGGTGTAGTGTATGCACGAGTATGAAAGATTTGTGCGGAAATAATATTCCTTAAACTTCCGCCGCGAGACTATTCCATCATAACTTTATTAAATTTTTTACCCTTATTCTTGCGATGTTTTTGCTTCTTGTGGATTTTAAGTATTTAGTGCAATACGTAATTTATCGTTTATTAATTGTCACGATATATTATGTTAAATTCGACTTTCATATAATGGTATGTATACATATATGAAACAACGGTGTGTTCAACATATGTATGTAGAATTCTTAAAATTTAGATGCTCTTTGTTTGACACTATGAGCGATTTTGATTTTCTTCCGGGATTATTATAGCCAAGGATGTTATATATTATTTTATATAGATTGTATTGGATGGATATATGATGGCATTGATATGGATGGATTTGTGTTAATTGTGTTAGAAAGAGAAAGAAAACAATAGGATTTTTAAGGAAAAGACAAAATATTTTTTTTTTAAGGAAAGACAAAAGAGAGGATATTCTGCAAAAGATAGTGTTATTGAACAAATTGTTAAGTAACTTTATTATATTAATACATTGCAGACGGATCACGAGATATAAGTTGCACATGGAATTAAAAGTGATTAGTCTCTTGTTCTGAATAATAAAACTAATTTGATTTTTATATCAATTGGATATTATATAGCGCTCTATAACCATGGAGAATAATGAAGAATATGATGAAATCCTATAAAAATTTGCTGAAAATTTTTCAGATATTCCAAGTTTTTTCTTGTGCTTCGTTTAACTGTGTAGAACTATATAAAATTTTTGACGTCGACTTAGTTAGATACACAAAATGGCTGGTTTGGTTTGAAACGATATATTTATTATACTATATTTGGTAATTATTCTGAACCTGTATTTAATCGATTAATATTCATCTAAGCTTCAATTTGAATCAGTCATAGTCTTTTCTATGGAAAATATATTTTTTAATAGTATCTTTATTATCATCAAATGTTTTGTCATCACTCTTATTTAATTTGATATTTAATTCGAAATTATTATATCTAGGTGATATATTATTCGTTAAAATTCCATCCTGTTTGCCATTAGAACATGTCATATTCACTTTGCTGTTCGTACTTTTCAATTTGTTTGACAGACTATATATACTTCTATGAACAGGTAAATTATTCAGAAAATACTGTGTAAGTGGTGGTGTTGAATCCGAATCCAAATCAAAATCTAATGAATCTTTGCAAGTATGAAAGAATGGCAAATTATCTTCAGATATTCTTCTGCATTCATTTATCATTTCCTTTGTTTTCTTTGTACTATCTGTTCTTGAAATATGTGTAGATATATTATTCTCTTTATTTATGTTTCTCCTATTCCTTTTTACATGAACTTCATTAATTTCATTATTTTCGTCGGATGTATTACTGTTATTCAATATTTTCTCAGAATACATTCCTGACAGCCTGTATATTTATTCTGTAATCATCAAATATGGCAAACGTTCTAATTTAAGATTCGGTTTCTTTAACAATATATTATCAGAACTTTTTAATTTATTCAAATGTTTTTCTTTAGAAGTTGTAGTATACTGTGAATCATTATTTAATGTATCGTGCATTTGTTCTTGATTCTGAACTTTTTTCAGTAGATTCATAGGTGCTTTTATTAAAATTGATGGTAATATTTTCCCAAAACAGATAATTCGACTATAATCTACCGTTTTTCTTCTTTCGTCAAGGGACAAAGATTTCTTTGGTCTGTCACGTTTTTCTTTTCTCGTATTCTTATGTTTAACAATTGTTTTAGAGTGTCTCGTCTCCTTTGAAATTTTCGCATTTATCTGTTTTTGTAGACGTCATATACATATACGGTGGGCGTTAACGAGCATTGAGATTAATCACTCTCGCTTATATTCTCGTGGCCATTCGAAGCTCTTGAATTCGTGCATGCGACTCGTAGATACGTATCCGTTTCAATTTTTACATCGTTTTTATTATAGATAGGTACGAGGTAGATAAGTCCATTTTTAACGATAATGCGTTAGGTACGGTTCGATCGAGAGCATTTTATTTATTTTATTTATCATTTTCCCTTTCCCACCCTCCATTCCGTTTGACCTAATCGTTCGCGACCATGTTCGAGACTAACGATAGGTACGAGGCGTTTGGAATTGATCATTTATACGGGAAACTTCGTTGGGATCTTCGCGTAAATTTTCTACGAATGTTTGAATCTCGCCAAAATCAGGAGTTTCCTGGTTTCCAAGCTCGCAAAGAGGAAATAAGACGTTCGGCGGGGAGTGTTCTACCAGATGGTAGTAATTTCAAAATTACTAAAATTATCTTCGCCCGAGAAAGATCGGGCGCCGCCGGTGATCGGGCTCGGATTATTTTTATTTCTTCCTATTATCCTTTAAATTCGATATCGGGAGAAACCTGGGATGTCTCTAGTTTTCGAGGGTTGACGATGAATATTTACGAGACCGTTGTATCAGCTGATGAATAGCAAACGTTCGAAACGTTTAAGGAATTTATGGAAAAAGATTCGTTTCGTCGTCCGGTACTTTTACTTTTCAAAGAAACGTCTCAAAGGATCCTACCGTTTCTTCGGCATACAACTCCTCGCTTCTTTATTTATTTCTCTGGTTCTCTTTGCTTGAAACAAAACCGAGTAGAATGTAAGGAGAAAAGGAGAGAGGAAGGAAGGAAGGAAGGAAGGAAGAAGGTGGGCAGCCTCTTCTTTGGGTTTGACAATTTCAAGTCTCATTTTATGGGTAGCAAAAGAGACGAGGACGAGAGCGGAAGAACGACGGAGAGAATGATAAGAAAAAAGAGAGATTCTCGTAGGTGAGGAGTCGCCAACTTATTAATCAACTTTCAGGAATCGTAGAATTACAGAAGTGAGAACGGACGAGAAGTAACGCATTGGCTTATTCTCGCGTAATCAGTAGACCAATATCCGGTAGTTCGACGGTACGAATCGTCGTCTCGACGTATATATCAGCGTTTCACGTTCTCTTTGTATCGCATGATACGCATCAGTAGAATGGAAGAGTTCTCGCGAAATGTCAACTTTACCTTCAATATTTCAAATTTTCTACATACAACGCGTCAGAGGCTTTTTTTAGCTCGGATAAAAAAAGTCCTCTGAACTTTCGATTACATACGGAGAATCTACACAATAAAAAATAAAAAATGAGAAAAAATAAACAGACAATAGATTTTTTTATAAAAACTTGATGGTAACATTTCAAACGTTTTGTATGCATTTTTTATCGCAACCGCAATAAAAATAAATATTTTGTTATACTCTTTACCTATTTCATATACCATAAAAATATCAACATATCGTAAAAAGTGTCGATATATTTTTATTTCCTATTGGACATATGTAATCGCTGTACGATACTCATTAGCTGTCAATTTTTCCTCGATTACGCGGTAACACATAAGAGGAAAACGAAAAGGTAAACGAATAGAAAGTAATAATCGATGGGAGGATTCCTCTTAATCGTTTTCCTCTACCTTGATATTTCTTTCGTTAAAATATAGTTGAAATATCAAACGTCAACGTATAATGAGACTCGCCACAAATAAAAATAATCATTGCAGATTGTTCCCTAGTTGTTTCCTAGGTTGAGATAAAACCCAGTTTAACTCCTGCAAAGGCCATAAATACTAAAGGACTCGTGGAGAAAAAAGAAGGTAGGGATAAAGCAGGTAGGATAAAAATGACCAAGCTTTATAGGAGAAAGAAAGAGACGCATTCTCTCTACCCTAATTCGTTCGACAAGTTGACTTTCTGTTAAGACTGACTTTCTGAGCGAAGAAAGAAAGAGATCGAGAGAGAGAGAGAGAGAGAGAGAGAGAGAGAGAGAGAAGTCTTGCTTGAGAGAAACAGTGGATGAATAATAATAGGAGATAAAGAAAAGAGGAAGACATAGAGACTAGGAAATAGAACGACGTGAAAGAAAGAGAGGAAATTCCTCGTGATAGGATAATTCAAAAGGACGAAACGTAATTCACAAGATCATGCAGGAAGATTAGAATTTAAAGCAAGAATTCTTACAAAGAATAATCGGCAAGTGTAGATCTAAGTGTAGGTCTAAGCAGAAAGAACAAAGTCCCGAATTATTCCCAAATGAGGAGCTTTAGAGAAGAAAAACGAAAAAATATGGTATTTTTCACGAGTGTCTAATTGATTTCACGACGGAAGAATAGAAAGTGGAGGTATACATTTTATTAAAATACTCATTGACCGTTAGACCGTCGTTAGATCGTTGGTGATGTTTTAAGATTTTCAAAGGTACACCGGAAATAGTTAAACGTCACGTTTTCAGCACGAGGAACGGTCTTGTGCCAGCCTTATCTACCGGTTAATTTATCGAACTCACCCTATTAAAGGTAATTACATGACTGCTCGATGGTACTATTTCCAATCTAGCTTCCTAGGTATCGAGGAATAATTTATTTTATTTCCTTCCTTCCAGAATCGAGAATGCGGAGAGGAAGCTTACGAATGTAATTCGGTTCGAGTTTGTTGCTTCGTTTTATCGCGATTAACGGAAAAATCTTTGCTTCTCGTGGAACGCAACGGGATCGAATTTTTACTTGTAACGATAAAGCTCGTAAGCGTTGTTCCGATTTTCTAATGCCATCGATACTTAACGACTTTGCTAATGACCCGAAGAAATGTCAGGTAGTAAAAAACAAATCGACCAACTTTGTTCTATCGCTTGTTCGCGGTTAATCTTCTCTTTCAGTTTCTCCCACCTTTAGTTTTTTCACTTGACCAAGGATCCAATTTACGAAAGAGAGATCGCTCCCAATATTCTCATATACGTCCTCAAATATTCCTCAAATATGTCGTATCGCGTGTGAGTGTGCGCGCGCAACGTGCGAGTGAAAACGATGGTAAGGAGTAAAGAAAGAAAGATAATGAGGAAACGCGAAGAACAACGAAAGTGACTTTACCTTATTACTCGCGTCGGTTCAACGTCGTACGATAGTCTGGAAGAAAGGCAAGGATAAGAATAACAAGAAGAAAAGAAAAGAAACGGATCGTTGAAAATGAAGGGAAACTTGGAGTATATCCGTTTGTTTCGTCGTCGCCGTCGTTGAGAAATTATCTGTTTCTCCTTCTGATTTGTCTATTCGCGAAGGTATCAACGAACAACGAGTCCCGAATGGTAAAATGTTGTCCACCGCAGGAAATTTTTTCTGGCTGTTCGAAGGAGTATTGCATTCCGGCGCTGAACTATGCGACGGAGTTGCATCCTTCGTCGAAAGGCATCAACTTAAATCACGGTATTCCTAGTTGCGAACAACCGGAGGATATCGTAACGATTTTTCTCAACGAGATCAAATCGAACGATTACCTCAGAAGTCTAGCCTGTTTGGAGATTCTCCGAAAGTAGTCTTTCGACGAGGAGGTACCAATAATCGTTCATTGTCGCTTGAACGAGAACGACACGAAGAATTAAACAATTGGATTATCCTTTCAAAAAAATCACAACGATTCAAAGGTGATGCACGAAGGATACCCTCCTTGATCCTGCCGCGAGATTTTGCATGCCATCGATATCCTACGTCGACGATACCTCCTCTCTCTCTTCGGACGATCCCTTTTTCTCTTTCTTATCGAACATTGACTCGATCGATTTTCTAACAGTGACGAGAGGTCCACCCATTCGTTCGAGTGTCATATTCGATTTTCATATAAACTCGAACGATTTCATTTTCGAGGATCAAACTCTCAAAGTAAGTCTAATTCTCTCTTTTGTTTGTCTTCGAATTTCCTCAAATTAGGACCCCATTTGAATTGATGCGGTGTTCGCATCGGCCACGATGTTTTGCTCGCATACCTACGTCCCACGGTTACTAGCGTTTGTTTGCATCGTGTACACTCTGTCGTATTTGGACGATTTATTTATAAGTTTGCACGATATAAACAGATCCACGCGTGTATCTCGAGTATTAACTTTCGCATAATTAAAAAAACAACCCGATTTTATATACTGCGCGAGGAAAAAAATGTCCATCAATGTTCGTAACGGGTATTATTGCAAGGCATGATCCTCGATAAGCTTTTAAATCACTAATTTATTCTTGCGATCGTAAAGGTAAGTGTCGGTCGTATATCGAAGACAGGTACTTTTGGCGATACTGCAGAGAGCCGTAAAAAAGCGAAGAATCGCGCGTTTTTTAAATTTTTGATCGTCCCCCGGTTTGAAAATTTCCCTTGGCTTTTATCGATTAAAATTTCATGATTCACGCTTGAAAATATGATCTTTACATTTTTTTCAAAGATTGGTGCAAATTCATCGCGAAAATGAATAGAGACATACGTTAGCTCTATAGAAAACAAAGTGTACCGCAGAAAGTGTACGATGTAAAACGCGATGTAAATATTCTTTGCCGGCGCGTTGAATCTTTTCGAAAATACGCATCTCGTTCGGAATTGATTTACGTAGCGTGGAGAGGAACCATTTTTCACAATGGTAGCGTTTCTCGTTTTCTCTCTCCCACTCTCAACGACAATTCCCTGTAACGGTCGTTGATCCTAGGCAGGATGCTGCATCTCAAAGTGTCAAGGTGCGTCAACGTAGACGCGAACGCTCGCATCGTTTCCACCTAGCTACCTTCCTACATAGGATTCGCTCGATCCTTTATATACTTTGTCACATTGCTACGTCATTTCTTGCGATCGAGCATATATAACGGCGCCACACTTGCGACGCGTGCCATATGTGGATTTTAGATGACAGTTTTGTGGATATGTCAGCCGAACGAGTGCATCCGCTATTTACATACTCGTCTGTGCATGTATGTTTCTATGTAACATTTACCTACTTACATATTTTCTTCTCGCAGCTTTTTCACAAGGATGGTATGTAGAAACTATAGATGACTATAGAATCCAAAAAAAGACAAGGAAGCAATGTATCCTACTTAGACAAAAGGGTAGACAAAAATGAGTCATACAAAAGCAACGTCCGTACAGTGTGATCGATAATTACTGAGTCGACTTCGTTCGTTCGTTAATGACTCACACTTTTCCCTATTTTGTTTTCATCTCCGATACATTGCAACAGACTTCAAAACTGTTACATAATTTTTCCCCTTTTTTTTAGTTGTACGAAATATTCAACCAGCCAATTTCAATCTCTTTTGAACGGAAATGCAGCTCAAAATTTCGTAGACGCTTTCGTTATTATTATAACTGCTTGAAAAAAGTCATGAAATCTTTGGTAAATTTGATTCATTTTTGTGTATACTATTTTTTACAATGTTAGAAAACATATTTTAATGACGATTCCGTAAATATCTCATTAATATTAATAAAAAATAATTATATTTATTTCGTCTATATATCCACAAGGTGCATTTATGACCGCCCTTACGATTCCAACGATGGTAGCCTGGCTATTAAATTTTCCAATATTTCTCTTTCAATATTGATCCATTCGGTCTGCAAAACTTCCCAAAGGTGTTTCTCGAACGTTGGACATCGTTTTTTAACCTTCCTGTCCAAGTGATCTCACAGTTTTTTAATGGGGTTCAAATTGGGAGATCGATGTGGTCATTCAAGTATTTTTAAATAAGAATCCTAATTGGTTTAAATAGTCCGTAAATATTGTAGATTTATGATTTGTGTCGTTGTTAAGAATAATTCTAAAATAATTTCCAATTAGGCGTTGTCCAAATGAAATTTACCTACTCGATTAAAATCATTAAATAAGATTATTTCTGTAAAATACCGTTGAACAGTACTCCCGCTAAATAATTACCAAAACCGTGTTTCTACCAAAACCAGATTTATTACCATTTGTTTCGTTTACATCGATACAAAACAAAAACCACTCATCATCGTGTAGTTTCGAACCTTACTCTCCCGAAATACGAATTTAGAGGTTTGCGGATCACAAACGCAGATATATTGTGAATAACGATTGGACACATATGCCTTTATTTTTGTCATAGAATTATGAATCTATAGCTCATAAAGCAGACGGAGACGTGAAATTACGTCAAGAAGGGCAGTTTTCTACGTTGAAAATATTCAGAGAATCGGAAAATCTGCTATTTACTCATAAAAACAACCAGTCAATAGATGCTGCTCGAAAAGAACGCATGCACCAATCAAAGTGTATATGAAAATCAATATTGGAGGTACGCTCTTCTTCTCTTTTTATATGACATTTATGCAAATTCGAGTCATTCTTACTACGAGCTAAGTGTAATTCTACGAGTATTTTACCAGTCACAATACAATGAACATATGCAGAAAGGTCTCCCTACAGGTATAAAATGTAAAGTTGTAAAATAGAAGGTTGAATCTGTCGACATTATCAAGGACACGGTTTGCTGAGTAATCACGCGTAAAACTACACGTAAAATGAAAAACTATACTTCTTTTGCCATCAGAAGTTACCGTCATCATGTATCAAAATTTATATAAAATATGATTATATTTTTCTATTTCTTTTTCTTACTACATTTCTCTTATTAGTATATAATTACATGTGAAATTATAATTATAAGTAATAGTAGTAGTAATCGTAATAAAATCAAATGAACTACTTTAGAAAAGAAATGACAAATTAGCGCTGTAAAAAAATCTTATAAATTACTTTATAAGGAAAAGAAGAGTGAATTAGTTCATTAGTTTCATTCACAGAGATCTACTACAAAAACCACTGATCATCATGTAAATACGAATCTAGAGACTTGTAAATGTCAAAATCAGAACCATTGACGTAAACGATTTGGCACAGGTTCTTATTTTTGTAATAAAATCATGTATCCGAAGCTCGTAAAGAAGGCAGAAACATGAAATTGCATCATAAGACGCATTTCTTTGTGCAGAAAATGTTCAGAGAATCGGCGAATCTACTATTTACGCATATAAACAGCCAGGCAATATATACTGCGCGGGCAGAACGCATGCTCCAATCAAAGTGTATATGAAAATCAATACTGGCGCTACGCTCTCCTTCTCTTGTTATATGACAATTCTGCAACTTCGAGTCATTTTAACTATGAGCTGCCTGTTACTCTACGAGTATTTTACCAGATACATTACAATGAACATATTCCGAAAAATCTCTCTACATGTATAAAAATACAAAGTTATTTATAGGTGCCGTCGTAACAGCAACAAGGGAGTTATCAGCTAATATTAGAATGTTGTTTTAGGGCTGAAACGGAGAGTCAAAAGAAGACAAAATACGATGAAAAGTACGAAACATTTCTTTTGTTTTTTTTTCGTTATCGTTTCTCTTTGGCTTCCTTTTTATGATGGTTATGCATTCCATTTCATACTGTCTTTTATTCACGATTAGTCGAAGCTAATTTTCTTCACTATTAAAATATAAAATGTATCAAATAATGTCTACTAAATACATTTTTATTATTATTATATTATATGATATTGTATTTTTATTATTATTATCAGTAGCAGTATTAGTAGTAGTAATGGTCGAAGTACTATAGAGTGGAATAATTCTTCTATTTTCCTATTATACTTTTTATTTTCAATAAATTTACCCTGAAACAAATGAGTACCGTTGTCGGATCAAGCACGTGTCACTACGAGACGCACTGTATCATAAAAGAAATATATTCATATATATGAGAACAGCCTTAAAGGTTCAACTTTAGTTAGTACCAAGTGTTCTTCCCCCTCTCTCACACCCTCTACCACTCATTCTTTCTCTCTCTGTCTCTCTTACCCCTACTTTCACACGTTCGTCTATATCTGTTCAATTATTGAAATAATTTAGCACATTAAAATTAAAATAATACCTAAACTAACAATTTTCAGACACAACATTCTGAACTTGTTTTTTAGAAGATGAAAAACTGCATCGATTATTGTATTCAGGATTACAGTTTCATTGCAAAAAAATTTCTAATTGAATCATTACAAAGAAAATTCATGAATCAAGCAATTCGAAAAAATTGAATTTTTCCTTAAAAACGGAATATCCTTTTCAATTTTCTTTATTTCGACAAATGTCTAATGACATAATCATCTTGAGACGAGTCCCTTTCTGAAAGAAATAAGTACTGAAGTGGTCATTAAAAAAATGACTATAGTTATTTTGAAGTACAAACATAACTTATTTTGAGAAGGAAAAAATACTTAATTATTCCATCAATCTCCATTATTTGTTGATAATTTTTCCATTAATTTCATTGAAATATCAATACATACAAATTCTTATCTCTACAAGGAGCTATAAAAGTAGAGAATTACAATATAAAAATTATTAAATATTTATTCATAATCGATGTATTGAACGCATAAGTCACCGCGGTGTTTATCGCAAATTGGGCGTGTACTTATGGGACATACAATTTTAGTTTCCTTATTTTTCGAACGTGAACAAATCATACGTGGACAAATCATCATAAATGCAGACGTTGCATTTTGATGACATATGCTTTGAATGACATATTGAAATGCCCTAGTGAATAATCCTTACAAAGTTGTTTATAGAGTTCTTTCAGACAAGATTGGATAGAGACTGTAACATTTCCACCACCATTTTTATATAACAATAATATTATGGCATTTACAGCAGCCATATCCTTCATCCCGATAAAAATTCTTATAGACCAACGATTAGTTTTCCTATTAACAGTGAATATACGATATAACTGATTAGAATATTCGACCCCTTTTTATTGTCATTATTATATATTTTATTGTCATTACTGTATAATAGCTGATTTTCCACTCTTAATGATTGCATTTGATTTTAAGTATGAACGAGACATAAGGTTAGAAAATAATTTCTATCACACTTGTATATAGGATCACATTATTTAGAGCATGAAGGGATTAACAATTTTCAATAATAGAGAATCCAAAATAAACGCAAAAACAACTTAATGTACATACAGGATGTAGCACACTACAGATTTTACAAACTTCAAATTTATTCGATTATAACTAAACGACTGACACAGCACGGACTATTCTGATAGTTGGCATATAAAAATACATATCTTAACTACACATAAATGACTGCACAAGTCTTATTCAAAAACATTTACTTGTTTTAAATTGAGCTCAAAGTTTGTCTCAGGTGTCCTGCACCTCAAGAGCAGAACTAGGGTTAATTGTAACAGACAATAGGTTTCGCATATGAAAACTTTTTGGGAATGTAAACTGATCAAAAAGATATCCGTTCTGTGAGCAGATGTTGCATTTCGAAATGGTTGATGGGTCGGAACGCTTTTGTCGGGTTACGTGCTTCAGTTAAAAGAAAATCGATCTGGTAACCAGATTTACCTGAGGGGCGAATTTCCTGTAAGTAGTTTAACTGTCGCGGTATGTGAACTTGATAGAGAGAGATAAAGAGAAAGAGAAAGGATTCTGTTTCTACTGACATCCGCCGCTATTGCCAACCGCTATCAGCTTAGCGATTATTGTCAGTCTCTTTCTCTCTCTCTCTCTCTCTCTCTCTCTCTCTCTCTCTCTCTCTCTCTCTCTCTCTCTCTCTCTCTCTCTCTCTCTCTCTCTCTCTCTCTCTGTTTCTTTCACCCTCTTCCTTCCCTAACGGATCGGGTTACTCGCTTTTTCGTACGCTTCATTATTCCCGAAAGTATAGTGTAGGGTTGTCAAAATAAAATATTCATGATTTCGAAGTAGCTTTACCTAGAAGTGAAATCCTGTCTTGAGAGAAATAGAGAGAGAGAGAGAGAGTAAGAGAAAGAGAGAAAGAGAGTATGAGAGAGTGTGAGAGAGAGAGAGTAGGGAGGGAGAAGATAGGATTGAGTGACCGTTTGAGTTATTAAGAGTACATGGGAATAATGGTTGGATTGGGAGATTTTCCAGTCATCCAAATAATACGTTTCCGTTCGACGAGGACACGCTCGAACGTGCTTAAACCCTTCTATCCTATACTGCGCGATGTTATACTAAATCTTTTAAATCCACACCATCGCTTTGTTACTTCGCTTTTCGTTTTTTATCTATGTCACAGGATAGAAAATTTATTTCAGCTATTTACTTTTCAAAGATATTTTCTTTTCTTTATCGAAATGGTTAACTCTGAACTCATTTCTAAGAATAAAACGACGTTGCGTTCTTTGTAAACTAATCCATTTTGTCATTACGAGACCCTAAAATAGAATAAATCGAGGCGATAATATATTTATATGCAGATGTGTCGTATTGTAATTAGAGAGTATTATTAATATTATGCCGATTTTTTATACGAAAGAAATTCTGTTAGAAATGAGTGGGCGCTTGTTGTATTACGCTTTTTATTAATCTATTTATAATGATGTTTAGGAGAATTAATGGATCAAAAACTGCGTCATATTTTTGTATATTATTGCTAGATCGGAATAGAGAGAGAGAGAGAGTGAGTGAGAGAGAGAGAGAGAGAGGGAGAGAGAATGTCGAGTCATCCGTGCGAGGTAATGACTAATGATCAGTTAATCAAAACACCGCTGTCATTTTTGTTCTCTCCTAATATCTTGATTTCTTTTCTCGAAAAATTCATCGCCGTTCGTCATTGTTTCTCTTTTCCTTTACTTTTCTCAGGAGCATTATATTCAGTCATCATTACTTTCAATGGTGGACGACAAAAGAACAAGGAAAGTAAAGAGGAAAAGATTTGCGAATACATTCGACGATTCACGTATGAGATGAAGGTTTCACACATGTGTAAGAAAAACGTCCTCCATTAGCTTGAAACGACGAAGGATTTTATAATTCTGATGAGAAAATGAGCTATTTGTATTTTGTGTGTTAAAAAAAAAAAGAAGAAAATTGAATGGGTGTTTTTCTTCGTTGGGTAAAGCAAATTATTAATCGAAGTCTTTTCTTCTTTTATATTTTCTTTCTTCATTTTTTTTTTCTTAACGTTAAAAGTAATAAAACTTATTTTTAACGTGAAATTTACGGCAAATTACATATGATATTTTTATAATATTAATAATTATTGATGTAACAATTATTATATTAGTAATGTATATGTATATATATATGTTGTATATATATATAAATAGCATTTGCTGTAGCAAATTTGATCCTGTCTTTCATGATCATCTGTAATCATTCTTATACCGTAATCGCATTCCGTGCTCGTATCTTCACCACGTACAATAATTTCATCATCGTAAAAATCTCCAGGTTCATTAACTATATCCTCTCACAATAAAAATTACCTGTTTATTTATTTATCTGTTACTACCACACAGTATCTAAACTTCAAACGTTAAAGGTGTTATTATTTCATAAAAATTGTTTCGAAACTGCCATACTTAAACTTATGTAAACAAATTACAACTGTCATTTTTATGTTTATAATAAATTTTTTTAATTTTATTATAAATTATTGGTTTATTTTTATAATAAACTTTTGTAAAATTTACTAACTATCATTAACAAATATTTGTTATCAATAATATTTAAATATTTTATCTGCACAAATAATTTATTTCTATTTACTAGTAAATCAACAACAAATCATTTATACTTTTTTATAAATAAATCAATAACATATGTTTTGTTTTATTAATAAATCTCTGTGTTGTGTAGAACTTTGTAAAAAATTAGTACAAATTGTAATACTTCGTAAAAAAGTGTCATAATTTCCTTTTTTATATACAGATAAACAATTACCCCCCAAATTATAATACAACCAATTACAATTATTAACTTTCATCTACTTGTCTATAAATTAAATCTAAATGTTGAAGAAGAGATAAACGAAGAATAGAAAATTCGTAAATATCGATCGCTTTGTAAATATCGAACGTCTCCCCCTGGTAATCTCACTGCATTCTTCTTCCTACCCTTCTTTCTCTCTTTCATCAACCCTATTCATATTCCGTTATATCCCTTCGTGCTTTCATCTCCCTTCTTATTATTATTCGGATTAGCGAGTTTCACCGAATGAGTTTCACGAACGAGTTTCACCCTTCACTATTACTTATATACCCTTCTCTTTATCTTTATTTCTCTTTTTTTGGTGGGGACCTCGGAAGGGGATGAATGAGAGAGACAGAGAAAGAAAGCATGCTGTTTCTACTGGACATCCGCCGCCATTGCTAACCGCCATTAGCTTAATGATTTTTGTCAGTCCCTCTCTCTCTCTCTCTATCTCTATCTCTCTCTCTCTCTTCGTTTCTTTCACCCTCTTCCTTCCCAAACGGATCGGGTTACTCGCTTTTTCGTACGCTTCGTTGCTCCCAAATGTATAGTATGGGGTTGTAAAAATAAAATATTCTTGATATCGAAGTAACTTTGCCTAGAGGTGAAATCTTGCCTTGCTTGTGTCTTTCATAAAATTGTCAAGATGCTTCCTGTTTGAAAAATAAAGTGGAATGTGAGGTTAATATTTTTTTCTTTTTTCTGCTTTTTTCTTTTCTTTTTTGTTGGAAATATCCACTTTCAACTTACTTTCTCTCGAAGTAAACGCAATCGAATATTATGATTATACAGTATAATGATACCTATAGATGTTGGAATGATGCATCAATTTAAAAAAAAATATTTTTTCCTTTTCATGAAATTATGTCATATATGCATGTAATATCTGATGAAGGATAAATTCGTTGTTAATGTTTTATAATATAATTTTCAGTTCGTGTTAAATAAAAAAAATAATTGTGTAGTTTGTAAGTCATAGTGTAACTTGTATATTGATAATGTATGCTTAAGACGATTCTGTTTAGAAAATTAAGTGGATTTAAAAATTAGATGCTTTCTTATTTATATTTTTATGACCTACTTTTTATTTTAAGAAGATAACATATATATACGTTACACAAAACATATATAACAATATTGAAATAGCAAGCCTCATCTAGAATTTGGATGTATTAATGAAATAAATTGAATAATTTTTATAATTCATTTATTATTTAATTGATAAACATTTTTATATTTATTGATGAATACAGTTATACGTTTTTATTATATTATATTACATATACTTTTGATCTTATATATACATGTGTGATATAACAGATATATTATTATATTATTATTTTATATTTAATATATATATTATCGTTTATATAAAGTTGTATTCAACATTATTTATATACTAATGAATATTTAGTTATATTAATATAATTAGATTATGTAAAATAAGCGTTTAGGTGGATCTAGAGTTCCTAGATAATATTAACGAACAGTTACTCTCTTTTGGACAAGTTTAGTCCAATTGTTTTTTTTCTGAAACTGAAAAACTACAAGTAAGCTTGTAAATTACACATAGAAAGCATTACATTGAGAAATTTTACGCCTACCTAATAAATTCTGATCTATTCTGTAGTACGTATAACAAAATATTATATAACATATAATAATATAAATATTAATATATTATATCTAATAATAATATTAATAATGATATAAATATTATTAATTATTATTAATTAACATTAATAATATCATAAATAAATAAATAAATATATATATATATATCGTGTATTTTTTGTAACTCTAGCTGTTAAATACGGATCGGAACTCGGAAAAACTCGGAATATTTACTTTTGGTTGATATATACTTTATTGATACAAATATTATACTTAAGATGTTAGAAAGTTATATACTACAGGCGTTTCGTATCAAACGCAATTCACAAAGTGCAGATCATTCTGTTCGACTGTCGACCGATTAGTCTCACCCACCACGTCACAGCTAACTAATGTCAAAACCTTCGATCTTTTATTCGACTATCGATAGATTTACTTATCTCATGCTCATCTACATACAGCTAACTATCTCTGAAACCTCCTAACTCTTCTCTACCTACCAGTAGATTTATCTCATACATACACCCGCACACAACTAATCAATTCTAAGACTTTCCGTCATTTTGTTCGGCTGATAGATTTTTAGCCTCCCTGCAGAAGTTATATTCTGTTTTTCTCTAAATTTTCTTTCTTTCCTTTTTTTTTGATAATTTAGATGAGATTTATAAATTTGTTCTACGAGCGAATGTGTCGACTGTCACATAATGTTTTCTAAACGGCTTCATGTAGATCGTTCTCGAGAATATTTAAGGGTAACTGCTTTGAGCGAATATCTGTTCAGGTAAGAAGAATATAAAGGGAGATAGTATATGTTCAACTGGACAACCTTTAAGTAATATATAAGCTAACGATACATATCTAATGTAAGGAGAACGTTGTAGAATTTCTTAAATTGCTAACTTTTGAGAATTGAAATATGTAAACCTCATGAGACATAGAAATACTAATATTCGAACATTAAAAATTAAATTAACTGTATGCTGTAAGTTGATGTTTAGAAACAAATGTGATTTTCGATATGCTGTTAATTAAAAAAGAAAAAAAAATAAATCGAGATTTGTTAAATTCGAAAAAATTCAAATATGTTTAAATCTAACGCGAAGTAGGGAGAAATAATATTAAATAATGCATTTTAATGGTTAGTTTTTAAAAATTGAAATATAAAACCAAATGGAAATATAAACATATTAAATATTTGAAAAATAAAGCGAAATGGATTTCACTTGACTATTTCCTAATTTCAAAGAAAACAATATTGAAGTAACATTAGTGAATGAAAAATCAAAGAACAGTATTTATTATGTTCCTTTACTTATAAAATTGCAAAAATAATTTTTCACAAGACCTAGGTAAACTGCGTTTGTCATAATTGAACTATCTGCCTTTTTTTCTTGAAAAAAAAATAATATTAACATAACGTTGTTCAATGAAATATCAATAAATATTGTTTACATTCTTTATTTTCGTTAACTTAAAAATAAAAAAAAAGAACTTTCTGATAGACCAGAGTGCACTATTATTAGACCAAATATTCCACTTATCATTATTGACTAGACAACACAGTATTGGAACGAATGGATGTACAAATATGTCTGTATTTGTATGTGTATATATATATATATTTGAAGATACATTATTACAATACAATTGGAGAAGAAATTGTTTCAATCCAACAACGAATCTCTTTCAAGCCAAAACATCTACGCATTGAAAAGTTCAACTTGAGACGAAATTTATTAAGGTGGTTCGAAGATAATGGAGTATTAAATAGGAGTTGCTTATCAATATTTTATCCGAAAATGGAGATATACCTTAAGACAAAAGAAAGAAATCATGATAGAGAATTTTTCGAAGCATATACGAGAGTACCTTGTTGATTCATAAATATAAGAATCGTTCTAACTAAAAAATCTATTACAGAACACATTTATTTATGAATTAACCCTGACACAACTATAAAATATCCTATTTATTAGAATGACTATTTATATGTAATTCGATATGTATTTAAATGTAGACACTCCGTTCAGAATATACGACTTAATGATAGTATTCGATTTGTTCGATAAAAGAAATATTTATGTAAGTTAATATTTTTAGATCAATCACTCATATTATATGACTCTATCGATATTTTTAACACTTTATAATTTTAATAATGTTGTAACGTATGTTTCTGCGCCGAACAATTTCGGAGAAATTTTGTGAATTTTTATAATGATAGTTGTTTTGTTAATAAAAGGTTTTACAAATGTTACGAAGTTAAGAGTTTTTTTTGTTAAATCAATTGTTTACTATTTTATTATGATTCAAGGTAACGGATATTTGAGATCAGAGAAATATTATCTGTATTTCTCAATTTATATAATAAGTGGCATGACAACTAATGAACTGAATGTGAAACAGTATGAGAAGTTGAATAATAATGAACGAAAAAACGTCTATGAGACACAACCCAGTCGCAACCCTCCGTCGGTACGTTTCGTAGCTTGATGAAATAGTATCAAAATATTTGGGACACCAAAACATAGTTTTACACACGATTACAAAGGATCAAATGAATTAATTCGTTAAATGAAGTTAGATAACTGCAACGACGAATATTTATGTATGAGATGATTTACATGGTCAAATATATTGACGGCACTATGTATTGGAAAAATATATGTATACATATATATATATTAAGCTCAAGCTCTTGCTCGTAGTCTGTCTAACATTTAAAATCTTTTATTTACGATAACGCTTATACGAAAACTTAAAATAAAACTTGATAATTACAAGTATAAAGAATACATCAAATTTTCAATGAAATAGACTAGTGAAGCAATTTCTATCAAGTTAACGGTCGTATCACTTTTTTATATCAGATCTCGTCGAAAACTTTTGACCGTAGGTTTTTTAGAAATTTTTCCTACGCTCAAATGCAACTATTATTATAACCTATACAATATGTATCGAATATCGAACGAAAACCAAAGACTGAATAGAATGTAAAGAAAATAAATATTTCTTCATATAAAACCAAAAAAATTGTTTAAGTCTATTAGGCAAGAGTTACGTAGAACTATAAGATTGTTATTTTAGTGCAAATATTTGTAATACTTATTGTTACGCAGATTTCTGTATTTTTCTACGTAGACAAATAAAGATAATTTATTTATAAAAAAAAGTTTTCTTCCGATGTACTCTCAGCATTCCTTTCTATCTTTTGTAACGCTCATCTGTACTGTCCTTTTTATCTGAACAAGTTTCGGTGCACGAATCTGTACACATCTGTACACATTTCTTCCTCTTTTGTCACTGACAATAACTTTATTAGTAACGTACATGGAACACTAAATATGTATACGTATATCTATATAAATATGCACATAAAAGTGAATAATAATGTTACCTTTTCTAGATAGTGTTTAAAAAAAAACATATAAAATTAAATAAAAAAAAAGTTATCTTTAGTAGTTTGTTAAAAAAAGAAATATATATATTTATAATTCATACATGTAGAGTATATTATATATATATATATATATATATATATATTCATGTATATATTATATAAACATATATATACATATGTATATATTTTAGTATATATTATAGTATATATATTTCCATATACATATTTCCTGTACGTACCAAACAATAAAGATAATTTAGAGAGAGAGATTTAATTCCAAAATATTTGCAACCTACTAAATATAATAATATAATATTTTTCAGAGAACGATATATGCGGTATATGAGCTAGACTGTGAAATGATTGGAAAGATTTTATATAAAAGTAAAGTTAAAGAGGATCTCGAGCTTCGAGAAATACGAGTATCTAATAATTTTATCATAATTTTTATAAGATAATAATAAATGTGTGATTTTATTAGAAAATATTCAACCATAAACATTATCAATATTTTTCTGAGAACCGTAAATCCAGTTTGAGCTACGACGAGTAATAGTCGTTCCAATAAAACTTGTGCAGAAGATTTTGTATCTTATTTGTTTATTAGAATTAGCGCATCATGGAAGATTATCAAAAATGTAATACTTTTATGGAAAAAATACTGATAATTAAATATTAAAATTTTATTCTTAATACAATTAAAAAAAAACTATTACAAAATAAAATGAAAATACAAATTTCATAAAATGTTTTTTCATTTTTTTTCAGATTACCGAGACTTTCTCAAGTGAAATCTACTACTGAATATTAACCAATTTCGTTTTCATCGTACTTCAATGTCAATCTATATCACATTTGAGACTTATTACGGATCGATCTGCTTCCTTCATTATCGACCTACACAACGCGGAAGAGTGTTTAGGAGCTATATTGTAGAACATCTTAAGTAGTGAGTAAACAAATTTAATTCCTTCCAGATTTTCCTCATCGTGGTAAGGACGAAATGGGGTCCGAATCGATACGAGTTACTGGTTATAATTTTTTTTCGATCAATCATTGACGGACATAATCATAAGCGATTTGTCTTCTTGATTTACTTATATGTGGTACAATTTTAATTTTATTATTATTTGTTTATTGTGCATACCTAATTAATTAGGTTGTTCGGAAAGTCATTTCGTTTTTTTCCATAATTTTTTTCTATTGTATTTTTTTACAGCCAACTTCACACTTAAGCCGCATAATCATCATCATCATCATATACTTTGTCAGCTGTGTATATAGCAAGGCTTGCTTGTGAAAAAGTTCGATTGGTTCTACGCAATAGTTTTTGGTTGGTACACCGCCCTTTCAAATATGGAAAAGTAAAGAAGCAGCATTTTCGGCATATTTTACTTTTTTTTTTAGTATCGAAAAGGTAAAAATGCTGTTCAAGAAAGAAAAAAAATTATCCGAAGTGTTTGGAGAAGATGTATCGACAGAGGAACCAGCCAGTGCCAAAACTGGTTTGCAAAATTCCGGATGTGACAATTTTGACGTTGAAGATGCACCCACGTTCTGGAAGGCCAGTTGAAGCTGACTAAGGCACAATAAAGGCATTAATTGTTGCACACCTGCGATTAAGAACTCGTGAGATCGCTGAGAGATACAATTTCTCGAATTCCGACCGTTCATGATCATTTGAAACGCCTAGGTTTATTCTCAAAGTTCCTCGACAGTTTTCGTTTTTTTTTTTTTCGAAATTACTTTCCGAACAACCAAATAGCTCAGGGGAATAGGATCTTGTTTCGTTTATCAATAATGCGAATAATTAACGGTTCTTTTTTTTCGTGTTTGCTCACGATATTGGTGATGAAATTGGGGCATATTCAATAATGAGTTCATATATGGGTGAGAATAATAACAAAGATTGAGTTTCTCTAAAACAAAAAAAAAAAGATAATTTTTCTTTAATTTTTAAAATATTGAAAAGATAATATTTCTTAGTATCTAAAAAGTAATGTAAAGTATGTAAAGACATAATTTGACCACTTCCTCCAGCGATTCGATTTTCTCCCGGAATTCGCGGATATGTGCGTTTGATGTGAGGTAGCAACTAATATATGTTACCTCCCCACTTTGGATACAAACCAAGCCCTGGCAACTTCCGTGGTTCTTCATCGTTATCTTGCCTTGCTCTCCAGGATCCAGATGGCCGCTGTGCCGTGAGGATCGGAGAACCACAAGGTCGATTTCTTGTTCTTATATTGCTCGTTGAGCAACGGCAGATCTGCCTTCTTTTCTTGAGTCAGCTGATGCAGGAGATCGTTAGCTGTCTTGCTCAGATTCAGGTTCGCCTGTGAAATTTGCGTCATCGCAGGAGCTTTTTGACTTTATTGAGAGCTTCTTTAACACTTTCACGTCCGCATGGTTCACACAAATTTTCTTCTCTGTCGGAACAGTTTTCAAAGTGCTTCATTAAAATGTACAGATATAAAACATATCATTCATTACAAAATAATAAACTTAGCTGCTTTTTATTAAATGATACGTGTAAATAAATGTTATATATCGAGATTATTGAAAAAAAACATTAAAATATATTGTAATTTAATTATAAATCATTTAATAAAAAGCAGCTAAGTTTATTATTAGGGCCGCAATACGCCGTGGCCTCGTATCGTGTGATGCGGAACTTCTTGGTCACAGCTTTCATTAATTCTGATAAGAACGCCGTGCCTTGGTCAGTTAGTATGTCTTTCGGACTACCAAATTTACAAATGAAGTACATCACGAATGCGTCTGCTACAGAACAGAAGAAGCTTGTTTGAGGGGTATCCCTATAGAGTATTCAGTTAGTAAGTCTTGGATAGTCAAAATATAATTATTGTCCAATTTCGTCTTTGGCATAAACCCGACGATGTCCATGGAAAGTTTGTCGAATGTCCTCCCAGGTGTGTCTGTGAGGGTCATTAGTTGTTTGGTTTTCTGTCTAACAAGCTTCTTTGTCTGGCAGCTTCGGCAGCCCTGAATGTAGAGTTGTACGTCTGTCTTCATGTTAGGCCAATAATTGTTTTGTCGGATTCGCCAGTATGTTTTGTTTACCCCCTTGTGGCCTCATACCGGGATGGCGTGATTGTTATGTATAATTTGGATACGTTCGATCTCATTTGGGATTATTATTTCGTGTTTTAGAATTATAATTTTTTTTTCTCTACCCGAGAAGATCGAACGTATTTTACGTCTGATGTCTGTCCAGACGATATCTCCTATATTGTTTTTCGTGATTGCTATTGTTTTGAGATTTAGATCAATGGCCGCGTCCAGCAGGGAATGCAAGACTTCATCTAATATCTCTAATTGTACCGCTACCGAGGTTCTCTCCTGGATGGGTAACGCGATCAAATATCTGCTCTCTTATTTTGTTACTTTTAACCTACCGAGTGTTATATCCGTCATGCTCGGTAGTTTACCCAGATCGGCCAATTCTCTAGCTCCTTTGTCTATTGGAGTTCCGATCTTGGTGATAAAAATCTTGACATTGCCCTTATGCATCACGAGCCTGTCCTTTATTTCAATTATATTGCTATCATAGCGTGTTTAGTCGATGTCGTCGTTAGTACCCGTTTCGTCGTTATCATCGGTTATCGTTTCGGGTTCGGTATCGTTCTTAGAAAATTTTGTCGGTCTCTGCGTTTCGTCTGTCACGTCTTTGGTCTCGTTTTCCGTACATCGTTTGGAACGGCTGGTGTATATTTCTTCATCACTCGAGCTCGTTCCGGCGATGCGCAGTATCTGGTTGTTTGGCGCGGTCGGGTTACGCGATAGCGCGTCAGCGTTTACATTGCGTTTGCCGGCCTTCTATAACTATATCGTATTCGTACTCGGCAAGTTTAAAACGCCACCGGATTAATCTCGACGTCGGATCTTTGACGGAGTTTAGCCACACGAGAGGCCTATGGTCCGTAATCAGGCTGAATTTGTGACCGTAAAGATAAGGTCTAAAATAGTTTACTGAGTATATAATTGCAAGTAGTTCCTTTTCGATTGTTGAATAATTTTTTTCGGCCTGATTCAGGACCCTAGACGTGTATGCTATCGGTAGGTCCTTGCCGATCTCTCTATGGCTGAGAATTCCCCCTATTGCGAAATTTGAGGCGTCCGTTGAGACTAAGAAGGGCCTCGAGAAGTCAGGGAACTGCAGGAGAGGTTGTTCGCACAAAAGTTTTATGAGTGACCGAAACGATTTTTCTTGCGTATCTTCCCACTTGAATGGGACGTCTTTCTTTAGAAGAATCGTAAGTGGTTTACTCAAGCCCGAAAAGTTAGGGATGAATCGCCTGTAATATCTGGCTAAACCGAGAAACTCTTTTATATTTTTCGCGTTTTTATTTGTAGGAAAATTTTTGACCGCCCGAATTTTGCCGGGTCTGGCAAATCATCGGCACCGATGATATGAACGAGATACGCGACCTCTTTCCGGAACAGGTTGCATTTCTCTGGTTGGAATTTAAGATTCGCTTTTTTGAGTCGTGAACAGAGTTTCCTGTATTTAATCAAATGTTCGTTTATCGAGCTTGAGTAGATCACTATGTCGTCAAGATAGACGAAAAGCTCGTTCCCTTGTAACCCCGAAAGGATGGAGTTCATAAGGCGTAGGTAGGTGGATGGGGCGTTTTTTTAGACTGAAGGGCATGTGTCTAAATTCATAGTGCCTGAACGGTGTTGAGAAGGCGGTCTTCGAAGCGTCCTTCTCGTCCATCGCGATCTGGTGAAAGCTTGATGCCAGATCGAAAGTGCTAATGTACTTGGCACTGCCTAATTGATCTAAGATTTCTGTAATATTGGCTAGCGGATAGCTGTCTTTAACCGTTTTTTTGTTAAGCATTCTATAATCGATGACCAGACGCCATATTTTATTTCCCTGGGCGTCCGGTTTTTTGGGTAGGATCCAAAGCAGAGAATTGTAAGGTGAGGTGGAAGGTTTGATGACCTCGTTGTCGAGAAGTTCGTCTATCTGTCTATTGATTTCCTCCTTGTGGATTGGAGGGAATCGGTACTGTCTAACGTTGACTGGGATAGAATCTACAGTCTCAATTTTGTGTGTGACGGCGTCTGAGTAAGTCAGTTTTTCGCCGGGTAAGTGAAATAAGTCTACTGATTCTTTTATCATTATTTTGGCATTCTCTCTGTCTTCGGAGTTAAGGTCGGCTAGATTTATACTCTGTAAAGTCTTTTCGTAACGTTCGTTCGTCCCGTCTATCCGTCGACAAGGCTTAAGTGGGACGGTGGAAGAGCTGGGAGAGGAAGCAGAAGGAGTAAGAGAAGGAGAGGAGACGACATCCTGTGTTTGCGTTACAATCTTTTGTTCCGACTTCGGAGAAGCATTCGTTTGCTTGTTTATGTTAGCGTCCTTCGGCTGAAGCCGGGGCACTTGAAACTGCTCGGCTGCTGCCTTATCACTTTTGAGTGGAGATAAGGGTTCGGCTTCGCTTGTATCGAATTCCTCTAAGTCAATAGACGGAGTCTTTATTACGGCGTCCGTTTCTTGCGTGTTGAAAATTCTTAAGTATCTTTTCCCTTGTTTATAAGTAACCAATGCATCTCCGGCATAAATTCCTCCTCCAAATGCCAGACGAGGTACGTATCCGGTTTCCAGTTTGTTATTTATTTTTATGGGACATATCTCGCTGGTTCGCCCCGGGATAGTTATCTTCTTTGCCCGTGCGAAGGGCATAATATATAGGGCATAATACGCCATTCTACAGATTCATTTTCGTAGTTAATTTTTGCTGTCCTGCATAAGAAATCTGATCCGAGTATGCCATCGTATGGGATCGGGAAAGAATCAGGGACTAGGTGGAATTTAACCATATGCCCATGTATGTTTACGTCGACGGTCCCCTGAGTCGTTATAGTTTCGCGAGTGATGCCGGTTAACTTTATTTTGTTTGTTTTGTTACATTGGAGATCGTCATCCTCCTTACCGATTTTTAATATGTTGGGCTCTGACCCTGTGTCTACCAAAAATTTCGTTTCTCCCAGTAGATCTTTGGATTGTAGAGTAATCGACGGGGAGATCGCCTCGTCGTCTAATCGGAGAACATAGACGCGTCCTCTGTTTCTTTCTTTTTCATGGCGCGTACCGGGCATGCCCGAGCTGTCCCCGACGGTGCGCTGGTGTCCGGGGACGGCGCTTCGTTTCTCGAGTGCGATGCGTGCCATTTCTTCTTCCGGCATTCGTCAATCGTGTGTCCGGGGTTTCGGCAATACGCGCATTCTTTATGCGGCCTTCGGTCATTGGAAGCGGGTGCAGGACGGGGTGGAAGGAGAGGATCGGGTTCTAAGGGTTGCGAGCGTCCTCGTCGGTCTCTCGACTTTTTATAGCATTCACTTGATATGTGACCGACCCTCTTGCAATACCCGCACGTATCAGGAGGAGGTTTCGGAGCTTGAACTTGCTTCCTATCACGATTTCTTTTCCTCTCGTAGTAATAATGATCCATAGCTTTATCGGGTCTCGACTGTGGTTGTGGTCTAACGAGACTTCTCCTGGTTTTTTCGTATTATATCGGCGCGTGAATTTGAATTGCTCGATCGTAAGCATCTCTCAAGGAATTACACATAGCTGCCTTTAAGAATGGATGGTAGTCGAGCTTTGTAGGGCTCGACCCTTTGTAGGGCACGGCCATTCGGAGCGTTCGGCTCTTGAAGTGTTTGGTCCTTCTGGCACCTCGGCTCTTCGGAGTGCTCGGTCCTTCTGGGAGCTCGGCCCTTCAGAGGCCTCGTCCCTTCTGAAAGATTGGTATGTCGTAGTGCTCGGTCCTATAGCGGGCTCGTTCCTTCTGGGATCTCGGCCCTTCGGACGGATCGGCCCTTTAGAGGGCTCGGCCCTTCGGAGAGCTCGGTCCTTCTGGTAGTGTTACGTCCCGTACAGGATGGGCCTCAAAAAAAGAAACTAAACTCTAATTGAGAGGAGCTCCTGCTCTCTACGGGATTTTACACCCTTTTGGCTGTACCCTGCTACGCGCAGTTCTTAGCCTGGGATGGCATAACGATAAGTCACGTTGAACGTTTTGATGACGCTTACCGCGTGTATCCTATTCTTCCTTTGTCATGTGGACTAGAAACCGTTGAATCCGTGGGTCGCCGGCTGGAAGCTGTTCCAAGTGGTAAACGGCCTTCTTGCAGCTTACTCGAACCAGGCGATAATTCACCGAGGTCGTTCCTGGCTGCAGGTTATTGAGGAGGGCCCTCGTAGATTGCCCGTCGTCTTCCGTTTTATTTGTGCTTTGTTGCGTCGAGTGCGGCGATATGCGCGGATTGACCATGGCTTGGCACGTTCCTGGCGTCGCGGTTCGATTTACCGTCTTACACGCGTTTTGTTCTACCCCTAATATGGGTTGATAGTTCTCTCCCGAATAATAAGATTGCAGCAGACGGCGATAATAATGCTTCCGTTCACCTCGACTTGTCCTCGGCATGGAGGTTTAAGTCGGAAGAGTGAAGGCTTTGTGTCTTGTAGAGTAGGACCCGGTTGACTCGTACGCCCCGATATTCCCATGAATATGGAGTTCGAACCCGGGCGACTCGTACGCCCCGATAGTTCTAAGGTTTAAGGAGTTCGAACCCGAGCGACTCGTACGCCCCGATAGTTCTAGGATTTAAGGAGTTCGAACCCGGGCGACTCGTACGCTCCGATAGTTCTAAGGTTAAAGGAATGTTTTAAGAAATTGTCGACTACACGTCTTGATGTACGAAGGCACTTGTATCGCAAGGACGATGAGGCCGGGGAAATTACTCAGAGAGCTTAGAGTCCCGTATTAAACTTAACAATTATTTATTTCGATAAAGTATGGTAACAAAGTGTATAAATGTAAAGCAAGAAATGAGTGCTATGGTGTTGACTGTTCGGTGTCTCGATGTAAAATCCGACGAGGAGCAGTTCTTCTGCTCCTTTTATCCGGGTCCTAACGGTGGCGGCTCGGCGTCGGCGGCTCGACCGTAGGATGGTTTTGATAGGCCGGCGTCATCCCTACTCTCGTCTTCGTACGGCGGCTCGGTGCGCGCAGAACTCAAGCGCGTCCGGTCGGTGGTGGGGATGAAGCGTCCAGTGTTAACGTCGTAGCTCGGCGTCAGCTGATCGGCACGTGTGTATTGACCTAGGTCCGTGTGCGCGTCAGCTCGCCATGTGTTGTGTAGATGGTCCGTGCCTATCCCTAAGGCTCGCGGGGCGACCACCTGTGAAGAGGTCCCGGACGCTCGCGACGGGCATGTGGTTCCCGTATTGGCGCGTGGTGACCACTTGTGGAGAGGCTACGCACATTCCTAGCGGCCGCGTGATTTCCGTAAGGAGCACGTGGTGGCCATGTGTCGGCGAGTGTTAATGTGTGACGCAAGCGCTTTCAAGCGTGTACAAAATTATATCTACTAAGTATTATTATTATTCTTACCCTTTTAAGTATAAGATGTCCCCGTTTTAATATTAGTATATAAGTATTTTATATTATGCGTGTATTAACAGTATTATTAGAAAATGTAATAAATGACTCCCTATATAGCGGGCACGAGGATTGTGATATATAATAATGTTAGTAGAATAAAGTATAAAAATAAAGTATGAGTTACAAGTTCTCTTATCCTAGCCTTAGAATTTATGATTGTTCGTTTGCTCTTGCGGAACTTATGTATATTTATAGTCCTTTGAAAACTGGGTGACGTAACACCCTCCAAAGAGCCGAGCCCTCCGAATAACCCAAGCCCTCCAAAGGACCGTACTCCCAGAAGGGCCGAGCACTCCGAAGGGCGCGTTACCTTAAGGATCGAGCCCTTCGAAGGTCTGAGCCCTCTAAAGTGCCGAGCTCTCGGAATGACCTAGCCCACCGAAGGCCCGAGCCCTCCTAAGAGCCCGATCCCTCCAAAGGGCCGAACCCTCTAAAGGGCCGATCCGCCCAAAGGGCCGAGATCCCAGAAGAAACGAGCCCTCTAAAGGGCCGAGCACTACGAAGGGCCGATCCTTCAGAAGGGCCGAGCCCTCCGAAGGGCCGAGGCTCCGAAGGGCCGTGCTACTGTTATGTCACCCAGTGTTACGTCACCCAGTGTCAAAGGACTATAAAAATACATAAGTTTCGCAAGAGCAAACGAACAATCATAAATTCTAAGGCTAGGATAAGAGAACTTGTAACTCATACTTTATTTTTATACTTTATTCTACTAACATTATTATATATCACAATCCTCGTGCCCGCTATATAGGGAGTCATTTATTACATTTTCTAATAATACTGTTAATACACGCATAATATAAAATACTTATATACTAATATTAAAACGGGGACATCTTATACTTAAAAGGGTAAGAATAATAATAATACTTAGTAGATATAATTTTGTACACGCTTGAAAGCGCTTGCGTCACACATTAACACTCGCCGACACATGGCCACCACGTGCTCCTTACGGAAATCACGCGGCCGCTAGGAATGTGCGTAGCCTCTCCACAAGTGGTCACCACGCGCCAATACGGGAACCACATGCCCGTCGCGAGCGTCCGGGACCTCTTCACAGGTGGTCGCCCCGCGAGCCTTAGGGATAGGCACGGACCATCTACACAACACATGGCGAGCTGACGCGCACACGGACCTAGGTCAATACACACGTGCCGATCAGCTGACGCCGAGCTACGACGTTAACACTGGACGCTTCATCCCCACCACCGACCGGACGCGCTTGAGTTCTGCGCGCACCGAGCCGCCGTACGAAGACGAGAGTAGGGATGACGCCGGCCTATCAAAACCATCCTACGGTCGAGCCGCCGACGCCGAGCCGCCACCGTTAGGACCCGGATAAAAGGAGCAGAAGAACTGCTCCTCGTCGGATTTTACATCGAGACACCGAACAGTCAACACCATAGCACTCATTTCTTGCTTTACATTTATACACTTTGTTACCATACTTTATCGAAATAAATAATTGTTAAGTTTAATACGGGACTCTAAGCTCTCTGAGTAATTTCCCCGGCCTCATCGTCCTTGCGATACAAGTGCCTTCGTACATCAAGACGTGTAGTCGACAATTTCTTAAAACATTCCTTTAACCTTAGAACTATCGGAGCGTACGAGTCGCCCGGGTTCGAACTCCTTAAATCCTAGAACTATCGGGGCGTACGAGTCGCTCGGGTTCGAACTCCTTAAACCTTAGAACTATCGGGGCGTACGAGTCGCCCGGGTTCGAACTCCATATTCATGGGAATATCGGGGCGTACGGTCGCCCGAGTCCTACTCTACAAAACGCAAAGCCTTCACTCTTCCGACCTAAGCCTCCATGTCGAGGACACGTCGGAGTGGACGGAAGCATTATTATCGCCGTCTGCTGCAATCTTACTATACGGGAGTAAATTATCAACCCATGTTGGGGATAAGACAAAACGCGTGTAAGCCGGTGAATCAAATCGCGACGTCAGAGACGTGTAAGACGATAACTACTACCGCGACGCCAGGAACGTGCCAAGCCACGGTCAATCCGCGCATTACGCCGCACTCAACGCAACAAAGCACTAATAAAACGGAAGACGACGAAAATCTACAAGAGTATTTCACGACAACCGGCAACCAGGAACGATCACGGTGGAGTATCGCCTAATTCGAATAAGCTGCCAGAAGGCCGTCTACCACTTGGAACAGCTTCCTGCAGGCGATCCACGAACTAAACGATATCAAGTCCACATGACAAACGATGAATAAGGTACACGCGATAAGCGTCATCAAACGTTCAACGTGACCTATCGTTACGCCAACCCATGCTAAGAACTGCGCGTAGCAGGGTAAAGCCAAAAAGGCGTAAAATCCCGTAGAAAGCAGGAGCTCCTCTCAATTAGAGTTTAGTTATTTTTTTTTGAGGTCCGTGCTGCACGAGACGTAACGTAATTTTGGTGAGAGCGGTGGGATAGTTCGATAGGTCGTTAACGGACCACGCGTGCTAGTATATAATTCACAGACTGTTTACGCGAAAAAACATCATGTCGATCGATCGCGTGGACCCCGTAGTAAGGCAACTCGTCCTGGCGAGAGATGGCAATAGAAGATATGCAAAGACGATTCGAAGAGCTCGATGCTCAATTAAAAGCTCGAGAAAGCATCATTTGGGAAAAAGAGGCGGAAATTCAGGTCCGCGGAACAGATCTTCGCGAACGAGAAGAAATCATTTGGCAGAATAAATGAGAAGGCATGGAGGCAGCCATCCACAGCATAGTAAGTAAACGGGTAGAGGTCGCTCTCGTTCTAATACCCGCGTTCGATGGCCGGAACATGCCACTCTCATCATTTATTCAAGCATGCAAAAGAGCGCTACGCGCAATCCGAAATTATCCGGAAGAATTATTCACTCACGCGACGGTGCAGAAATTATTCGGGGCCGCGTACATCGCTATCGAGGACCAAAATTCACAAACGCTTCTCGCGTTGTGCAGTCATCTACGACAGACCTTTGGTACCTACTATTCATCAGAACATCATTGCGCCGAGTTGCCAAACATAATATGGGAGATGGCGAACCGGTAATAGACTTTATAGAACGCGTGCAAGATATTCCCGAGGCCATCCTCGACGAAGAACGATATTGGGGCAAACTAACGGACGTAAAACAAAAAAAAATAAACCAATTAGCATTAGAAAGCTTTTGCAACGGGCTACCGCTCGACTACCATCCTTTCTTAAAGGCAGATATGTGTAATGCCTTGAGAGATGCTTACGGTTGAGTAATTCAAATTCACGCGCCGATACAATACGAAAAAACTAGGAGAATTCTCGTTAGACCACAGCCACAGTCGAGACCCGACAAAGCTATGGATCAATATTACTACGAGAGTAACATCTACGAAAGTGCAACCCAGACGCAACCTAGACGCAACCCTTAGAACCCGATCCTCTCCTCCCACCCCGTCCTGCAACCGTTTCCAGTGACCGAAGGCCGCGTAAAGAATGCGCGTATTGCCTAAACCTCGGCCACACTATTGACGAATGCCGGAAGAAGAAATGGCACGAATCGCACTCGGGAAACGAAGCGCCGTCCCCGGACACCGGCGCACCTTTGGGGACAGCTCGGGCACGCGCGGTACGCGCCATGAGAATTTAAGAAATAGAGGATGCGTCTATGTCCTCCGAATAGACGATGATGGGATCTCCCCGTCTATCACTCTACAATCCAAGACTTACTGGGAGAAACGCAATTTTTAGTAGTCACAGGGTCAGAGCCCAACATATTAAAAATCGGTAAGGCGGATGACGATCTCTTATGCAACGAAACAAATAAAATAAAGTTAAGCGGCATCACTCGTAAAACTATAACGACTCAAGGGACCGTCGACGTAAACATACACGGGCTCATGGTTAGATTCCACCTAGTCCCTGATTCCTTCCCGATCCCATACGATGCCATACTCGGATCAGATTTCTTACACAGGACAGCGAAAATTAACTACGAAAAAGAATCTGTAGAATGGCACGGGATAATTATTCCCCTTCGCACGAGCAAAGGAGATAATTATCCCGGGGCGAAACAGCGAGGTATGTTCCATAAAAATAAATAACAAACTGGAAACCGGATACGTACCTCGTTTGGAATTTGGAGGAGGAATTTATGCCGGAGACGCATTGGTTACTAATAAACAAGGGAAAGGGTACTTTCAACACGCAGAAATCTTCAACAAAGCAAGAAGAATCTTTAACACGCAAGAAATGGACGCCGTAATAAAGACTCTGTCTATTGACTTAGAGGAATTCGATACAAGCGAAGCCGAACCCTTATCTCCACTCAGAGATGATAAGGCAGCAGCCGAGCAGTTTCAATGCCCCGGCTGCAGCCGGAGGACGCTAACGTAAACAAACCAATGAATGCTTCTCCGAAGTCGGAACACAAGATCATTACACAAACACAGGATGTTGTCTCCTCTCCTTCTCCTCTCACTCCTTCTCCTTCCTCTCTCTGCTCTTCCTCCGTCCCACTTAAACCTTGTCGACGGATAGACGGGACGAACGAACGTTACGAAAAGACTTTACAGAGTATAAATCTTGACGACCTTAACTCCGAAGAAAGAGAGACTGCTAAAAATATGATAAAAGAATCAACAGATTTATTTCACTTTTCCGGAGACAAACTAACTTACTCAGACGTCGTCACACACAAAATCGAGACTATAGATTCTATCCCAGTCAACGTTAGACAGTACCGATTTCCTCCAATCCACAAGGAAGAGATCAATAGACTGATAGACGATCTTCTCGACAACGAAGTCATAAAGCCTTCCACCTCACCTTACAATTCTCCGTTTTGGATCGTACCCAAAAAACCGGACGCCCAGCATCAAGCTTTCACCAGATCGCGATAGATGAGGAGGACGCTTCGAAGACTGCCTTCTCAACACCGTTCGGGTATTAAGAGTTTAAACGCACGCCCTTCGGTCTAAAAAACGCCCCATCCACCTGCCAACGCCTTATAAACTCCATCCTTTCGGGGTTACAAGGGAACGAGCTTTTCGTCTATCTAGACGACATAGAGATCTACTCCAGATCGTTAAACGAACATTTAATTAAATACAGGAAACTCTGTTCGCAACTCAGAAAAGCGAATCTTAAACTCCAACCAGAGAAATGCAACCTGCTCCGGAAAGTTGTCGCGTATTTCGTTCATATCATCGGTGCCGACGGAGTCAGACCGGACCTCGGGAAAATTCGGGCAGTAGAAAATTTTCCTACAAATAAAAACGCGAAAAATATAAAAGAGTTTCTCGGTTTAGCCAGATATTACAGGCAATTCATCCCTAACTTTTCGGGCTTGAGTAAACCACTTACGAGTCTTCTAAAGAAAGACGTCCCATTCAAGTGGGAAGATACGCAAGAAAAATCGTTTCGGTCACTCATAAAACTGTTGTGCGAACAACCTCTCCTGCAGTTCCCTGACTTCTCGAGGACCTTCTTAGTCACAACGGACGCCTCAAATTTCGCAATAGGGGGAATTCTCAGCTATGGAGAGATCCGCAAGGACCTACCGATAGCATATACGTCTAGGGTCCTGAATCAGGCCGAAAAAAATTATTCAACAATCGAAAAGGAACTACTTGCAATTATACACTCAGTGAACTATTCCAGACCTTATCTTTACGGTCACAAATTCAACCTGATTACGGATCATAGGCCTCTCATGTGGCTAAACTCTGTCAAAGATCCGACGTCGAGATTAATCCGGTGGCGTCTTAAACTCGCCGATTACGAATACGATATTGTATACAAGGACGGCAAATGTAATGTGAACGCCGACGCGCTGTCGCGTAACCCGAGCGCGCCAAACAAACAATTACTTCCTATCGCCGGAACGAGCTCGAGTGATGAAGAAATATACACCAGCCGTTCCAAACGACGTACGAAAAACGATACTAAAGACACGAAAGACGAAACGCAGATCCAACAAAATTTTCTAAGAACGATACCGAACCCGAAACGAAAACCGACGATAACGACTAGAGCGACAACATCGATTATTCACGCTATGATAGCAATATAATCGAAATAAAGGACAGGCTCGTAATGAATAAGGGCAATGTCCCGATCTTTATCACCAAGATCGGAACCCCAATTGACAAAGGAGCTAGAGAATTGGCCGATCTGGGTAAACTACCGAGCATGACGGATATAACACTCGGTAGGTTAAAAGTAACAAAACAAGAGAGCAGATATTTGATTGCGTTACCCATCCAGGAGAGAACCTCGGTAGCGGTACAATTAGAGATATTAGATGAAGTCTTGCATTCCCTGCTGGACGCGGCCATTGAACTAAATCTCAAAACAATAGCAATCACGAAAGACAATATAGGAGGTATCGTCTGGACAGACATCAGACGTAAAATACGTTCGATCTTCTCGGGTAGAGAAAAAAAAATTATAATTCTAAAACACGAAATAATAATCCCAAATGAGATCGAACGTATCCAAATTATACATAACAATCACGCCACCCCGGTATGAGGCCACAAGGGGGTAAACAAAACATACTGGCGAATCCGACAAAACAATTATTGGCCTAACATGAAGACAGACGTACAACTCTACATTCAGGGCTGCCGAAGCTGCCAGACAAAGAAGTTTGTTATACAGAAAACCAAACAACCAATGACCCTCACAGACACACCTGGGAGGACATTCGACAAACTTTTCATGGACATCGTCGGGTCTATGCCAAAGACGAAATTGGACAATATTTATATTTTGACAATTCAAGATTTACTAACTAAATACTCTATAGGGATACCCCTCAAACAAGCTTCTTCTGTTCTGTAGCAGACGCATTCGTGATGCACTTCATTTGTAAATTCGTTAGTCCACAAGGCATACTAACTGACCAAGGCACGGTGTTCTTATCAGAATTAATGAAAGCCGTGACCAAGAAGTTCCGCATCGCACGATACGAGACCACGGCATATCGTCTGCAGTCAAATGGTTCCATTGAAAGGTCGTACCACGTGTTGACTGAATACCTGTAGCATTTTATCAAAGATAATACTAATTGGGACGACTGGTTCGATATCGCAATTTTCTCGTATAACACGAGTATACATGAAGGTAACAGGTACACTCCACACAAACTCGTATTCGGTAAACTAGCAAGGGCACCCACAGACTTGACTTACAACGACTTACGCGACGAGACGTACGCACAATATTTGGCCGACCTTACAAAGCAACTCGAAAAATCGCAGGAAGCCGCCAAGGCAAACCTTGAAGAAGCCAAGGCCCGGTCAAAAACCTATTACGATAAGAAACAGAAAGCGGTGTCCTTCGCTCCCGGAGACTCAGTGTACCTTCTGAAAGGGAAAATAAAAGGAAAGCTAGATGATCTGTATGAAGGGCCATACAAAATTGTGCGAATATTAACCAAAAATAATGTAGAAATAGAAACAAATAAAGGATCTCGAGTGGTCCATACCGACCGCTTGAAATTAAATGAGGCTAGGAAATAAGGCAACGTATCTTCAGGACACTACATTACCGACATACGGTATTAAAACGCGCAGCATGGCGCTAGCGTAGAATTCGAGTCTCGAATGTAGGTCGGTAAGATGCATCCCCTCCATAAACCTGATATAAACTGCATCGCAGTAGCGAACGAATAATTCTGTTTTCATCCACGCTACGAGCAACGCGTCGATTAAAATCGAGATGAAGAATTTATACTTAGCAATATTACTTACCTTCATCAAGACAACGCAGAAACTAACTGGGTATGACTGTGGTGGACCAGCATTGAACGTTATGACATTTTCACTCATGGACGTTTCGGAATGTGAGACGCCCGACCTCCAACCGATTCGAGAAAATAAATTCATCCAACTACCACAAGTGTCGGACTACTACCTCACTTGAGTGATTCAGTGTAAAGTGAGAATTGATAGAACAATCTATCACTGTGGGATGTACTCACACGTATCAATCGTCCACAACGGAAGAAGAGAATGCGCCCAACCACTCACGAGAGAGATCTGCGAACAGGCTCATGCAACCGGAAGCCTCATGCTAGGACCCAACATGCTTATAACGGGGATTCAACGAAACGACACGCACCTGCACAACCTCACCATCCGTGGCTCAGTCGGTACAGACGGTACCTGAAAGGGATCACAATATAGTGACCCCTACGGAACTTGGGACGACGTAGTGGTGCAAGCATCAGTAGAGTTTACTCTCAGGGACTACTTTGCTCCAGTCACTATTAAAACCAACAAGGTACACTTACAATCCGGAGCCGCATGCGCCTACCAAGATGAAAAATGTCAAGATAAAGGAGGTGCTGATAATTTCTGGACGACACAACCAACGGATAGCTGCAGATTTAGCGATTACGACGTGTTGTACGAAGGACCATCTACAAAATTAACAGCGTAAGAACTGCTAAAGGGACCTACTCTGTACACCGTCACTTCAAAAGACGTCACGTTCACACTCACGAAAACGGACGAAAATACACTTTGAGGGTACACGATCGCACGCACGGAACATCCGAACCTCGCCATATTGGAAAATTCGCCCGGGCGAGTATTTAAACCAAAAACAAAGACCACGGTTGAAAATTTGGACATCTTCGCATACGTAAACTCAAAATTCGTATACGTTGAACGACATCTAAAGATGCAACTGACAGACTTATACGTCGACATAACAAGACAGAAATGCGCACTCGAACGACAGGTACTCAAAAATGCCCTGTCGCTCGCGACTTTATCACCAGACGAAACAGCCTACAAGTTCATGAAGCAACCGGGCTACATGGCAGTCATTGCCGGCGAAGTTATCCACCTGATCGAATGTACACCAGTAGAAGTAAGGGTGCGACAGACCGAAGAGTGCTACAAAGAGCTACCTATCACATATCGTAACAAATCCGTCTTTCTGACACCTAAAACGCGAATCATTACAAGAGAAGCCTCGCTAACAAACTGTAATAAACTACTACAATACATGTACTACCTGCATGAGACATGGTATCGAGTAACTCCCAAACTCGTAGAGACAGTGCCACCACCGACGATCCAGCCGCTAACAAAACCTCAATGGAGATATGTCAGCCCACAACACCTGGCTACAAGTGGAATCTACTCATCTGAGGACTTCAATAAACTCAGATCACATATCATGGAACCAGTTGAAAAACCGGCTGTCTTAAACACATTACTAAGAGGCATGAGCGGACAACGCATCCAAAAAGGGAAAATCTCGCTATACAATCTTATGGACGAGGAATCGCTCGACAAAATTGCCGAAAGCACAGGACGCCGACTGTGGGGAGCATTTGTCACATTCGGTTCCGCCAGTGCTGGAGTGATGGCAGTTTTTATGATTTTCCGATTGATAAAATACATCGCGGATACAGTAATCCACGGATACGCACTGCACAGAATCTACGGTTGGAACCTGCACTTAATAGGAGCTTTATGGGGCTCTCTATCAAACCTCCTATTACACTTCGCAAAACCAACAACGAAGGAGGAACAGAACGAACCCGTTGAAACACCAATAGCAGAACAAAACGGGGAGCAAAGGACAACAACACCCACGTTCACTTCCCTAAACAAATTCCTACAGGATGATGCATCGTCCAAAATGCACGTCTAATTACGAGCGTTTTATTCATAGGAGGGAGGTGTTACGTCACCCAGAGTCAAAGGACTATAAAAATACAACAACAACAAACATAAATTCTAAGGCTAGGATAAGAGAACTTGTAACTCATACATTATTTTTATACTTTATTCGACTAACATTATTATATATCACAATCCTCGTGCCCGCTATATAGGGAGTCATTTATTACATTTATTAATAATACTGTTAATACAAGCATAATATAAACTACTTATATACTAATATTAAAACGGGGACATCTGACATTAAAAATGGTACGAATAATAATAATACTTAGTAGATATAATTTTGTACACGCTTGAACGCGCTTGCGTCACACATTAACACTCGCCGACAGATGGCCACCACGTGCTCCTTACGGAAATCACGCGGCCGCCAGGAATGTGCGTAGCCTCTCCACAAGTGGTCACCACGCGCCAATACGGGAACCACATGCTCGTCGCGAGCGTCCGGGACCTCTCCACAGTGGTCGCCCCGCGATCCTTAGGGATAGGCACGGACCATCTACACAACACATGGCGCAGCCGACGCACACACGGACCTAGTTTAATACACATGTGCCGATCAGCTGACGCCGAGCTACGACGCTAACACTGGACGCTTCATCCCGGACGCGCTTGAGTTCTGCGCGCACCGAGCCGCCGTACGAAGACGAGAGTAGGGATGATGCCGGCCAATCAAAACCATCCTACGGTCAAGCCGCCGACGCCGAGCCGCCGCCGTTAGGACCCGCATAAAAGGAGCAGAAGAACCGCTCCTCGTCGGATTTTACATCGAGACTCCGAACAGGCAACATCATAGCACTCATTTCTTGCTTTACATTTATACACTTTGTTACCATACTTTATCGAAATAAATAATTGTTACGTTTAATACGGTACTCTAAGCTCTTTGAGTAATTTTCCCGGTTACATCGTCCTTGCGATACAAGTGCCTTCGTACACCAAGACGTGTTGTCAACAAGTTCTTAAACCATTCCTTTAACCATAAAACTATAGGGGAGTACGAGTCGCCCGGGTTCTAATTCCTTAAACCTTAGATCTATCGGGGCGTACGAGTCGCCCGGATTCGAACTCCTTAAATTCTAGAACTATCGGGGCGTACGAGTCGCCCGGGTGCGAATTCCTTAATCCTGGGACAATCGGGGCGTACGAGTCGCCCGGGTCCTATTCTACGAGACGCAAAGCCTTCACTCTTCCAACCTAAACCTCTATGCCGAGGACACGTCGAGGTGGACGGAAGCATTATTATCACCGTCTGCTGCAATCTTATTATTTGGGAATGAACTATCAACCCATATTAAGGATAGAACAAAATTCGTGTAAGCCGGTGAATCGAATCGCGACGTCAGAAACGTGTAAGCCGGTAACTAGTACCGTGACGCCAGGAACGTGCCAAGCCACGGTCAATCCGCGCATATCGCCACACTCAACGCAACAAAGCACAAATAAAACGGAAGACGACGGGCAATCTACGAGGGCCCTCTTCAATAACCTGCAGCCAGGAACGACCTCGGTGAATTATCGCCTGGTTCGAGTAAGCTGCAAGAAGGCCGTTTACCACTTGGAACAGCTTCCAGCCGGCGACCCACGGATTCAACGGTTTCTAGTCCACATGACAAAGGAAGAATAAGATACACGCGGTAAGCGTCATCAAAACGTTCAACGTGACTTATCGTTATGCCATCCCAGGCTAAGAACTGCGCGTAGCAGGGTACAGCCAAAAGGTGTAAAATCCCGTAGAGAGCAGGAGCTCCTCTCAATTAGAGTTTAGTTTCTTTTTTTTTTTGAGGCCCGTGCTGCATAAGACGTAACATCCGTAAGGTCGGCCAATATTTTGCGTACGTCTCGTCGCGTAAGTCGTTGTAAGTCGATTCTGTGGGTGCCCTTGCTAATTTACAGAATACGAGTTCGTGTGGAGTGTACCTGGTTCCTTCATGTATACTTGTGTTATACGAGAACATTGCGATATCGATCCAGTCGTCCCAATTAGTATTATCTTTGATAAAATGCTACAGGTATTCAGTCAACAAGTGGTACGACCTTTCGATGGAACCATTTGACTGCGGACGATATGCCGTGGTCTCGTAAGGTGCGATGCGGAACTTCTTGGTCACGGCTTTTATTAATTCTGATAAGAACACCGTGCCTTGGTCAGTTAGTATGCCTTCTGGACTACCGAATTTACAAATGAAGTGCATCACGAATGCGTCTGCTACAGAACAGAAGAAGCTTGTTTGAGGGGTATCCCTATAGAGTATTTAGTTAGTAAATCTTGAATTGTCAAAATATAAATATTGTCCAATTTCGTCTTTGGCATAGACCCGACGATGTCCATGAAAAGTTTGTCGAATGTCCTCCCAGGTGTGTCTGTGAGGGTCATTGGTTGTTTGGTTTTCTGTCTAACAAACTTCTTTGTCTGGCAGCTTCGGCAGCCCTGAATGTAGAGTTGTACGTCTGTCTTCATGTTAGGCCAATAATTGTTTTGTCGGATTCGCCAGTATGTTTTGTTTACCCCCTTGTGGCCTCATACCGGGGTGGCGTGATAGTTATGTATAATTTGGATACGTTCGATCTCATTTGGGATTATTATTTCGTGTTTTAGAATTATAATTTTTTTTTCTCTACCCGAGAAGATCAAACGTATTTTACGTCTGATGTCTGTCCAGACGATATCTCCTATATTGTCTTTCGTGATTGCTATTGTTTTGAGATTTAGTTCAATGGCCGCGTCCAGCAGGGAATGCAAGACTTCATCTAATATCTCTAATTGTACCGCTACCGAGGTTCTCTCCTGGATGGGTAACGCGATCAAATATCTGCTCTCTTGTTTTGTTACTTTTAACCTACCGAGTGTTATATCCGTCATGCTCGGTAGTTTACCCAGATCGGCCAATTCTCTAGCTTCTTTGTCAATTGGGGTTCCGATCTTGGTGATAAAGATCGGGACATTGCCCTTATTCATTACGAGCCTGTCCTTTATTTCGATTATATTGCTATCATAGCGTGAATAATCGATGTTGTCGCTCTAGTCGTTATCGTCGGTTTTCGTTTCGGGTTCGGTATCGTTCTTAGAAAATTTTGTTGGATCTGCGTTTCGTCTTTCGTGTCTTTAGTATCGTTTTTCGTACGTCGTTTGGAACGGCTGGTGTATATTTCTTCATCACTCGAGCTCGTTCCGGCGATAGGAAGTAATTGTTTGTTTGGCGCGCTCGGGTTACGCGACAGCGCGTCGGCGTTCACATTACATTTGCCGTCCTTGTATACAATATCGTATTCGTAATCGGCGAGTTTAAGACGCCACCGGATTAATCTCGACGTCGGATCTTTGACAGAGTTTAGCCACATGAGAGGCCTATGATCCGTAATCAGGTTGAATTTGTGACCGTAAAGATAAGGTCTGGAATAGTTCACTGAGTGTATAATTGCAAGTAGTTCCTTTTCGATTGTTGAATAATTTTTTTCGGCCTGATTCAGGACCCTAGACGTATATGCTATCGGTAGGTCCTTGCGGATCTCTCCATAGCTGAGAATTCCCCCTATTGCGAAATTTGAGGCGTCCGTTGTGACTAAGAAGGTCCTCGAGAAGTCAGGGAACTGCAGGAGAGGTTGTTCGCACAACAGTTTTATGAGTGACCGAAACGATTTTTCTTGCGTATCTTCCCACTTGAATGGGACGTCTTTCTTTAGAAGACTCGTAAGTTGTTTACTCAAGCCCGAAAAGTTAGGGATGAATTGCCTGTAATATCTGGCTAAACCGAGAAACTCTTTTATATTTTTCGCGTTTTTATTTGTAGGAAAATTTTCTACTGCCCGAATTTTCCCGAGGTCCGGTCTGACTCCGTCGGCACCGATGATATGAACGAAATACGCGACAACTTTCCGGAGCAGGTTGCATTTCTCTGGTTGGAGTTTAAGATTCGCTTTTCTGAGTTGCGAACAGAGTTTCCTGTATTTAATTAAATGTTCGTTTAACGATCTGGAGTAGATCTCTATGTCGTCTAGATAGACGAAAAGCTCGTTCCCTTGTAACCCCGAAAGGATGGAGTTTATAAGGCGTTGGCAGGTGGATGGGGCGTTTTTTAGACCGAAGGGCGTGCGTTTAAACTCTTAATACCCGAACGGTGTTGAGAAGGCAGTCTTCGAAGCGTCCTCCTCGTCCATTGCGATATGGTGAAAGCTTGATGCCAGATCGAAAGTGCTAAAGTATTTGGCACAATCTAATTGATCAAGGATTTCTGTGATATTAGTTAGCGGATAGCTGTCTTTAACCGTTTTTTCGTTAGAGTGTTAGACGGGGAGATCCCATCATCGTCTAGTCGGAGGACATAGACGCATCCTCTATTTCTTAAATTCTCATGGCGCGTTCCGCGCGTGCCCGAGCTGTCCCCGAAGGTGCGCCGGTGTCCGGGGACGGCGCTTCGTTTCCCGAGTGCGATTCGTGCCATTTCTTCTTCCGGCATTCGTCAATAGTGTAGCCGAAGTTTCGGCAATACGCGCATTCTTTACGCGGCCTTCGGTCACTGGAAACGGTTGCTGGACGGGGCGGGAGGAGAGGATCGGGTTTTAAGGGTTGCGTCTGGGTTGCGTCTGGGTTGCGTCTGGGTTGCACTCTCGTAGTTGTTACTCTCGTAGTAATAATGATCCATAGCTTTGTCGGGTCTCGACTGTGGCTGTGGTCTAACGAGAATTCTCCTAGTTTTTTCGTATTGTATCGGCGCGTGAATTTGAATTACTCAACCGTAAGCATCTCTCAAGGCATTACACATATCTGCCTTTAAGAAAGGATGGTAGTCGAGCGGTAGCCCGTTGCAAAAGCTTTCTAATGCTAATTGGTTTATTTTTTTTTGTTTTACGTCCGTTAGTTTGCCCCAATATCGTTCTTCGTCGAGGATGGCCTCGGGAATGTCTTGCACGCGTTCTATAAAGTCTATTACCGGTTCGCCATCTCCCATATTATGTTTGGCAACTCGGCGCAATGATGTTCTGATGAATAGTAGGTACCAAAGGTCTGTTGTAGATGACTGCACAACGCGAGAAGCGTTTGTGAATTTTGGTCCTCGATAGCGATGTACGCGGCCCCGAATAATTTCTGCACCGTCGCGTGAGTGAATAATTCTTCCGGATAATTTCGGATTGCGCGTAGCGCTCTTTTGCATGCTTGAATAAATGATGAGAGTGGCATGTTCCGGCCATCGAACGCGGGTATTAGAACGAGAGCGACCTCTACCCGTTTACTTACTATGCTGTGGAGGGCTGCCTCCATGCCTTCTCATTTATTCTGCCAAATGATTTCTTCTCGTTCGCGAAGATCTGTTCCGCGGACCTGAATTTCCGCCTCTTTTTCCCAAATGATGCTTTCTCGAGCTTTTAATTGAGCATCGAGCTCTTCGAATCGTCTTTGCATATCTTCTATTGCCATCTCTCGCCAGGACGAGTTGCCTTACTACGGGATCCACGCGATCGATCGACATGGTGTTTTTTCGCGTAAACAGTCTGTGAATTATATACTAGCACGCGTGGTCCGTTAACGACCTATCGAACTATCCCACCGCTCTCACCAAAATTACGTTACGTCTCGTGCAGCACGGACCTCAAAAAAAAATAACTAAACTCTAATTGAGAGGAGCTCCTGCTTTCTACGGGATTTTACGCCTTTTTGGCTTTACCCTGCTACGCGCAGTTCTTAGCATGGGTTGGCGTAACGATAGGTCACGTTGAACGTTTGATGACGCTTATCGCGTGTACCTTATTCATCGTTTGTCATGTGGACTTGATACCGTTTAGTTCGTGGATCGCCTGCAGGAAGCTGTTCCAAGTGGTAGACGGCCTTCTGGCAGCTTATTCGAATTAGGCGATACTCCACCGTGATCGTTCCTGGTTGCCGGTTGTCGTGGAATACTCTTGTAGATTTTCGTCGTCTTCCGTTTTATTAGTGCTTTGTTGCGTTGAGTGCGGCGTAATGCGCGGATTGACCGTGGCTTGGCACGTTCCTGGCGTAGCGGTAGTAGTTATCGTCTTACACGTCTCTGACGTCGCGATTTGATTCACCGGCTTACACGCGTTTTGTCTTATCCCCAATATGGGTTGATAGTTTACTCCCGTATAGTAAGATTGCAGCAGACGGCGATAATAATGCTTCCGTCTACTCCGACGTGTCCTCGACATGGAGGCTTAGGTCGGAAGAGTGAAGGCTTTGCGTTTTGTAGAGTAGGACTCGGGCGACCGTACGCCCCGATATTCCCAAGAATATGGAGTTCGAACCCGGGCGACTCGTACGCCCCGATAGTTCTAAGGTTTCAAGGAGTTCGAACCCGGGCGACTCGTACGCCCCGATAGTTCTAAGGTTTTAAGGAGTTCGAACCCGGGCGACTCGTACGCCTCGATAGTTCTAGGATCTAAGGAATGGTTTAAGAATTTGTCGACTACACGTCGTGGTTTACGTAGGCACCTGTATCGCTAGCACGATGTGACCGGGGAAATTACTCAGAGAGCTTAGAGTCCCGTATTAACTTAATAATTATTTATTTTAATAAAGTATGTTTAATAAAGTGTATATAAGGGTGCAATAGTGTTGACAGTAAGATCCGATGATGTTAACTGTTCAAGAGTCGTTAGTAAAATCCGATGAGGAGCGGCTCTGCTGCTCATTTATGCGGGTCCTAGTGGTGGCGGCTCGGCGTCGGCGGCTCGACCGTAGGATGGTGCTGATTGGCTGGCGAGATCCCCACTGTTGGTCCGAATCGGCGGCTCGACGCACGCAGAATTCAAGCGCGCTCCTGCTGGTGGTGGGGATAGCGAGTCGTCTCTTCGGCGTGCCCTTGGCGTCAGCTGTTCGCACGTATGCACTGACCTTGGCAAAGAACGATGTAGCGTAGGTCACGTCGCGTGTATTTTTCCGTAATGCGCCGTTGCCAAATTTCTATCAGGTGAAAAACCGACGCGCTGGAAGTTACGTTGCATGGGTTTTTCCAGGAATGCATAGTTGCCAATTTTATATAAAAGTTTTATATTATAGACTAATATTATAGACTTAATGTAAGATTTCCCCGTTATTATTATAATTGCCTTATGCTAAATATGTATTAACAATATCGTTAGTTAATGTAATAATTGACTCCCCGTATAGCGGGCACGAGAATTGTGATATATAATAATGTTAGTAGAATAAAGTATAAAAATAAAGTATGAGTTACAAGTTCTCTTATCCTAGCCTTAGAATTTATGATTGTTCGTTTGCTCTTGCGGAACTTATGTATTTTTATAGTCCTCTGACACTGGGTGACGTAACAATATTATTAACGTTGTTATTATTATAGTTGTAATTATAACACAGTAATTATTATCGTTATTATTATATCAATCTTTTTATTATTATAGTTGTTATTATTATCGTTGTTAATATAACGTTCTTAATATTATTAACGTTGTTATTATCATCGTTGTTATTACTTCGTTGTTACTATTATCGTTGTTATTATTATCGTTGTTATCTTTACCGTTGGTATTATTATCGTTCTTATTATTATCATTGTTATTTTATCACTCTTTTTATAATTTTTATTGTTATTTTTATCGTTGTAATCATAACGTCTTTTATATTATTATCGTCGTTATTATAATCGTTGTTATTATATCGTTGTTATTATTATCGTTGTTATTAAATCGTTGTTATTTTGATAAGTGTTGGTATTAGCGTTGTTATTATTGTCGTTGTTAGTATTATCGTTGTTATTATTATCGTTGTTATTATAAACGTAGTTATTATTATCGTTGTTATCATATCGTTGTTATTATTTTCGTTGTAATTAAAATCGTAGTTATTATTATCGTTTTTATTATCATCGTTTTTATTAAATCGTCGTTATTATCATCGTTATTATCGTCATTATTATTGTCGTTATTATCGTCGTATTATCGGCCTTATTATCGTCGTTATTATCATCGTTATTATCATCCTCATCGTTAATATCATCGTTCTTATCGTCGTTTATAACGTCGTTATTACTGTTGTTATTATTGTTGTTATTATTGTCGTTATTATCGTCGATATTATGGTCGTTATTATCGTCGATATCATCGTCGTTATTATCGTCGTTATTATCGTAGTTATTATTCTCGATATTATCATTGTTATTATAATCCTCATCGTTATTATTATCGTTATTTTCGTCATTATTATGATCGGTATTATCGTCGTTATTATCGTCGTTATTATCGTCGTTATTATCGTCGTTAATATCGTCGCTACTATCGTCGTTACTATCGTCGTTACTATTGTCTTTATTAACGAAGTAATTATCGTCGTTATTATCATCGTTATTTTCGTCGTTATTATCGTCGTTATTATCATACTCGATGTTCATTTCATCGTTATTATCATCGTTATTATCATCGTTAGTATTATCGATATTATCATCGTTATTGTCGTCGTTATTATCGTCGTAGTTATCGTCGTTATTATCGTCGTTATTATCATCGTTATTATCATCCTCATCGTTATTATTATCGTTATTATCGTCATTATTATCGTCGTTATTGTCGTCGTTATTATCGTCGTTATTTTCATCGTTATTATCATACTTATCATTAATATCATCGTTATTATCGTCGTTAGCAACGTCGTTATTATTGTTGTTATTATTGTCGTTACTATCGTCATTATTATCGTAGTTATTATCGTCGCTATTATCGTATTTATTATCGTCGATATTATCGTCGTTATTATCGTCGTTATTATCGTCGTTATTATCGTCGTTATTTTCGTCGCTATTATCGTCGTTATTAACTTCGTTATTATCATCGTAAATTTTGTCGTTATATTCGTCGTTATTATCGTCGTTATAATCGTCGTTATTATCATCCTCATCGTTATTATCGTCGCTATTATCTTCGTAATTATCTTCGTTATTATCGTCGTTATTTTTGTCGTTATTATCGTCGTTATTATAGTCGTTATTATCGTCGCTATTATCGTCGTTATTATCGTCGCTATTATCGTCGTTATTGTCGTCGTTATTTTTGTTGTTATTATCGTCGTTATTCGCGCCGTTATTAACTTAGTTATTATCATCCTTATTACCATCCTGATCGTTAATATCGTCGCTAATATCGTCTTTATTTTTGTCGTTATTATCGTCGTTATTATCGTCGCAGTTATCGTTGTTATTATCGTCCTTATTGTCGTCGTTAATATCGTCTTTATTATCGTCATTATCATTGTCATTATCATCGTTATTATCTTTATTATTATCGTCGTTATTATCGTCACTAACATCGTCGTTATTTTTTTCGATATATCGTAATTATCGTCACTATCATCTTTATTATCGTCGTTATTATCGTCATATATCGTCGGTATAATCGTCGTTTTTATCGTCATTATCATCGTTGTTATCGTTGTTATTATCGTCATAATTATCGTCGTTAATATCGTCGTTATTGTCGTCGTTATAATCGTAGTTATTATCGTCATTATCATCGTTGTTATCGTCGTTATTATCCTCATAATTGTCATCGTTAATATTGTCGTTATTATCTTCGTTATTATCGTCGTTAATTTCGTCGTTATTATTGTTGTTATAATCGTTGTTATCGTCGTTATTATCGTCATAATTGTCGTTGTTAATATCGTCTTTACTATCGTCGGTATAATCGTCGTTATTATCGTCATTATCATCGTTGTTATCGTCGTTATTATCGTCGTTATTATGGTCGTTAATATCGTCGTTATTATAGTGGTTATCATCGTTATTACCTTCGTTATTGTCGTCAAAATTATCGTCCTTATGATCGTCGTTATTATCGACGTTTATATCGTCGTTATTATCGTCATTATCATCGTTGTTATCGTCGTTATTATCCTCCTAATTATCATCGTTAATATTTTCGTTATTATCTTCGTTATTATCGTCGTTAATATCGTCGTTATTATTATCGTTATAATCTTTGTTATCGTCGTTATTATCATCATAATTGTCCTTGTTAATATCGTTTTATTATCGGCGTCATTATCGTCGTTATTTTCGTCATTATCATTGTTGTTATCGTCGTTATTATCGTCTTTATTATCGTCATTATCATCGTTATTATCTTCGTTATTATCGTCGTTATTATCGTTGTTATTATCGTCGCTATTATCGTCACTTACATCGTCGTTATTTTCTCCGATATATCGTAATTATGTCTTTATCATCTTTTTTATCGCCGTTATTATCGTCATATTTATCGTGGTTATTATCGTCGTTAATATCGTCGTTATTATCGTCGTTATTATCGTTGTTATCGTCGTTATTATCGTCATATTTATCGTTGTTAATATCGTCGTTATTATCGTCGTTATAATCGTCGTTATTATCGTCATTATCATCGTTGTTAGCGTCGTTATTATCCTCATAATTATCATCGTTAATATTGTCGTTATTATCTACGTTATTATCGTCGTTATTATCGTTGTTAATATCGTCGTTATTATTGTCGTTATAATCGTTGTTATCGTCGTTATTATCGTCATAATTGTCGTCGTTAATATCGTCGTTATTATCGGCGTCATTATCATCGTTGTTATTGTAATTATCATCGTTGTTATCGTGGGTTATTATCGTCGTTATCATCTTTAATATAGTCTTATTATCGTCCTTATTAACCTCATTTTCATAGTTGATATCGTCATTATTATCCTCATAATTATCATCGTTAATATCGTCGTTATTATCATCGTTATTATCGTCATTATCATCATTATTATCGTCATAATTATCGTCGTCATTATCATCGTTAATATCGTCATGATTATCGTCATTATTATTGTTAATATCGTCTTATTATCGTCCTTATTATCGTCATTTTCATAGTTGATATCGTCATAATTATCCTCATAACTATCATCGTTAATATCGTCGTTATTATCGTCGTTATATCGTCATTATCATCATTATTATCTTCTTTATTATCGTCAAAATTATCGTCGTTATTATCATCCTTATTATCAACGTTTATATCGTCGTCATGATCGTCGTTATTATCGTCGTTATTATCGTCATTATCATCGTTGATATCGTCGTTATTATCCTCATAATTATCATCGTTAATATCGTCGTTATTATCGTCGTTATTATAGTCATTATCATCGTTATTATCTTCGTTATTATCGTCAAAATTATCGTTCTTATTATCATCGTTATTATCGACGTTTATATCGTCGTTATTATTGTCGTTATTATTGTTGTTTTTATCGTCATTATCATCGTTATTACCGTCATTATTATCGTCGTTATTATCGTCATTATTATCGCTATTATCGTCGTTATTATCCTCATAATTATAATCGTTAATATTGTTGTTATTATCGTCGTAGTTTTTATCGTTGTTATCATTGTTATTATCGTCGTTATTATCGTTCTTTACATCGTCGTTATTATTGTCGTTATTAGCGTCGTTATTATCGTCCTTTTTATCGTCGTTAATATCGTCCTTATTATCGTCGTTAATATCGTTATTATCATCGTTATAATCTTCGTCATTATCGTCATAATTATCGTCGTTAATCTCGTCGTTAAATTCGTGTTATTTATCGTCATTATCATCGTTGTTATCGTCGTTATAATTGTCATAATTATCATCGTTAATATCGTCGTTATTAACGACGTTATTTTCGTCGTTATTATCGTCGTTATTCTCGTCATTATCATCGTTATTATCGTCATTATTATCGTCATAATTATCGTCGTTATTATCGTCGTCATTATCGTCGTTATTATCTTCGTTATTATCGTCAAAATTATAGTCCTTATTATCGTCGTTATTATCGTCATTATCATCGTTATTATCGTTGTTAATATCGTCGTTATTATCGTCGTTAATATCGTAGTTATTATCGTTATTATCGTCGTCAGTATGGTCATAATTATCGTTGTTATTATCGTCGTTATTATCGTCATTATCATCGTTGTTATCGTCGTTATAATCCTCATAATTATCGTCGTTAATATCGTCGTTTATATCGTCGTAACGACGACAGTAATGACGGTAATACCGACGAAAATAACGACGATAATATCGACGATAATAACGACGATAATTATGACGAAAATATCGACGATAACAACGATGATAATGACGATAATAACGACGATAATAACAATGATATTAACGACTGTAATAGCGACGATATACAGGACGATAATAAAGATGGTAATAGCGACGATATACAGGACAATAATAACGACGATAATATCGACGATAATAACGACGAGATTAACGACGATAATTATGAGTATAATAACGACGATAACAACTATGATAATGACGTTAATAATGACGATAATAACGACTATTATAACAACGATATAAATGACGATATTTATAACGATAATAGCGATGTAAACAAACGGTGATAATGACGATAATAACGACAATATTAACGACTATAATAAGGAGGATTATAACGACGATAATAACGACGAAAATAACCACAATATTTACGATGATAATTATGAGGATAATAACGACGATAACAACGACGATAATGAAGATAATAACGACGATAATAAAGACGATAATAACGACGATAATAACGACGATAATAACAATGATAATGACGATAATAACGACGATAAAAAAGACGATATTAACGATGATAATGACAATAATAACGACGATATTAACGACGACAAAAACGACGATAATACCGAAGATAATAACGACGATTATAACGACGATAAAAACGACGATAATTATGAAAATAATTACGACGATAACAACGATGATAATGACGATAATAATGACGATAATAACGACGATTATAATGACGATATTAACGACGACAATTATAACGATAATAGCGATAATAACAACGATGATAATGACGATAATAACGACGATAATAACGACGATATTAACGACTATAATAAGGACAATAATAACGACTATAATGACGACAATATTAACGGTGTAAATATGAGGATAATAACGACGATAACAACGATGATTATGACGATAATAACGACGATTAAAACGACGATAATTAAGACAATAATAACGACGATATAAACGTCGATAATAACGACGATAATATCGACGATATTAACGTCGATAATAACGACGATAATAACGACAATAATTTTGACGATAATAACAAAGATAGTAACGATGATAATGACGATAATAACGACGATAAAAACGACGAGATTAACGACGATATTAACGATAATAATAACGACGATAATAACGACGATAATATCGACGATATTAACGTCGATAATAACGACGATAATAACGACAATAATTTTGACGATAATAACAAAGATAGTAACGATGATAATGACGATAATAACGACGATAATAACGACGATAATAAGGACGATAATAACGATGATAATAACGACGATATTAACGACGATAATAACGACGATAATAGGGACGATATTATCGACGAAAATAACGACGATAATCACGACGATAATAAGAAGAATTAAAACGACGATAATACGACGATAATAGCGATGATAATAACGACGATAATAGTGATGATTATTACGATGAAGATGATAATAACGACGATAATAACGACAAAAATATCGGCGATAATAACGAAGATAATATCAAAGATAATAATGACAATAATAACGTCGATAATAGCGACGATAATAACGACGATAACAACGACGATAATAACGACGATAATAACGACGTTAATAACGAAGATAATTATGACGATAATAACGACGATAATAACGATGATAATGACGATAATAACGACGATAACAACGATGATAATGACGATAATAACGACGATATTAATAACGATAATTATGACGATAATAACGAAGATAATAACGATGATAATGAAGATAATAACGAAGATATTTATGACGATAATAACGACGATAATAACGATGATAATGACGATAATAACGACGATAATAACGACGAAAATAACAACGATTATTACGACGATAATAACGAAGAAAATAACGACGAAAATAACGACAATAATAACGACGATATTTACGATGATAATTATGAGGATTATATTACGATAACAACGATGAAAATGACGATATTAACGACGATAATAATGAAGATATTAATGATGTTAATGACGATAATAACGAAGATTATAACGATGAAACTGACGAGAAATAACGACGATAATAACGACAATATTAACGGCGATAATAAGGACGATAATAACGACGATAATAACGACGATAATTATGACGATAATAATAACGATAATAACGATAATAGTGATGATATTAATATGACGATAATTATTATGATAATAATGTGATGATAATAATGAGACGATAATAACGATGAGAATAATGTGACGGTTATAATAATGATATTAATGTGACGATAATATTGATGAGAATAATGTATCGGTTCTAATGATGATAATAATGTAACGGTAATAAAGATAATACTAACGTGACGGTAATAATGATGAGAATATTGTGCCGAAAATAATTATGATAATAATGTGATTATAATAAGGACAAAAATAAAGCGTTGATAATAATGATTATAATAATGTGTCGATAATAGTGATGATAATAATGTGATGATTATAGTGATGATAAAAATGTGACGATATTAATGATGAGAATAATGTGACGATAATAATGATGATAATAATGTGACGATAGTAATGATGAGAATAATGTGACTGTAATAATAATAATAATAATTTGAAGATAATATTGATAAGAATAACGCGGTAATAATAATGATGATAGTAATGTGACGATAACAGTGATAAGAATAATGTGATGATAATAATGATGAAAATAATATGACGATAATAATAATGAGAATAATGTAACTGTAATAATGATGGTGATAAAGTGACGATAATAATGATGACAATTATATGAAGATATTAATGATAATAATGTGCCGAAAATAATTAAGATAATTATGTGACGATAATAATGATGACAATAATATGAAGATATTAATGATAATAATGTGCCGAAAAGAATTATGATAATTATGTAACGATAATAATGATGATAATAATGTTTCGGTAATAATGATGATGATAATAAGACGATAATAGTGATGATTATAATGTGACGAAAATAATGATGATAATAATGTGACGATAATAATTATGAGAATAATGTGACGATAATAACGATGACAATAGCGCGTTGATAATGATGTGACGATAATAGTGATGATTATAATGTGACGATAATAATGATGATAATAATGTTACAGTAATAATGATGATAATTATGTGACGATAATAGTGATGATAATAATGTGACGATAATATTGAAGAGAATGATGAAACGATAATAATGATGATAATAATATGACGATAATAAAGATGATAATAATGTGACGATAAAAATGATGATGATAATGTGACTATGTTAATGATGATAATAATGTGATTAAAATAAAGATGACAATAACGCGTTGATAATAATGATGATAATAATGTGGCGATAAAAATGACGATAATAATGTGACTATATTAATGATGATAATAATGTGATTGTAATAACGATGACAGTAACGCGTTGATAATAATGATGAAATTAATGTGACGATAATAGTGATGATAAATAATGATGATATTTGGGTGCCGAAAATAATGATGATCATAATGTGACGATAATAGCGATGAAAATTATAACGATGACAATAACGCGTTGATAATAATAATGATAATAATGTTACGGTAATAATGATGATGATAATGTGATGATAATAGTGATGATAATAATGTGACGATAATAATGATGATAATAATGTGACGATAATAATGATGATAAAAATGTGCCGAAAATAATTGTGATAATAATGTGACGATAATAACGATGACAATAGCGCGTTGATAATATTGTGACGATAATAGTGATGATTATAATGTGACGATAATAATGATGATAATAATGTTACAGTAATAATGATGATAATTATGTGACGATAATAGTGATGATTATAATAAAGATGACAATAACGCGTTGATAATAATGTGACGGTAATAATGATGATGATAATGTGACGATAATAGTGATGATTATAATGTGACGATAATAATGATGATGATAATGTGACAAAAATAGTGATGATAATAATGTGACGATAATATTGAAGAGTATGATGAAACGATAATAATGATGATAATAATATGACGATAATAAAGATGATAATAATGTGACGATAATATTGAAGAGAATGATGAAACGATAATAATGATGATAATAATATGACGATAATAAAGATGATAATAATGTGACGATAATATTGAAGAGAATGATGAAACGATAATAATGATGATAATAATGTGACGATAAAAATGATGATGATAATGTGGCTATGTTAATGATGATAATAATGTGATTATAATAAAGATGACAATAACGCGTTGATAATAATGATGATAATAATGTGACGGTAATAGTGATGATAATAATGTAACGGTAATAATGATGATAGTTATAGGACGATAATAGTGATGATAATAATGTGACGATAATATTGAAGAGTATGATGAAACGATAATAATGATGATAATAATATAACGATAATAAAGATGATAATAATGTGACGATAATGTTGAAGAGAATGATGAAACGATAATAATGATGATAATAATATGACGATAATAAAGATGATAATAATGTGACGATAAAAATGATGATGATAATGTGACTATGTTAATGATGATAATAATGTGATTATAATAAAGATGACAATAACGCGTTGATAATAATGTGACGGTAATAATGATGATGATAATGTGACGATAATAGTGATGATTATAATGTGACGATAATAATGATGATGATAATGTGACAAAAATAGTGATGATAATAATGTGACGATAATATTGATGAGAAAGATGAAACGATAATAATGATGATAATAATATGACGATAATAAAGATGATAATAATGTGACGATAAAAATGATGATGATAATGTGGCAACGTTAATGATGATAATAATGTGATTATAATAAAGATGACAATAACGCGTTGATAATAATGATGATAATAATGTGACGGTAATAGTGATGATAATAATGATGATATTTTTGTGCCGAAAATAATGATGATAATAATGTGACGATAATAGTGGTGAAAATAATAACGATGACAATAACGCGTTGATAATAATGATGATAATAATGTGACGATAATAATGAGAATAATGTGACGGTAATAATGATGATATTAATGTGAGGATAATATTGATGAGAATAATGTGTCGGTTATAATGATGATAATAATGTGACGGTAATAAAGATAATACTAACGTGACGGTAATAATGATGAGAATAATGTGCCGAAAATAATTATGATAATAAGGTGATTATAATAAGGACGAAAATAAAGCGTTGATAATAGTGATTATAATAATGTGTCGATAATAGTGATGATAATAATGTGACGATAATAACGATGACAACAGCGCGTTGATAATATTGTGACGATAATAGTGATGATTATAATGTGACGATAATAATGATGATAATAATGTTACAGTAATAATGATGATAATTATGTGACGATAATAGTGAGGATTATAATAAAGATGACAATAACGCGTTGATAATAATGTGACGGTAATAATGATGATAATAATGTGACGATAATAGTGATGATTATAATGTGACGATAATAATGATGACAACAGCGCGTTGATAATATTGTGACGATAATAGTGATGATTATAATGTGACGATAATAATGATGATAATAATGTTACAGTAATAATGATGATAATTATGTGACGATAATAGTGAGGATTATAATAAAGATGACAATAACGCGTTGATAATAATGTGACGGTAATAATGATGATGATAATGTGACGATAATAGTGATGATTATAATGTGACGATAATAACGATTACAATAGCGAGTTGATAATAATGTAACGATATTAATGATGATAATAATATGACGATAATTATGATGATAACAATGTGATGATAATAGAGATGATAAAAATGCGACTATAATAATGATTAGAATAATGTGACGGTAATAATGATGATGTTAATGTGACGATAATAACGACGACAATAGCGAGTTGATAATAATGTAACGATAATAGTGATGATAATAATTTGACGATAATAATGCTGTAAATAATGTGACAGTAATAATGATGATAATAATGTGATTTTAATAACAATGACAATAACGCGGTGATAATAATGATGCCAGTAATGTGACGATAACAATGACGATAATAATGTGACGATAATAATGCTGAGAATAATGTTACAGTAATAATGATGATTATAATGTTATGATGATGTAATGATGATTATAATAACGATGACAATAACGCGTTGAAAATTATGATGATAATTATGTGACGATAATAACGATGACAATATCGCGTTGATAATAATATGACAATAATAGTGATGATAATAATGTGATGATAATAATGATGATATTTATGTGCCGAAAATAATGATGATAATAATGTAACGATAATAATGTGATGATAATAATTATAATGATTATGTGACGTTCACATAATTAACATCGTTATTATCAACGCGTTATTGTCATCATTATTACCATCACATTATCCTCATCATTATTATCGTCACATTATTATCATCTATGTTATCGTCACATTATTATCATTACTGTTATCTTCACATTACTATCATCATTATTATCAACGCGTTATTGTCACCGTTATTTTAATCCCATTATTATCATCATTAATACTGTCTCATTATTGTCATCATTATTATCATCATTATTACCGTCACGTTAGTATTATCTCTATACCGTCACATTATAATCATCATTATTATCGTCACGTTATTATCATAACTATTATCATCACATTATTATAGTAATTTTTATCAACGCGTTATTGTCATTCTTATTATAAACATAGTATTGTCATCATTAATATCGTCATATTATTGTCATCATTATTATCATCATTATTACGGTCACATTATACTCATCATCATTATCGTCACATTATTATAATCACTATTATCGTCACATTATTATCCACTTAATTATCGGCACATAATTATCATTAATATTATCGTCACATTATTATCATCATTTTTGTCAACGCGTTATTGTCATCGTTATTATAATCACATTATTATCATCATTATCAAAGTCACATTATTATCATCATTTTTATCGTCACATTTAACATCTTTATTATCAACGCGTTATTGTCATCGTTATTATAATAAAATTATTGTCATCATTATTTTCGTCACATTATTGTCATCATTATTATTATCACATTATTATCATCATTCTTATCATCATTATTACGGTCACATTATTCTCATCATTATTATCGTCACATTACTATCATCATTATTATCAACGCGATATTGTCATCGTTATTATAATAAAATTATTGTCATCATAAATATCGTCACAATATTGTCATCATGATTATTATCACATTATAATCATCATTATTATCATCACATCATTATCATCATTATTACGGACACATTATTCTCAACATTATTACCGTCACATTACTATCATCATTATTATCAACGCGTTATTGTTATCATTATTATAATCTCATTATTATCATCATTAATACTGTCACATTATTGTCATCATTATTATCAACGCGTTATTGTTATCATTATTATAATCTCATTATTATCATCATTAATACTGTCACATTATTGTCATCATTATTACCGTCACGTTAGTATTATCTCTATACCGTCACATTATTATCATCATTATAACCGACACATTATTCTCATCAATATTATCGTCACATTAATATCACCACTATTATCGTCACCTTATTATAGTCATTATTATCAACGCGTTATTGTCATCGTTAATATATTGACATTATTATCATCATTAACATAGTCACATTATTATCGTCATTATTATCATCATTATTATCGTCACGTTATTATTATCACTATTATCGTCACATTATTATCATCATGATTTTCGGCACATTATTATCATTACTATTATCGTCACATTATTATCATCATTTTTATCAACGCGTTATTGTCATCGTTATTATAATCACATTATTATCATCATTATCAAAGTCTCATTATTATCATCATTTTTACCGTCACATTTAACATCTTTATTATCGTCATATTATTATTATCACTATTATCGTCACATTATTATCATCATTATTTTCAACGCGTTATTGTCATCGTTATTATAATCACATTATTATTATCATTAATAATGTCACATTATTGTCATCATTATTACCGTCACGTTAGTATTATCTTTATTACTGTCACATTATTATCATCATTATAACCGACACATTATTCTCATCAATATTATCGTCACATTATTATCATCACTATTATCGTCACATTATTATAGTCATTATTGTCACCGCGTTAATGCCATCGTTATTATTATCATATTACTATCATTATTAATATCGGTATATTATTGTCATCATTATTATCTTCACATTATTATCATCATTATTACGGTCACATTATTCTCATCATTATTATGGTCACATTATTCTCATCATTATTATCGTCACATTACTATCATCATTATTATCAACCCGTTATTGTCATCGTTATTATAAGCACATTATTATCATCATTATTATCATCACATTAATATCATCATTATTATCGTCATATTATTATCATCTTTATTATCGTCACATTATTATCATCATTATTTTCGGCGCATTATTATCCTCATTATTATCAACGCGTTATTGTCATCGTTATTATAATCACATTATTATCATCTTTATTATCATTACATTAATATCATCATTATTATCGTCACATTATTATCATCATAATTATCAACGCGTTATTTGCATCGTTCTTATAATCACATTATTATCATCATTATTATCATCACATTAATATCATCATTATTATAATCACATTATTATAATCATTAATACTGTCACATTGTTGTCATCATTATTGTCATCATTATTACCGTCACGTTAGTAATATCTTTATTACTGTCACATTATTATCATCATTATTACCGACACATTATTATATTACTATCATCATTAATATCGCTATATTACTATCATCATTAATATCGTCATATTATTATCATCTTTATTATCGTCACATTATTATCATCATTATTTTCGGCGCATTATTATCCTCATTATTATCAACGCGTTATTGTCATCGTTATTATAATCACATTATTATCATCATTATTATCATCACATTAATATCATCATTATTATCGTCACATTATTATCATCATTATTATCAACGCGTTATTGTCATCCTTATTATAATCACATTATTATCATCATTATTATCATCACATTAATATCATCATTATTATCGTCACATTATTATCATCATTATTATCAACGCGTTATTGTCATCGTTATTATAATCACATTATTATCGTCATTATTATCTTCACATTAATATCATCATTATTATCGTCACATTATTATCATCATAATTATCAACGCGTTATTGGCATCGTTCTTATAATCACATTATTATCATCATTATTATCATCACATTAATATCATTATTATTATAATCACATTATTATCATCATTAATAGTGTCACATTATTGTCATCATCATTATCATCATTATTACCGTCACGTTAGTATTATCTTTATTACTGTCACATTATTATCATCATTATTACCGACACATTATTATATTACAATCATCATTAATATCGGTATATTATTGTCATCATTATTATCATCACATTATTATCATCATTATTACGGTCACATTATTCTCATCATTATTATTGTCACATTATTCTCATCATTATTATCGTCACATATCTATCATCATTATTATAAGCGAGTTATTGTCATCGTTATAATTACACGTTATTATCATCATTATCAAAGTCACATTATTATCATCATTTTCATCGTCAAATTTATCATCATTATTATCGTCATATTATTATTATCACTATTATCGTCACATTATTATCATCATTATTATCAATGCGTTATTGTCATCGTTATTATAATAAAATTATTGTCATCATTAATATCGTCACATTATTGTCATCATTATTATCATCATATTATCATCATTATTACGGTCACATTATTCTCATCATTATTATCGTCTCATTATTATTGTATCATTATTATCATCACTATTATCGTCACATTATTATCATCATTATTATCAACGCGTTATTGTCATCGTTATTATAATCACATTATTATCATCATTATTATCATCACATTAATATCATCATTATTATCGTCACATTATTATCATCATTATTATCAACGCGTTATTGTCATCGTTATTATAATCACATTATTATCATCATTATTATCATCACATTAATATCATCATTATTATCGTCACATTATTATCATCACTATTATCGTCACATTATTATCATCATTATAACCGACACATTATTCTCATCAATATTATCGTCACATTCTTATCATCACTATTATCGTCACCTTATTATAGTCACTATTATCAACGCGTTAATGTCATCGTTATTATAATCATATTACTATCATCATTAATATCGTCATATTATTGTCATCATTATTATCATCACATTATTATCATCATTATTATCGTCACATTATTATCATCACTATTATCGTCATATTATTACCGTAACATTAATATCATCATTATTACAGTTAAATTATTCTCATCATTATTATCGTCACCTTATTATCATAATTATTTTCGGCACATTAATATCATCATTATTATCGTTACATTATTATCATCTATGATATCGTCACATTATAATCATCATTATTACATCCAATTATTATCCTCATTATTATCTACACATTATGTTCATCTTTATTATCGTCACAATATTATCATCATTATTATCAACGCGTCATTGTCATCGTTATTATCGTTACATTATTATCATAATTATTTTCGGCACATTATTATCATCATTAATACTTTCACATTATTGTCATCATTATTATCATCATTATTACCGTCACGTTAGTATTATCTTTATTACCGTCACAATATTATCGTTATTATAACCGAAACATTATTGTCATCAATATTATCGTTACATTATTATCATCACTATTATCGTCACATCATTGTCATCATTATTATTATCGTTATTATCATCATTTTATCGTCACATTATTATCATCTTTATTATCGTCATTTTATTATCATCATTATTACGGTCACATTATTCTCATCATTATTATCGTTATATTAATATCATCACTTTCACCGTCACATTATTATCATTATTATTATCAACGCGTTTTTGTCATCGTTATTATAATCACATTATTATCATTATTAACATATTAACATTATTATCGTCATTTTTATCGTCACATTATTCTCATCATTATTATCGTCACATTATTATCATCTATATTATCGTCACATTGTTATCATCATTATTACATCTAATTATTATCATCATTATTATCGACACATTATAATTCTCGTTATTATCGTTACTTTATTATCATCATTATTTAATTCTCAATATTATCATCATTATAATCGTCACATTATTATCATCATTATTTTCGGCACATTATTATCATCATTATTATTATCAAACTTATTATCATCACTATTATAGTCACATTATTATCATCATTATTATCGTCACACATATTATCAACATTATTATCTTCACGTTATTATAATCATTATTATCGACACATTATAATCATCTTTTATATTGCTACTTAATTATCATCATTATTATATTCACATTATTAACATTATTTTTACCGTCACATTATTTTCATCAATATTATCGTCACTTTATTATCATCACTATTATCGTCACATTATTATCATCATTATTTTCGTTACATTATTATCATCATTACTTTCGGTACATTATTATAATCATTATTGTCGTCACATTATTATCATCTTTATTACCGTCAAGTTTATATCATTATTATTATCATCACATTATTGTTATCATTATTATTATCACATTATTATCATCATTATTATCGACACATTATTGTCATCATTACAATCATCACATTATTGTGTTACGTCCCGTTCCGTACGGGCCTCAAAAAAAAAAGTCTAATCTTTAATTGAGAGGAGTTCCTGCTTTTTACGGGATTTTACGCCTTTTGGCTGTACCCTGCAACGCGCAGTTCTTAGCCTGGGAAGGCCCGGCGATAGGTCACGTTGAACTTTTGTTGACGCTTACCGCGTGTACCTTATTCTTCCTTTGTCATGTGGACTAGATACCGTTTAGTCCGTGGGTCGCCGGCAGGAAGCTGATCCAAGTGGTAAACGGCCTTCGGGCAGCTTACTCGAATTAGGCAATACTCCACCGAGGTCGTTCCTGGCTGCCGGTTGTCGTGGAAGGCCCTTGTAGATTGCCTGTGGTCTTCCGTTTTCTTGTGCTTTGCTGCGTTGAGTGCGGCGTTATGCGCTAATTGAACGTGGCTTGGCACGTTCCTGGCGTCGCGGTACTAGTTACCGGCTTACACGTTTCTGACGTCGCGATTCGATTCACCGGCTTACACGCGTTTTGTTTTATCCCCAATATGGGTTGATAGTTATCTCCCGAATAATAAGATTGCAGCAGACGGCGATAATAATGCTTCCATCCACCACGACGTATCCTCCGCATGGAGGTTTAGGTTGGAAGAGTGATGGCTTTGCGTCTTGTAGAGTAGGACCCGGGCGACTCGTACGCCCCGATAGTTCTAGGAATTAAGGATTTCAAACCCGGTCGACTCGTACGCCCCGATAGTTCTAGGATTTAAGAAGTTCGAACCCGGGCGACTAGTACGCCCCGATAGTTCTAAGGTTAAAGAAATGGTTTAAGAACTTGTCGACCACTCGTTTTGGCGTTTGAAGGCACTTGTATCGCAAGGACGATATGACCGGAGAAATTACTCAGAGAGCTTACAGTCCCGTATTAAACTTAACAATTATTTATTTCGATATAGTATGTTAACAAAGTGTATAAGCGAGAAATGAGTGCTATGGCGTAGACTGTTAAGTGTGTCGATGTAAATCCAACGAGGAGCGGCCCTTCTGTTCCTTTTATGCGGGTACTAGCGGCGGCGGCTCGGCGTCGGCTCGGCGTCGGCTAGGCGTCGGCGGCTCGACCGTAGGATGGTATTGATTGGCCGGCGTCATCCCTACTCTCGTCTGCGTACGGCGGCTCGGTGCGCGCAGAACTCAACCGCGTCAGGCCGGTGGCGGTGATGAAGCGTCTAGCGTTAGCGTCGTGGCTCGGCGTCAGCTGATCGGCACGTGTGTATTGACCTAGGTCCGTGTGAGCGTCGGCTGCGCTATGTGTTGTGCTGAAGGTCCGTGTCTATCCCTAAGGCGCGCGAGGCGACCATTCGTGGAGAGGTCCCGGACGCTCCCGACGGGCATGTAGTTCCCGTATGGGGCGCATGGTGACCAATTGTGAAGAGGCGACGCACATTCCTGGCGGCCGCGTGGTTTCCGTAAGGAGCACGTGACGGTCATGTGTCGGCGAGTGTTAATGTGTGACGCAAGCGCGTTCAAGCGTGTACAAAATTTTATCTACTAAGTATTATTAATATTCGTACCATTTTAAATGTAAGATGTCCCGTTTTAATATTAGTATAGATATAGTTTATATTATTCGTGTATTAACATTATTATTAGTAAATGTAATAAATGACTCCCTATAGAGCGGGCACGAGGATTGTGATATATAATAATGTTAGTAGAATAAAGTATAAAAATAAAGTATGTGTTACAAGTTCTCTTATCCTAGCCTTAGAATTTATAATTGGTCGTTTGCTCTTGCGGAACTTATGTTTTTTTATAGTCCTTTGACACTGGGTGACGTAACAATATTATTAACGTTGTTATTATTATCGTCGTTGTTATATCGTTGTTATTATTATCGTTCTTATTATATCGTTCTTTTTATTATTATTGTAGTTATAATTATCGTTTTTTTATAACGTTGTTATTATTATCGTTGTTTGTATTATCGTTGTCATTATTATGGTGGTTATTATTATCGTTCTTATTATAATGTTCTTTATTTTATCGTTCTTATAATATCGATGATATTATTATCGTGGTTATTATTATAGTTGTTATTATTAACGTTCTTTATATAATTAACGTTGTTATTAATTTGTTGTTATTTTTATAGTGGTTATTATTATCGTTGTTATTATTATCGTCGATATAATATCGTACTTAACATAATTTACGTTGATATTATTATCGGTGTTATTAACACCGTTGTTATTATTATCGTTGTTATTATTATCGATGATATTATTATCGTGGTTATTATTATCGTTGTTAATATTATCGTCGATATAATATCTTTCTTTACATAATTTACGTTGATATTATTATCGTTGATATTAACACCGTTATTATTATCGTTGTTATTATTATCGATGATATTATTATTCTTATTATTATTATACTTGTTATTATTATCGTTATTATAATTATCGATGTTATTATTATCGTTGCTATTATTATCGTTGTTATTACAACGTTCTTTGTGTTAAAATCGTTGTTATTATTATCATTCTTTATATTATTATAGTTGTTATTATTATCGTTGATATTATCATCGTTATTAATATATGGTTATAGGAATTACAATCTTTGTTATTAATACCGTTGTCAAATATATCGTTCTAGTTATTACTATCTTTGTTATTGTATCGTTCTTATATTATTAACATTGACTTATATCGTTCCTTATATCATTAACGTTGTTATTATTATCATTGTTATTATAACGTTCTTTATGTTATTTACGTGTTATTACATAGTTGTTATTATTAACATTGTTATTCTTACGATTGTTATAATTATATGCAGATAATAATGATGAAAATAATGTAATGATGATAATGATGAAAATAATGTGATGATAATAATGATGATAATAAGGTAAAGATAATAAAATGATAAAAATGTGATGATAATAATGACGACAATAACGACGAATATAACAACGATAATAACGACGATAATAACGACGATAATAACGATGATAATAAGGAGGATAATAACAACGATATTAACAACGACAATAATGACGATAATAAAGACGATAATAACGACGATAATGACGACAATAATAACGGCGAAAATAACGACAATGATAATCACGATAATAACGAAGATAGTGACGACGATATTAACGACGATAATATCGACGATAATAACGACGATAATCTCGAAGATAATAACGAAGATAATAACGACGATAATAACAACGATAGTAACGGTGAGGATGATAATTACGATGATAATAACGATGATTACAAGGAGGATAATAACTACGATAATAACGAGGATAATAATGACCATAATAACGACGAAAATAGCGACGATAATAACGCCGATAATAACAACGATCATAGCGACGATAATAACGACGATAATAAGGACGATAATAACGACGATAATAACGACGATATCAACGATGATAATGACGATAATAACGACGATATTAACGAAGATAATTATGACAATAATAACGACGATAATAACAACAATATTAACGATGATAATTATGAGGATAATAACGACGATAACAACGACGACAATAACGACGATAATAACAAAGATAATAACGACGATAATAACGAAGATAATTATGACAATAATAACGACGATAATAACGACGATAATTATGACGATAATAACGACGATAATAACGACGATAATAACAACGATAGTAATGACGATAAGAACGACGATAATTACGGCGATTATAACGACGATAATAACAACGATAATAACAACGATTATAACGACGATAATAAAGAAGATAATTACGACGACAATAACAACGATAATAACAACGATAATAACGACGATAATAACGACGATTATAACGACGATAATAACAACGATAATAACACCGATTATAACGACGATAATTACGAAGAAAATAACGATCAAAATAACGACGATAATAACGACGATATTAACGATTATAATCATGAGGATAATATCGACGATGACAACGATGACAATGACGTAAATAGCGACGATAATAACGACGATAATAACGACGATAATAACGATGACAATGACGATAATAACGACGATAATAACGACGATAATAACGACGATAATAACGATGACAATGACGATAATAACGGCGATAATAACGACGATATTAACAACGATAATAACGATGATAATAACGGCGATTATAACGACGTTAATAACAACGATTATTACGACGATATTAACGAAGAAAATTACGACGAAAATAACGACGATAATAACGACGATAATAACGATGACAATGACGACAATAACGACGATAATAACGACGATATTAACGACGATAAGAACGACATTAATAACGGCGATTATAACGACGATAATAACAACGATAATAACAACGATTATAACGACGATAATAACGAAGAAAATTACGACTAAAATAACGACGATAATTACGACGATAATAACGACGATAACAACGATGATAATGACGTTAATAACGACGATAATAACGTCGATAATAAGGACGATAATAACGACGATTATATAGACGATAACAACGTTGATAATGACTATAAAAACGACGATTATAACGACAACATTAACGACGATAATATCTATGATAATAACGACAATATTAACGATGATAATGACAATAATAACAAAGATAATAACGACAATAATAACGACGATAATTATGAGGATAATAAGAAAGATAACAACGATGACAATGACGATAATAACGACGATAATAACGACGAAAATACCGACGATAATAACGACGATATTAACGACGATAATAACGACGATAATATCGACAATATTAACAAAGATAATGACGATAATAACGACGATAATAACGATATTATTAACGATGATAATGACGATAATAACGACGATAATAAGGACGATAATAACGACATTATTAACGACAATAATAACGAAGATAATTATGAGGATAATAAGGATTGTAACAACGATGATAATGACGATAATAACGACGATAATAACGACAATATTAACGATGATAATGACGATAATAACGACGATATTAAGGAGGATAATAACGACGATAATAACGTCGATAATAACGACGATAATAACGACGATAATATCGACAATGAAAACAAAAATAATTTTGAGAATATTAAGGACGATAACAACGATGATAATGACGATAATAACGACGATAAAAACGTCGATAATAACGACGATAATAACGACGATATTAACGACAATAATAACGAAGATAATTTTGAGGATAATAAGGACGATAACAACGATGATAATGACGATAATAACGACGATATTAACGACGATGATTATGAGGATAATAACGACGATAACAACGATGATAATGACGATAATAACGACGATATTGACGAAGATAATTATGAGGATAATAACAACGAGGATAATAAAGAAGATATTAACGACGATAATGACGACTAAAATAACGACGAAAATATCGACGATAATAACGACGATAATAACGACGATAATAGCGATGATAATGACAAAATATCGACGATATTAACGACGATAATTATGAGGATAATAACGACGATAATAACGACGATAATAGCGATGATAATAACGTTGATTATAACGACGATAATAACGTTATATCGAAGATAATAACGACGATAATAACGACGATAATAGCGATGATAATAACGTTGATTATAACGACGATAATAACGTTATATCGAAGATAATAACGACGATAATAACGACGATAATATCGACGATAATAACGACGATAACAACGATGTTAATGACGATAATAACGACGATATAAACGACGATAATTATGAGGATAATAACGACGATAACAACGATGATAATGACGATAATAACGACGATATTAACGACGATAATTATGAGGATAATAACGACGATAACAACGATGTTAATGACGATAATAACGACGATATTAACGACGATAATTATGAGGATAATAACGACGATAACAACGATGATAATGATGATAATAACGACGATATTAACGACGATGATTATGAGGATAATAACGACGATAACAACGATGATAATGACGATAATAACAACGATATTAACGACGATAATTATGAGGATAATAACAACAAGGATAATAACGACGAATTTAACGACGATAATGACGACTAAAATAACGACGAAAATATCGACGATAATAACGACGATAATAACGACGATAACAACAATGATAATGACAAAATAACGACGATATTAACGACGATAATTATGAGGATAATAACGACGATAATAACGACGATAATAACGACAATAATAGCGATGATAATAACGTTGATTATAACGACGATAATAACGTTATATCGAAGATAATAACGACGATAATAACGACGATAATAGCGATGATAATAACGTTGATTATAACGACGATAATAACGTTATATCGAAGATAATAACGACGAAAATAACGACGATAATAACGACGATAATAACGACGATAATAACGACGATAATAGCAATGATAATAACGTTGATTATAACGATGATAATAACGTTATATCGAAGATAATAACGACAATAATAACTACGATAATATCGACGATAATAACTACGATAAAAACGATGTTAATGACGATAATATCGACGATATTAACGACGATAATAACGTTATATCGTAGATAATAACGAAAATAATAACTACGATAATATCGACGATAATAACTACGATAAGAAAAATGATAATGACGATAATAACGACGATATTAACGACGATAATTATGAGGATAATAACGACGATAACAACGATGATAATGACGATAATAACGACGATATAAACGACGATAATTGTGAGGAAAATAACGACGATAACAACGATGATAATGACGATAATAACGACGATTTTAATGACGATAATTATGAGGATAATAACGACGATAACAATGATGATAATGATGATAATAACGACGATATTAACGACGATAATTATGAGGATAATAATGACCTTAACAACGATGATAATGACGATAATAACGACGATATTAACGACGATAATGACGACGATAATAACTATGATAATGACGATATTAACGACGATAACAACGATGATAATGACAATAATAACGACGATATTAACGACGATATTAACGACGATAATGACGTTGTTAATGACGATAATAACGACGATATTAACGACGATAAATATGAGGATAATAACGACGATATTAACGACGATAATTATGAGGATAATAACGACGATAATAACGACGATAATAACGACGATAGCAGCCATGATAATGATAGAATAACGACAATATTAACGACGATAATTATGAGGACAATAACGACGATAATAACGACGATAATAGCGATGATAATAACGTTGATTATAACGACGTTAATAACGTTATATCGAAGATAATAACGACGATAATAACGACGATAATAACGACGATAATAGCGATGATAATGACAAAATATCGACGATATTAACGACGATAATTATGAGAATAATAACGACGATAATAACGATGATAATAGCAATGATAATAACGTTGATTATAACGACGATAATAACGTTATATCGAAGATAATAAAGACGATAATAACGACGATTATATCGACGATAATAACGACGATAACAACGATGTTAATGACGATAATAACGACGATATTAACGACGACATTATCGACGATAATTTTGACGACAATAACGACGATAACATCAATGATAATGACGATAATAACGACGGTATTAACGACGATAATTATGAGGAAATTAACGACGATAACAACGATGATAATGCCGATAATAACGACGATAATTATGAGTATATTAACGACGATATCAACGATGATAATGACGATAATGACGACGATATTAACGACGATAATTATGAAAATAATAACGACGATATCAACGATGATAATGACGATAATAACGACGATAATTATGAGGATAATAACGACGTTAACAACGATGATAATGACGATAATGACGACGATATTAACAACGATAATTATGAGGATAATAACGACGATAACAACGATGATAATGACGATAATAACGTCGATAATTATGAGGATAATAACAACGATAACAACGATGATAATAACGACGATATTAACGACGATAATGACGACTATAATAACGACGATAATGTCGATGATAATAACGACGAATATAAAGATGATAATAGCGATGATAATAACGTTGATTATAACGCCGATAATTACGTTATATCGAAGATAATAACGACGATAACAACGATGATAATGACGGAATAACGATGATATTAACGACGATAATTATGAGGATAATAACGACTATAATAACGACGATAATAAAAACGATAATAGCGATGATAATGACAAAATATCGACGATATTAACGACGATAATTATGAGTATAATAACGACGATAATAACGACGATAATAACGACGATATTAAGGACGATAATTTTGACGATAATAACGATGACAATGACGATAATAACGGCGATAATAACGACGATATTAACAACGATAATAACGATGATAATAACGGCGATTATAACGACGTTAATAACAACGATTATTACGACGATATTAACGAAGATAATTACGAAGAAAATAACGACGATAATAACGACGATAATAACGATGACAATGACGACAATAACGACGATAATAACGACGATATTAACGACGATAAGAACGACATTAATAACGGCGATTATAACGACGATAATAACAACGATAATAACAACGATTATAACGACGATAATAACGAAGAAAATTACGACTAAAATAACGACGATAATTACGACGATAATAACGACGATATTAACGATGACAATGACGACAATAACGACGATCATAACGACGATAATAACGACGATAATAGCGATAATAATAACGTTGATTATAACAACGATAATAACGTTATATCGAAGATAATAACGACAATAATAACTACGATAATATCGACGATAATAACTACGATAAAAACGATGTTAATGAAGTTAATAACGACGATATTAACGACGATAATAACGTTATATCGAAGATAATAACGACAATAATAACTACGATAATATCGACGATAATAACTACGATAAAAACGATGTTAATGACGATAATAACGACGATTTTAACGACGATAATTATGAGGATAATAACGACGATAACAACGATGATAATGATGATGATAACGACGATATTAACGATGATAATTATGAGGATAATTACGACCTTAACAACGATGATAATGACGATAATAACGACGATGTTAACGACGATTATTATGAGGATAATAACGACGATAATAACGATGACAATGACGATAATAAAGACGATATTAACGACGATAATTATGAGGATAATAACGACGATATCAACGATGATAAGGACGATAATAACGACGATAATTATGAGGATAATAACGAAGATATCAACGATTATAATGACGATAATAACGACGATATTAACTACGATAATTATGAGGATAATAACGACGATAACAACGATGATAATGACGATAATAACGACGATATTAACGACGATAATTATGAGGATAATAACAACGATAACAACGATGATAATAACGACGATATTAACGACGATAATAGCGATGATAATAACGTTGATTATAACGACGATAATAACATTATATCGAAGATAATAACGGCGATAATAACGACGATATTGACAAAATAACGACGATAACAACGACGATAATAGCGATGATAATAACGTTGATTATAACGACGATAATAACGTTATATCGAAGATAATAACGACAATAATAACTACGATAACATCGACGATAATAACTACGATAAAAACGATGTTAATGACGATAATAACGACGATATAAACGACGATAATTATGTGGATAATAACGACGATAACAACAATGATAATGACGATAATAACGACGATATTAACGACGATAATTATGAGGATAATAACAACGATAACAACGATTAGAATAACGACGATATTAACGACGATAATTTTGAGGATAATAACGACGATAATAACGACGATATTAAGGACGATAATTTTGACGATAATAACTATGATAATGACGATATTAACGACGATAACAACTATGATAATGACAAATATAACGACGATATTAACGACGATAATTATGAGGATAATAACGACGATAACAACGATGATAATGACGATAATAACGACGATATTAACGACGATAATAACGATGATAATAATGACGATAATTATGAGGATAATAACGACGATAACAACTATGATAATGAAGATAATAACGACTATATTAAAGACGATAATTATGAGGATAATAACAACGATAACAACGATTATAATAACGACGATATTAACGACGATAATAACGACGATATTAACGACGATAATTATGAGGATAATAACGACAATACCAACAATGATAATGACGATAATAACGACGATATTAACGACGATAATAACGATGATAATAATGTTGATTACAACGACGATAATAACGTTATATCAGAGATAATAACGACGATTTTAACGACGATAATAGCGATGATAATAACGTTGATAATAACGACGATAATAACGTTATATCGAAGATAATTACGACGATAATAACGACGATAATATCGACGATATTAACGACGATAACAAAGATGATAATGACGATAATAACGACGATATTAACGACGATAATTATGAAGATAATAACGACAATAACAACGATGACAATGACGATAATAACGATGATAATAACGTTGATTATAACGACGATATTAACGATGATTATTATGAGGATAATAACGACGATAACAACGATGATAATGACGATAATAACGACGATAATTATGAGGATAATAACGACGATAATAACGATGATAATAACGACGATAATAACGACGATATTACCGACGATAATTATGAGGATAATAACGGTGATAATAACGACGATAATAACGACGATAATAGCGATGATAATAAAGTTGATTATAACGACGATAATAACGTTAGATCGAAGATAATAACGACGATAATAACGACAATAATAACGACGATAATAACGACGATAATAGCGATGATAATAACGTTGATTATAACGACGATATTAGAGACGATTATTATGAGGATAATAACGACGATAACAACGATGATAATGACGATAATAACAACGATATTAACGACGATAATTATGAGGATAATAACGACGATAGTGACGATGATAATAACGACGATAATAACGACGATATTAACGACGATAATTATGAGGATAATAACGGTATAATAACGAAGATAATAACGACGATAATAGCGATGATAATAAAGTTGATTATAATTATGATAATAACGTTAGATCGAAGATAATAACGGCGATAATAACGACGATATTGACAAAATAACGACGATATTAACGACGATAATAGCGATAATAATAACGTTGATTATAACAACGATAATAACGTTATATCGAAGATAATAACGACAATAATAACTACGATAATATCGACGATAATAACTACGATAAAAACGATGTTAATGAAGTTAATAACGACGATATTAACGACGATAATAACGTTATATCGAAGATAATAACGACAATAATAACTACGATAATATCGACGATAATAACTACGATAAAAACGATGTTAATGACGATAATAACGACGATTTTAACGACGATAATTATGAGGATAATAACGACGATAACAACGATGATAATGACGATAATAACGACGATATTAACGACGATTATTATGAGGATAATAACGACGATAATAACGATGACAATGACGATAATAAAGACGATATTAACGACGATAATTATGAGGATAATAACGACGATATCAACGATGATAAGGACGATAATAACGACGATAATTATGAGGATAATAACGAAGATAACAACGATTATAATGACGATAATAACGACGATATTAACTACGATAATTATGAGGATAATAACGACGATAACAACGATGATAATGACGATAATAACGACGATATTAACGACGATAATTATGAGGATAATAACAACGATAACAACGATGATAATAACGACGATATTAACGACGATAATAGCGATGATAATAACGTTGATTATAACGACGATAATAACATTATATCGAAGATAATAACGACAATAATAACTACGATAATATCGACGATAATAACTACGATAAAAACGATGTTAATGACGATAATAACGACGATTTTAACGACGATAATTATGAGGATAATAACGACGATAACAACGATGATAATGATGATGATAACGACGATATTAACGATGATAATTATGAGGATAATTACGACCTTAACAACGATGATAATGACGATAATAACGACGATATTAACGACGATAATTATGAGGATAATAATTACGATAACAAAGATGATAATGACGATAATAACGACGATATTAACGGCGATAATTATGAGGATAATAACGACGATAACAACGATGATAATGACGATAATAACGACGATATTAACGACGATTATTATGAGGATAATAACGACGATAATAACGATGACAATGACGATAATAAAGACGATATTAACGACGATAATTATGAGGATAATAACGACGATATCAACGATGATAAGGACGATAATAACGACGATAATTATGAGGATAATAACGAAGATAACAACGATTATAATGACGATAATAACGACGATATTAACTACGATAATTATGAGGATAATAACGACGATAACAACGATGATAATGACGATAATAACGACGATATTAACGACGATAATTATGAGGATAATAACAACGATAACAACGATGATAATAACGACGATATTAACGACGATAATAGCGATGATAATAACGTTGATTATAACGACGATAATAACGTTATATCGAAGATAATAACGACAATAAAAACTACGATAATATCGACGATAATAACTACGATAAAAACGATGTTAATGACGATAATATCGACGATATTAACGACGATAATAACGTTATATCGTAGATAATAACGAAAATAATAACTACGATAATATCGACGATAATAACTACGATAAGAAAAATGATAATGACGATAATAACGACGATATTAACGACGATAATTATGAGGATAATAACGACGATAACAACGATGATAATGACGATAATAACGACGATATAAACGACGATAATTGTGAGGAAAATAACGACGATAAATACGATGATAATGACGATAATAACGACGATTTTAATGACGATAATTATGAGGATAATAACGACGATAACAATGATGATAATGATGATAATAACGACGATATTAACGACGATAATTATGAGGATAATAATGACCTTAACAACGATGATAATGACGATAATAACGACGATATTAACGACGATAATGACGACGATAATAACTATGATAATGACGATATTAACGAAGATAACAACGATGATAATGACAATAATAACGACGATATTAACGACGACATTATCGACGATAATTTTGACGACAATAACGACGATAACATCAATGATAATGACGATAATAACGACGGTATTAACGACGATAATTATGAGGAAATTAACGACGATAACAACGATGATAATGCCGATAATAACGACGATAATTATGAGTATATTAACGACGATATCAACGATGATAATGACGATAATGACGACGATATTAACGACGATAATTATGAAAATAATAACGACGATATCAACGATGATAATGACGATAATAACGACGATAATTATGAGGATAATAACGACGTTAACAACGATGATAATGACGATAATGACGACGATATTAACAACGATAATTATGAGGATAATAACGACGATAACAACGATGATAATGACGATAATAACGTCGATAATTATGAGGATAATAACAACGATAACAACGATGATAATAACGACGATATTAACGACGATAATGACGACTATAATAACGACGATAATGTCGATGATAATAACGACGAATATAAAGATGATAATAGCGATGATAATAACGTTGATTATAACGCCGATAATTACGTTATATCGAAGATAATAACGACGATAACAACGATGATAATGACGGAATAACGATGATATTAACGACGATAATTATGAGGATAATAACGACTATAATAACGACGATAATAAAAACGATAATAGCGATGATAATGACAAAATATCGACGATATTAACGACGATAATTATGAGTATAATAACGACGATAATAACGACGATAATAACGACGATATTAAGGACGATAATTTTGACGATAATAACGATGACAATGACGATAATAACGGCGATAATAACGACGATATTAACAACGATAATAACGATGATAATAACGGCGATTATAACGACGTTAATAGCAACGATTATTACGACGATATTAACGAAGATAATTACGAAGAAAATAACGACGATAATAACGACGATAATAACGATGACAATGACGACAATAACGACGATAATAACGACGATATTAACGACGATAAGAACGACATTAATAACGGCGATTATAACGACGATAATAACAACGATAATAACAACGATTATAACGACGATAATAACGAAGAAAATTACGACTAAAATAACGACGATAATTACGACGATAATAACGACGATAATAGCGATAATAATAACGTTGATTATAACAACGATAATAACGTTATATCGAAGATAATAACGACAATAATAACTACGATAATATCGACGATAATAACTACGAAAAAAACGATGTTAATGAAGTTAATAACGACGATATTAACGACGATAATAACGTTATATCGAAGATAATAACGACAATAATAACTACGATAATATCGACGATAATAACTACGATAAAAACGATGTTAATGACGATAATAACGACGATTTTAACGACGATAATTATGAGGATAATAACGACGATAACAACGATGATAATGATGATGATAACGACGATATTAACGATGATAATTATGAGGATAATTACGACCTTAACAACGATGATAATGACGATAATAACGACGATATTAACGACGATAATTATGAGGATAATAATTACGATAACAAAGATGATAATGACGATAATAACGACGATATTAACGGCGATAATTATGAGGATAATAACGACGATAACAACGATGATAATGACGATAATAACGACGATGTTAACGACGATTATTATGAGGATAATAACGACGATAATAACGATGACAATGACGATAATAAAGACGATATTAACGACGATAATTATGAGGATAATAACGACGATATCAACGATGATAAGGACGATAATAACGACGATAATTATGAGGATAATAACGAAGATATCAACGATTATAATGACGATAATAACGACGATATTAACTACGATAATTATGAGGATAATAACGACGATAACAACGATGATAATGACGATAATAACGACGATATTAACGACGATAATTATGAGGATAATAACAACGATAACAACGATGATAATAACGACGATATTAACGACGATAATAGCGATGATAATAACGTTGATTATAACGACGATAATAACATTATATCGAAGATAATAACGGCGATAATAACGACGATATTGACAAAATAACGACGATAACAACGACGATAATAGCGATGATAATAACGTTGATTATAACGACGATAATAACGTTATATCGAAGATAATAACGACAATAATAACTACGATAACATCGACGATAATAACTACGATAAAAACGATGTTAATGACGATAATAACGACGATATAAACGACGATAATTATGTGGATAATAACGACGATAACAACAATGATAATGACGATAATAACGACGATATTAACGACGATAATTATGAGGATAATAACAACGATAACAACGATTAGAATAACGACGATATTAACGACGATAATTTTGAGGATAATAACGACGATAATAACGACGATATTAAGGACGATAATTTTGACGATAATAACTATGATAATGACGATATTAACGACGATAACAACTATGATAATGACAAATATAACGACGATATTAACGACGATAATTATGAGGATAATAACGACGATAACAACGATGATAATGACGATAATAACGACGATATTAACGACGATAATAACGATGATAATAATGACGATAATTATGAGGATAATAACGACGATAACAACTATGATAATGAAGATAATAACGACTATATTAAAGACGATAATTATGAGGATAATAACAACGATAACAACGATTATAATAACGACGATATTAACGACGATAATAACGACGATATTAACGACGATAATTATGAGGATAATAACGACAATAACAACAATGATAATGACGATAATAACGACGATATTAACGACGATAATAACGATGATAATAATGTTGATTACAACGACGATAATAACGTTATATCAGAGATAATAACGACGATTTTAACGACGATAATAGCGATGATAATAACGTTGATAATAACGACGATAATAACGTTATATCGAAGATAATTACGACGATAATAACGACGATAATATCGACGATATTAACGACGATAACAAAGATGATAATGACGATAATAACGACGATATTAACGACGATAATTATGAAGATAATAACGACAATAACAACGATGACAATGACGATAATAACGATGATAATAACGTTGATTATAACGACGATATTAACGATGATTATTATGAGGATAATAACGACGATAACAACGATGATAATGACGATAATAACGACGATAATTATGAGGATAATAACGACGATAATAACGATGATAATAACGACGATAATAACGACGATATTACCGACGATAATTATGAGGATAATAACGGTGATAATAACGACGATAATAACGACGATAATAGCGATGATAATAAAGTTGATTATAACGACGATAATAACGTTAGATCGAAGATAATAACGACGATAATAACGACAATAATAACGACGATAATAACGACGATAATAGCGATGATAATAACGTTGATTATAACGACGATATTAGAGACGATTATTATGAGGATAATAACGACGATAACAACGATGATAATGACGATAATAACAACGATATTAACGACGATAATTATGAGGATAATAACGACGATAGTGACGATGATAATAACGACGATAATAACGACGATATTAACGACGATAATTATGAGGATAATAACGGTATAATAACGAAGATAATAACGACGATAATAGCGATGATAATAAAGTTGATTATAATTATGATAATAACGTTAGATCGAAGATAATAACGGCGATAATAACGACGATATTGACAAAATAACGACGATATTAACGACGATAATAGCGATAATAATAACGTTGATTATAACAACGATAATAACGTTATATCGAAGATAATAACGACAATAATAACTACGATAATATCGACGATAATAACTACGATAAAAACGATGTTAATGAAGTTAATAACGACGATATTAACGACGATAATAACGTTATATCGAAGATAATAACGACAATAATAACTACGATAATATCGACGATAATAACTACGATAAAAACGATGTTAATGACGATAATAACGACGATTTTAACGACGATAATTATGAGGATAATAACGACGATAACAACGATGATAATGACGATAATAACGACGATATTAACGACGATTATTATGAGGATAATAACGACGATAATAACGATGACAATGACGATAATAAAGACGATATTAACGACGATAATTATGAGGATAATAACGACGATATCAACGATGATAAGGACGATAATAACGACGATAATTATGAGGATAATAACGAAGATAACAACGATTATAATGACGATAATAACGACGATATTAACTACGATAATTATGAGGATAATAACGACGATAACAACGATGATAATGACGATAATAACGACGATATTAACGACGATAATTATGAGGATAATAACAACGATAACAACGATGATAATAACGACGATATTAACGACGATAATAGCGATGATAATAACGTTGATTATAACGACGATAATAACATTATATCGAAGATAATAACGACAATAATAACTACGATAATATCGACGATAATAACTACGATAAAAACGATGTTAATGACGATAATAACGACGATTTTAACGACGATAATTATGAGGATAATAACGACGATAACAACGATGATAATGATGATGATAACGACGATATTAACGATGATAATTATGAGGATAATTACGACCTTATCAACGATGATAATGACGATAATAACGACGATATTAACGACGATAATTATGAGGATAATAATTACGATAACAAAGATGATAATGACGATAATAACGACGATATTAACGGCGATAATTATGAGGATAATAACGACGATAACAACGATGATAATGACGATAATAACGACGATATTAACGACGATTATTATGAGGATAATAACGACGATAATAACGATGACAATGACGATAATAAAGACGATATTAACGACGATAATTATGAGGATAATAACGACGATATCAACGATGATAAGGACGATAATAACGACGATAATTATGAGGATAATAACGAAGATAACAACGATTATAATGACGATAATAACGACGATATTAACTACGATAATTATGAGGATAATAACGACGATAACAACGATGATAATGACGATAATAACGACGATATTAACGACGATAATTATGAGGATAATAACAACGATAACAACGATGATAATAACGACGATATTAACGACGATAATAGCGATGATAATAACGTTGATTATAACGACGATAATAACGTTATATCGAAGATAATAACGACAATAAAAACTACGATAATATCGACGATAATAACTACGATAAAAACGATGTTAATGAAGTTAATAACGACGATATTAACGACGATAATAACGTTATATCGAAGATAATAACGACAATAATAACTATGATAATATTGACGATAATAACTACGATAACAACGATGATAATGACGATAATAACGACGATATTAACGACAATAATTATGAGGATAATAACAACGATAACAACAATTATAATAACGACGATATTAACGACGATAATAACGACGATATTAACGACGATAATTATGAAGATAATAACGACAATAACAACGATGATAATGACGATAATAACGACGATATTAACGACGACAATTATGAGGATAATAACGACGATAATAACGACGATAATAGCGATGATAATAAAGTTGATTATAACGACGATAATAACGTTAGATCGAAGATAATAACGGCGATAATAACGACGATATTGACAAAATAACGACGACATTAACGACGATAATAGCGATGATAATAACGTTGATTATAACGACGATAATAACGTTATGTCGAAGATAATAACGACTATAATAACGACGATAACAAGAATGAAAATGACAAAATAACGACGATATTAACGACGATAATTATGAGGATAATAACGACGATAATAACGATGATAATAACGACGATAATAACGACGATATTAACGACGATAATTATGAGGATATTAACGACGATAACAACGATGATAATGACGATAATTACGACGATAATATCGACGAAAATACCGTCGATAATAACGACGACATTAACGACGATAATTTTGACGATAATAGCTATGATAATGACGATATTAACGATGATAACAACGATGATAATGACGATAGTAACGACAATATTAACGACGATATTAACGACGATAATTATAACGATAATAACAACGATAATAACGATGATAATTATGACGATATTGACGACGAAAATAATGATGATAATAACGACGACATTATCGACGATAATATTGACGGCAATAACGACGATAAAAACGATGATAATGACGATAATAACGACGATATTAACGACGATTATTATGAGGATAATAACGACGATAACAACCATGATAATGACGATAATAACGACGATATTAACGACGATAATTATGAGGATAATAACGACGATAATAACGATGATAATAACGACGATAATAACGATGATAATGACAAAATAACGACGATATTAACGACGATAATTTTGAGGATAATAACGACGATAATAACGACGATAATATCGACGATAATAACGACGATAAAAACGATGTTAATGACGATAATAACGACAATATTAACGACGATTATTATGAGAATAATAACGACGATAACAACGATGATAATGACAATAATAACGACGATATTAACGACGATAATTATGAGGATAATAACGACGATAATAACGACGATAATAACGAGGATTATTATAGCGATGATAATAATGTTGATTATAACGACGATAATATCGTTATATCGAAGATAATAACGACGATAATAACGACGATAATAGCGATGATAATAACGTTGATTATAACGACGATAATAACGTTATATCGAAGATAATTACGACGATAATAACGACGATAATATCGACGATAATAACGACGATAACAACGATGTTAATGACGATAATAACGACGATATAAACGACGATAATTATGTGGATAAAAACGACGATAACAACAATGATAATGACGATAATAACGACGATATTAACGACGATAATTATGAGGATAATAACAACGATAACAACGATTAGAATAACGACGATATTAACGACGAAAATTTTGAGGATAATAACGACGATAATAACGACGATATTAAGGACGATAATTTTGACGATAATAACTATGATAATGACGATATTAACGACGATAACAACTATGATAATGACAAATATAACGACGATATTAACGACGATAATTATGAGGATAATAACGACGATAACAACGATGATAATGACGATAATAACGACGATATTAACGACGATAATAACGATGATAATAATTACGATAATTATGAGGATAATAACGACGATAACAACTATGATAATGAAGATAATAACGACTATATTAACGACGATAATTATGAGGATAATAACAACTATAACAACGATTATAATAACGACGATATTAACGACGATAATAACGACGATATTAACGACGATAATTATGAGGATAATAACGACAATAACAACGATGATAATGACGATAATAACGACGATATTAACGACGATAATAACGATGATAATAATGTTGATTACAACGACGATAATAACGTTATATCAGAGATAATAACGACGATAATAACGATGAAAATAGCGATGATAATAACGTTGATAATAACGACGATAATAACGTTATATCGAAGATAATTACGACGATAATAACGACGATAATATCGACGATATTAACGACGATAACAAAGATGATAATGACGATAATAACGACGATATTAACGACGATAATTATGAAGATAATAACGACAATAACAACGATGACAATGACGATAATAACGATGATAATAACGTTGATTATAACGACGATATTAACGACGATTATTATGAGGATAATAACGACGATAACAACGATGATAATGACGATAATAACGACGATAATTATGAGGCTAATAACGACGATAATAACGATGATAATAACGACGATAATAACGACGATATTACCGACGATAATTATGAGGATAATAACGGTGATAATAACGACGATAATAACGACGATAATAGCGATGATAATAAAGTTGATTATAACGACGATCATAACGTTAGATCGAAGATAATAACGACGATAATAACGACAATAATAACGACGATAATAACGACGATAATAGCGATGATAATAACGTTGATTATAACGACGATATTAGAGACGATTATTATGAGGATAATAACGACGATAACAACGATGATAATGACGATAATAACAACGATATTAACGACGATAATTATGAGGATAATAACGACGATAGTGACGATGATAATAACGACGATAATAACGACGATATTAACGACGATAATTATGAGGATAATAACAACGATAACAACGATTAGAATAACGACGATATTAACGACGAAAATTTTGAGGATAATAACGACGATAATAACGACGATATTAAGGACGATAATTTTGACGATAATAACTATGATAATGACGATATTAACGACGATAACAACTATGATAATGACAAATATAACGACGATATTAACGACGATAATTATGAGGATAATAACGACGATAACAACGATGATAATGACGATAATAACGACGATATTAACGACGATAATAACGATGATAATAATTACGATAATTATGAGGATAATAACGACGATAACAACTATGATAATGAAGATAATAACGACTATATTAACGACGATAATTATGAGGATAATAACAACTATAACAACGATTATAATAACGACGATATTAACGACGATAATAACGACGATATTAACGACGATAATTATGAGGATAATAACGACAATAACAACGATGATAATGACGATAATAACGACGATATTAACGACGATAATAACGATGATAATAATGTTGATTACAACGACGATAATAACGTTATATCAGAGATAATAACGACGATAATAACGATGAAAATAGCGATGATAATAACGTTGATAATAACGACGATAATAACGTTATATCGAAGATAATTACGACGATAATAACGACGATAATATCGACGATATTAACGACGATAACAAAGATGATAATGACGATAATAACGACGATATTAACGACGATAATTATGAAGATAATAACGACAATAACAACGATGACAATGACGATAATAACGATGATAATAACGTTGATTATAACGACGATATTAACGACGATTATTATGAGGATAATAACGACGATAACAACGATGATAATGACGATAATAACGACGATAATTATGAGGCTAATAACGACGATAATAACGATGATAATAACGACGATAATAACGACGATATTACCGACGATAATTATGAGGATAATAACGGTGATAATAACGACGATAATAACGACGATAATAGCGATGATAATAAAGTTGATTATAACGACGATCATAACGTTAGATCGAAGATAATAACGACGATAATAACGACAATAATAACGACGATAATAACGACGATAATAGCGATGATAATAACGTTGATTATAACGACGATATTAGAGACGATTATTATGAGGATAATAACGACGATAACAACGATGATAATGACGATAATAACAACGATATTAACGACGATAATTATGAGGATAATAACGACGATAGTGACGATGATAATAACGACGATAATAACGACGATATTAACGACGATAATTATGAGGATAATAACGGTGATAATAACGACGATAATATCGACGATAATAGCGATGATAATAAAGTTGATTATAATAATGATAATAACGTTAGATCGAAGATAATAACGGCGATAATAACGACGATATTGACAAAATAACGACGATATTAACGACGATAATAGCGATAATAACAACGTTGATTATAACAACGATAATAACGTTATATCGAAGATAATAACGACAATAATAACTACGATAATATCGACGATAATAACTACGATAAAAACGATGTTAATGATGTTAATAACGACGATGTTAACGACGATAATAACGTTATATCGAAGATAATAACGACAATAATAACTACGATAATATCGACGATAATAACTACGATAAAAACGATGTTAATGACGATAATAACGACGATTTTAACGACGATAATTATGAGGATAATAACGACGATAACAACGATGATAATGATGATGATAACGACGATATTAACGATGATAATTACGAGGATAATTACGACCTTAACAACGATGATAATGACGATAATAACGACGATATTAACGACGATAATTATGAGGATAATAATTACGATAACAAAGATGATAATGACGATAATAACGACGATATTAACGGCGATAATTATGATGATAATAACGACGATAACAACGATGATAATGACGATAATAACGACGATATTAACGACGATTATTATGAGGATAATAACGACGATAATAACGATGACAATGACGATAATAAAGACGATATTAACGACGATAATTATGAGGATAATAACGACGATATCAACGATGATAAGGACGATAATAACGACGATAATTATGAGGATAATAACGAAGATAACAACGATTATAATGACGATAATAACGACGATATTAACTACGATAATTATGAGGATAATAACGACGATAACAACGATGGTAATGACGACAATAACGACGATAATTATGAGGATAATAAGGACGATAACAACGAAGATAATGACGATAATAACGACGATATTAACGACGATAATTATGAGGATAATAACGACAATAATAACGATGATAATGACGATAATAAAGACGATATTAACGAAGATATTTATGAGGATAATAACGACGATAACAACGATGAGAATGGCGATAATAACGACGATAATTATGAGGATAATAACGAAGATAACAACGATTATAATGACGATAATAACGACGATATTAACAACGATAATTATGAGGATAATAACGACGATAACAACGATGATAATGACGATAATAACGACGATATTAACGACGATAATTATGAGGATAATAACAACGATAACAAACGATGATAATAACGACGATATTAACGACGATAATAACGTTATATCGAAGATAATAACGACAATAAAAACTACGATACTATCGACGATAATAACTACGATAAAAACGATGTTAATGACGATAATAACGACGGTAATTATGAGGATAATAACGACGATAACAACGATGATAATGACGATAATAACGACGATATTAACGACGATATTATCGACGATAATTATGAGGATAATAACGACGATAACAACGATGATAATGACGATAATAACGACGATATTAACGACGATAATTATGAGGATAATAACAACGATAACAACGATTATAATAACGACGATATTAACGACGATAATAACGACTATAATAACGACGATAATTTCGACGATAATAACGACGATAATAACGACGATAATAGCGATGATAGTAACGTTGATTATAACGACGATAATAACGTTATTTTGAAGATAATAACGACGATAATAATGACGATAACAACGATGATAATGACAAAATAACGACGATATTAATGACGATAATTATGAGGATAATAACGACTACAATAACGACGATAAGACCGACAATAATAGCGATGATAATAACGTTGATTATAACGACGATAATAACGTTATATAGAACATAATAACGACGATAATAACGACGATAATAACGACGATTATAACGACGATAATAGCAATGATAATAACGTTGTTTATAACGACGATAATAACGTTATATCGAAGATAATAAAGACGATAATAACGACGATAACAAGGATGAAATTGACAAAATAACGACGATATTAAAGACGATAATTATGAGGATAATTACGATGATAACAACGATGATAATGATGGTAATAACGACGATATTAACGACGATAATTATGAGGATAATAACAACGATAACAACGATTATAATAACGACGATATTAACGACGATAATAACGACGATATTAACGACGATAATTATGAGGATAATAACGACGACAACAAAAATGATAATGACGATAATAAAGACGATATTAACGACGATAATTATGAGGTTAATAACGACGATAACAACTATGATAATAACGATAATAACGACGATATTAACGACGATAATTATGAGGATAATAACAACGATAACAACGATTATAATAACGACGATATTAACGACGATAATAACGACTATAATAACGACGATAATTTCGACGATAATAACGACGATAATAACGACGATAATAGCGATGATAGTAACGTTGATTATAACGACGATAATAACGTTATTTTGAAGATAATAACGACGATAATAATGACGATAACAACGATGATAATGACAAAATAACGACGATATTAATGACGATAATTATGAGGATAATAACGACTACAATAACGACGATAAGACCGACAATAATAGCGATGATAATAACGTTGATTATAACGACGATAATAACGTTATATAGAACATAATAACGACGATAATAACGACGATAATAACGACGATTATAACGACGATAATAGCAATGATAATAACGTTGTTTATAACGACGATAATAACGTTATATCGAAGATAATAAAGACGATAATAACGACGATAACAAGGATGAAATTGACAAAATAACGACGATATTAAAGACGATAATTATGAGGATAATTACGACGATAACAACGATGATAATGATGGTAATAACGACGATATTAACGACGATAATTATGAGGATAATAACAACGATAACAACGATTATAATAACGACGATATTAACGACGATAATAACGACGATATTAACGACGATAATTATGAGGATAATAACGACGACAACAAAAATGATAATGACGATAATAAAGACGATATTAACGACGATAATTATGAGGTTAATAACGACGATAACAACTATGATAATGACGATAATAACGACGATATTAACGACGATAATTATGAGGATAATATCAACGATAACAACGATTATAATAACGACGATATTAACGACGATAATAACGACGATATTAACGACGATAATTATCAGGATAATAACAACAATAACAACGATGATAATGACGATAATAACGTCGATATTAACGTCGATAATTATGAGGATAATAACGACGACAACAACGATGATAATGACGATAATAAAGACGATATTAACGACGATAATTATGAGGATAATAACGACGATAATAACGATGATAATGACGATAATAACGACGATAATTATGAGGTTAATAACGACGATAACAACTATGATAATGACGATAATAACGACGATATTAACGACGATAATTATGAGGATAATATCAACGATAACAACGATTATAATAACGACGATATTAACGACGATAATAACGACGATATTAACGACGATAATTATCAGGATAATAACGACAATAACAACGATGATAATGACGATAATAACGTCGATATTAACGTCGATAATTATGATGATAATAACGACGACAACAAAAATGATAATGACGATAATAAAGACGATATTAACGACGATAATTATGAGGATAATAACGACGATAATAACGATGATAATGACGATAATAACGACGATAATTATGAGGATAATAACGACGATATCAACGATGATAAGGACGATAATAACGACGATAATTATGAGGATAATAACGACAATAACAACGATGATAATGACGATAATAACGACGATATTAACGACGATAATTATGAGGATAATAACGACGATAACAACGATGATAATGACGATAATAAAGACGATATTAAGACGATAATTATGAGGATAATAACGACGATAACAACGATGATAATGACGATAATAACGACGATATTAACGACGATAATTATGAGGTTAATAACGACGATAACAACTATGATAATGACGATAATAACGACGATATTAACGACGATAATTATGAGGATAATATCAACGATAACAACGATTATAATAACGACGATATTAACGACGATAATAACGACGATATTAACGACGATAATTATCAGGATAATAACGACAATAACAACGATGATAATGACGATAATAACGTCGATATTAACGTCGATAATTATGAGGATAATAACGACGACAACAAAAATGATAATGACGATAATAAAGACGATATTAACGACGATAATTATGAGGATAATAACGACGATAATAACGATGATAATGACGATAATAACGACGATAATTATGAGGATAATAACGACGATATCAACGATGATAAGGACGATAATAACGACGATAATTATGAGGATAATAACGAAGATAACAACGATTATAATGACGATAATAACGACGATATTAACAACGATAATTATGAGGATATTAACGACGATAACAACGATGATAATGACGATAATAACGACGATATTAACGACGATAAATATGAGGATAATAACGACGATAATAACGATGATAATGACGATAATAACGACGATATTAACGACGATAATTATGAGGATAATAACAACGAGGATATCAACGACGATATTAACGACGATAATGACGCCTAAAATAACGACGAAAATATCGACGATAATTATGAAGATAATAACGACAATAACAACGATGATAATGACGATAATAACGACGATATTAACGACGATAATTATGAGGATAATAACGACGATAACAACGACGATAATGACGATAATATAGACGATATTAACGACGATAATTATGAGGATAATAACGACGATAACAACGATGATAATGACGATAATAACGACGATATTAACGACGATAATTATGAGGTTAATAACGACGATAACAACTATGATAATGACGATAATAACGACGATATTAACGACGATAATTATGAGGATAATATCAACGATAACAACGATTATAATAACGACGATATTAACCACGATAATAACGACGATATTAACGACGATAATTATGAGGATAATAACGACAATAACAACGATGATAATGACGATAATAACGTCGATATTAACGTCGATAATTATGAGGATAATAACGACGACAACAACGATGATAATGACGATAATAAAGACGATATTAACGACGATAATTATGAGGATAATAACGACGATAATAACGATGATAATGACGATAATAACGACGATAATTATGAGGATAATAACGACGATATCAACGATGATAAGGACGATAATAACGACGATAATTATGAGGATATTAACGACGATAACAACGATGATAATGACGATAATAACGACGATATTAACGACGATAAATATGAGGATAAAAACGACGATAATAACGATGATAATGACGATAATAACGACGATATTAACGACGATAATTATGAGGATAATAACGACGATAACAACTATGATAATGACGATAATAACGACGATATTAACGACGATAATTAAGAGGATAATAACAACGAAGATAATAACGACGATATTAACGACGATAATGACGACTAAAATAACGACGAACATATCGACGATAATTATGAAGATAATAACGAAAATAACAACGATGATAATGACGATAATAACGACGATATTAACGACGATAATTATCAGGATAATAACGACAATAACAACGATGATAATGACGATAATAACGTCGATATTAACGTCGATAATTATGAGGATAATAACGACGACAACAAAAATGATAATGACGATAATAAAGACGATATTAACGACGATAATTATGAGGTTAATAACGACGATAACAACTATGATAATGACGATAATAACGACGATATTAACGACGATAATTATGAGGATAATATCAACGATAACAACGATTATAATAACGACGATATTAACGACGATAATAACGACGATATTAACGACGATAATTATCAGGATAATAACGACAATAACAACGATGATAATGACGATAATAACGTCGATATTAACGTCGATAATTATGAGGATAATAACGACGACAACAACGATGATAATGACGATAATAAAGACGATATTAACGACGATAATTATGAGGATAATAACGACGATAATAACGATGATAATGACGATAATAACGACGATAATTATGAGGTTAATAACGACGATAACAACTATGATAATGACGATAATAACGACGATATTAACGACGATAATTATGAGGATAATATCAACGATAACAACGATTATAATAACGACGATATTAACGACGATAATAACGACGATATTAACGACGATAATTATCAGGATAATAACGACAATAACAACGATGATAATGACGATAATAACGTCGATATTAACGTCGATAATTATGAGGATAATAACGACGACAACAAAAATGATAATGACGATAATAAAGACGATATTAACGACGATAATTATGAGGATAATAACGACGATAATAACGATGATAATGACGATAATAACGACGATAATTATGAGGATAATAACGACGATATCAACGATGATAAGGACGATAATAACGACGATAATTATGAGGATAATAACGACAATAACAACGATGATAATGACGATAATAACGACGATATTAACGACGATAATTATGAGGATAATAACGACGATAACAACGATGATAATGACGATAATAAAGACGATATTAAGACGATAATTATGAGGATAATAACGACGATAACAACGATGATAATGACGATAATAACGACGATATTAACGACGATAATTATGAGGTTAATAACGACGATAACAACTATGATAATGACGATAATAACGACGATATTAACGACGATAATTATGAGGATAATATCAACGATAACAACGATTATAATAACGACGATATTAACGACGATAATAACGACGATATTAACGACGATAATTATCAGGATAATAACGACAATAACAACGATGATAATGACGATAATAACGTCGATATTAACGTCGATAATTATGAGGATAATAACGACGACAACAACGATGATAATGACGATAATAAAGACGATATTAACGACGATAATTATGAGGATAATAACGACGATAATAACGATGATAATGACGATAATAACGACGATAATTATGAGGATAATAACGACGATATCAACGATGATAAGGACGATAATAACGACGATAATTATGAGGATAATAACGAAGATAACAACGATTATAATGACGATAATAACGACGATATTAACAACGATAATTATGAGGATATTAACGACGATAACAACGATGATAATGACGATAATAACGACGATATTAACGACGATAATTAAGAGGATAATAACAACGAAGATAATAACGACGATATTAACGACGATAATGACGACTAAAATAACGACGAACATATCGACGATAATTATGAAGATAATAACGAAAATAACAACGATGATAATGACGATAATAACGACGATATTAACGACGATAATTATGAAGATAATAACGACGATAACAACGATGATAATGACGATAATAAAGACGATATTAACGACGATAATTTTGAGGATAATAACGACGATAACAACGATGATAATGACGATAATAACGACGATATTAACGACGATAATTATGAGGATAATAACGACGATAACAACTATGATAATGACGATAATAACGACGATATTAACGACGATAATTATGAGGATAATATCAACGATAACAACGATTATAATAACGACGATATTAACGACGATAATAACGACGATATTAACGACGATAATTATCAGGATAATAACGACAATAACAACGATGATAATGACGATAATAACGTCGATATTAACGTCGATAATTATGAGGATAATAACGACGACAACAACGATGATAATGACGATAATAAAGACGATATTAACGACGATAATTATGAGGATAATAACGACGATAATAACGATGATAATGACGATAATAACGACGATAATTATGAGGATAATAACGACGATATCAACGATGATAAGGACGATAATAACGACGATAATTATGAGGATAATAACGAAGATAACAACGATTATAATGACGATAATAACGACGATATTAACAACGATAATTATGAGGATATTAACGACGATAACAACGATGATAATGACGATAATAACGACGATATTAACGACTATAATTATGACTATAATAACGACGATAACAACGATGATAATGACGATAATAAAGACGATATTAACGACGATAATTATGAGGATAATAACGACGATAACAACGATGATAATGACGATAATAACGACGATATTAACGACGATAATTATGAGGTTAATAACGACGATAACAACTATGATAATGACGATAATAACGACGATATTAACGACGATAATTATGAGGATAATATCAACGATAACAACGATTATAATAACGACGATATTAACGACGATAATAACGACGATATTAACGACGATAATTATCAGGATAATAACGACAATAACAACTATGATAATGACGATAATAACGTCGATATTAACGTCGATAATTATGAGGATAATAACGACGACAACAACGATGATAATGACGATAATAAAGACGATATTAACGACGATAATTATGAGGATAATAACGACGATAATAACGATGATAATGACGATAATAACGACGATAATTATGAGGATAATAACGACGATATCAACGATGATAAGGACGATAATAAAGACGATATTAACGACGATAATTATGAGGATAATAACGACGATATCAACGATGATAAGGACGATAATAACGACGATAATTATGAGGATAATAACGAAGATAACAACGATTATAATGACGATAATAACGACGATATTAACAACGATAATTATGAGGATATTAACGACGATAACAACGATGATAATGACGATAATAACGACGATATTAACGACGATAAATATGAGGATAATAACGACGATAATAACGATGATAATGACGATAATAACGACGATATTAACGACGATAATTATGAGGATAATAACAACGAGGATATCAACGACGATATTAACGACGATAATGACGCCTAAAATAACGACGAAAATATCGACGATAATTATGAAGATAATAACGACAATAACAACGATGATAATGACGATAATAACGACGATATTAACGACGATAATTATGAGGATAATAACGACGATAACAACGATGATAATGACGATAATAAAGACGATATTAACGACGATAATTATGAGGATAATAACGACGATAACAACGATGATAATGACGATAATAACGACGATATTAACGACGATAATTATGAGGTTAATAACGACGATAACAACTATGATAATGACGATAATAACGACGATATTAACGACGATAATTATGAGGATAATATCAACGATAACAACGATTATAATAACGACGATATTAACCACGATAATAACGACGATATTAACGACGATAATTATGAGGATAATAACGACAATAACAACGATGATAATGACGATAATAACGTCGATATTAACGTCGATAATTATGAGGATAATAACGACGACAACAACGATGATAATGACGATAATAAATACGATATTAACGACGATAATTATGAGGATAATAACGACGATAATAACGATGATAATGACGATAATAACGACGATAATTATGAGGATAATAACGACGATATCAACGATGATAAGGACGATAATAACGACGATAATTATGAGGATAATAACGAAGATAACAACGATTATAATGACGATAATAACGACGATATTAACAACGATAATTATGAGGATATTAACGACGATAACAACGATGATAATGACGATAATAACGACGATATTAACGACGATAATTAAGAGGATAATAACAACGAGGATAATAACGACGATATTAACGACGATAATGACGTCTAAAATAACGACGAACATATCGACGATAATTATGAAGATAATAACGACAATAACAACGATGATAATGACGATAATAACGACGATATTAACGACGATAATTATGAGGATAATAACGACGATATCAACGATGATAATGACGATAATAAAGACGATATTAACGACGATAATTATGAGGATAATAACGACGATAACTACGATGATAATGACGATAATAACGACGATATTAACGACGATAATTATGAGGTTATTACCGACGATAACAACTATGATAATGACGATAATAACGACGATATTAACGACGATAATTATGAGGATAATATCAACGATAACAACGATTATAATAACGACGATATTAACGACGATAATAACGACGATATTAACGACGAAATTATCAGGATAATAACGACAATAACAACGATGATAATGACGATAATAACGTCGATATTAACGTCGATAATTATGAGGATAATAACGACGACAACAACGATGATAATGACGATAATAAAGACGATATTAACGACGATAATTATGAGGATAATAACGACGATAATAACGATGATAATGACGATAATAACGACGATAATTATGAGGATAATAACGACGATATCAACGATGATAAGGACGATAATAACGACGATAATTATGAGGATAATAACGAAGATAACAACGATTATAATGACGATAATAACGACGATATTAACAACGATAATTATGAGGATATTAACGACGATAACAACGATGATAATGACGATAATAACGACGATATTAACGACGATAAATATGAGGATAATAACGACGATAATAACGATGATAATGACGATAATAACGACGATATTAACGACGATAATTATGAGGATAATAACGACGATAACAACTATGATCATGACGATAATAACGACGATATTAACGACGATAATTATGAGGATAATATCAACGAGGATAATAACGACGATATTAACGACGATAATGACGCCTAAAATAACGACGAAAATATCGACGATAATTATGAAGATAATAACGACAATAACAACGATGATAATGACGATAATAACGACGATATTAACGACGATAATTATGAAGATAATAACGACGATAACAACGATGATAATGACGATAATAAAGACGATATTAACGACGATAATTATGAGGATAATAACGACGATAACAACGATGATAATGACGATAATAACGACGATATTAACGACGATAATTATGAGGATAATAACGACGATAACAACTATGATATTGACGATAATAACGACGATATTAACGACGATAAATATGAGTATAATAACGACGATAATAACGATGATAATGACGATAATAACGACGATATTAACGACGATAATTATGAGGATAATAACGACGATAACAACTATGATCATGACGATAATAACGACGATATTAACGACGATAATTATGAGTATAATATCAACGAGGATAATAACGACGATATTAACGACGATAATGACGACTAAAATAACGACGAAAATATCGACGATAATTATGAAGATAATAACGACAATAACAACGATGATAATGACGATAATAACGACGATATTAACGACGATAATTATGAAGATAATAACGACAATAACAACGATGATAATGACGATAATAAAGACGATATTAAGGACGATAATTATGAGGATAATAACGACGATAACAACGATGATAATGACGATAATAACGACGATATTAACGACGATAATTATGAGGATAATAACGACGATAACAACTATGATAATGACGATAATAACGACGATATTAACGACGATAATTATGAGGATAATATCAACGATAACAACGATTATAATAACGACGATATTAACGACGATAATAACGACGATATTAACGACGATAATTATCAGGATAATAACGACAATAACAACGATGATAATGACGATAATAACGTCGATATTAACGTCGATAATTATGAGGATAATAACGACGACAACAACGATGATAATGACGATAATAAAGACGATATTAACGACGATAATTATGAGGATAATAACGACGATAATAACGATGATAATGACGATAATAACGACGATAATTATGAGGATAATAACGACTATATCAACGATGATAAGGACGATAATAACGACGATAATTATGAGGATAATAACGAAGATAACAACGATTATAATGACGATAATAACGACGATATTAACAAGGATAATTATGAGGATATTAACAACGATAACAACGATGATAATGACGATAATAACGACGATATTAACGACTATAATTATGAGGATAATAACGACGATAACAACGATGATAATGACGATAATAAAGACGATATTAACGACGATAATTATGAGGATAATAACGACGATAACAACGATGATAATGACGATAATAACGACGATATTAACGACGATAATTATGAGGTTAATAACGACGATAACAACTATGATAATGACGATAATAACGACGATATTAACGACGATAATTATGAGGATAATATCAACGATAACAACGATTATAATAACGACGATATTAACGACGATAATAACGACGATATTAACGACGATAATTATCAGGATAATAACGACAATAACAACTATGATAATGACGATAATAACGTCGATATTAACGTCGATAATTATGAGGATAATAACGACGACAACAACGATGATAATGACGATAATAAAGACGATATTAACGACGATAATTATGAGGATAATAACGACGATAATAACGATGATAATGACGATAATAACGACGATAATTATGAGGATAATAACGACGATATCAACGATGATAAGGACGATAATAACGACGATAATTATGAGGATAATAAGGAAGATAACAACGATTATAATGACGATAATAACGACGATATTAACAACGATAATTATGAGGATATTAACGACGATAACAACGATGATAATGACGATAATAACGACGATATTAACGACGATAAATATGAGGATAATAACGACGATAATAACGATGATAATGACGATAATAACGACGATATTAACGACGATAATTATGAGGATAATAACGACGATAACAACTATGATCATGACGATAATAACGACGATATTAACGACGATAATTATGAGGATAATAACAACGAGGATAATAACGACGATATTAACGACGATAATGACGACTAAAATAACGACGAAAATATCGACGATAATTATGAAGATAATAAAGGCAATAACAACGATGATAATGACGATAATAACGACGATATTAACGACGATAATTATGAAGATAATAACGACGATAATAACGATGATAATGACGATAATAACGACGATAATTATGAGGATAATAACGACGATAACAACGATGATAATGACGATAATAACGACGATATTAACGACGATAATTATGAGGATAATAACAACGATAAAAACGATGATAATAACGACGATATTAACGACGATAATGACGACGATTATTATGAGGATAATAACGACGATAATAACGAAGACAATGACGATAATAAAGACGATATTAACGACGATAATTATGAGGATAATAACGACGATATCAACGATGATAAGGACGATAATAACGACGATAATTATGAGGATAATAACGAAGATAACAACGATTATAATGACGATAATAACGACGATATTAACAATGATAATTATGAGGATATTAACGACGATAACAACGATGATAATGACGATAATAACGACGATATTAACGACGATAAATATGAGGATAATAACGACGATAATAACGATGATAATGACGATAATAACGACGATATTAACGACGATAATTATGAGGTTAATAACGACGATAACAACTATGATAATGACGATAATAACGACGATATTAACGACGATAATTATGAGGATAATATCAACGATAACAACGATTATAATAACGACGATATTAACCACGATAATAACGACGATATTAACGACGATAATTATGAGGATAATAACGACAATAACAACGATGATAATGACGATAATAACGTCGATATTAACGTCGATAATTATGAGGATAATAACGACGACAACAACGATGATAATGACGATAATAAAGACGATATTAACGACGATAATTATGAGGATAATAACGACGATAATAACGATGATAATGACGATAATAACGACGATAATTATGAGGATAATAACGACGATATCAACGATGATAAGGACGATAATAACGACGATAATTATGAGGATAATAACGAAGATAACAACGATTATAATGACGATAATAACGACGATATTAACAACGATAATTATGAGGATATTAACGACGATAACAACGATGATAATGACGATAATAACGACGATATTAACGACGATAATTAAGAGGATAATAACAACGAGGATAATAACGACGATATTAACGACGATAATGACGACTAAAATAACGACGAACATATCGACGATAATTATGAAGATAATAACGACAATAACAACGATGATAATGACGATAATAACGACGATATTAACGACGATAATTATGAGGATAATAACGACGATAACAACTATGATCATGACGATAATAACGACGATATTAACGACGATAATTATGAGGATAATAACAACGATAAAAACGATGATAATAACGACGATATTAACGACGATAATGACGACGATTATTATGAGGATAATAACGACGATAATAACGAAGACAATGACGATAATAAAGACGATATTAACGACGATAATTATGAGGATAATAACGACGATATCAACGATGATAAGGACGATAATAACGACGATAATTATGAGGATAATAACGAAGATAACAACGATTATAATGACGATACTAACGACGATATTAACAACGATAATTATGAGGATATTAACGACGATAACAACGATGATAATGACGATAATAACGACGATATTAACGACGATAAATATGAGGATAATAACGACGATATTAACGATGATAATGACGATAATAACGACGATATTAACGACGATAATTATGAGGATAATAACGACGATAACAACTATGATAATGACGATAATAAGGACGATATTAACGACGATAATTAAGAGGATAATAACTACGAGGATAATAACGACGATATTAACGACGATAATGACGACTAAAATAACGACGAACATATCGACGATAATTATGAAGATAATAACGACAATAACAACGATGATAATGACGATAATAACGACGATATTAACGACTATAATTATGAGGATAATAACGACGATAACAACGATGATAATGACGATAATAAAGACGATATTAACGACGATAATTATGAGGATAATAACGACGATAACAACGATGATAATGACGATAATAACGACGATATTAACGACGATAATTATGAGGTTAATAACGACGATAATAACGATGATAATGACGATAATAACGACGATATTAACGACGATAATTATGAGGTTAATAACGACGATAACAACTATGATAATGACGATAATAACTACGATATTAACGACGATAATTATGAGGATAATATCAACGATAACAACGATTATAATAACGACGATATTAACCACGATAATAACGACGATATTAACGACGATAATTATGAGGATAATAACGACAATAACAACGATGATAATGACGATAATAACGTCGATATTAACGTCGATAATTATGAGGATAATAACGACGACAACAACGATGATAATGACGATAATAAAGACGATATTAACGACGATAATTATGAGGATAATAACGACGATAATAACGATGATAATGACGATAATAACGACGATAATTATGAGGATAATAACGACGATATCAACGATGATAAGGACGATAATAACGACGATAATTATGAGGATAATAACGAAGATAACAACGATTATAATGACGATAATAACGACGATATTAACAACGATAATTATGAGGATATTAACGACGATAACAACGATGATAATGACGATAATAACGACGATATTAACGACGATAAATATGAGGATAATAACGACGACAACAACGATGATAATGACGATAATAAAGACGATATTAACGACGATAATTATGAGGATAATAACGACAATAATAACGATGATAATGACGATAATAACGACGATAATTATGAGGATAATAACGACGAAAACAACGATGATAATGACGATAACAACGACGATATTAACGACGATAATTATGAGGATAATAACAACGATAAAAACGATGATAATAACGACGATATTAACGACGATAATGACGACGATTATTATGAGGATAATAACGACGATAATAACGAAGACAATGACGATAATAAAGACGATATTAACGACGATAATTATGAGGATAATAACGACGATATCAACGATGATAAGGACGATAATAACGACGATAATTATGAGGATAATAACGAAGATAACAACGATTATAATGACGATAATAACGACGATATTAACAACGATAATTATGAGGATATTACGACGATAACAACGATGATAATGACGATAATAACGACGATATTAACGACGATAAATATGAGGATAATAACGACGATAATAACGATGATAATGACGATAATAACGACGATATTAACGACGATATTTATGAGGATAATAACGACGATAACAACTATGATCATGACGATAATAACGACGATATTAACGACGATAATTATGAGGATAATAACAACGAGGATAATAACGACGATATTAACGACGATAATGACGACTAAAATAACGACGAAAATATCGACGATAATTATGAAGATAATAACGACAATAACAACGATGATAATGACGATAATAACGACGATAATTATAAAGATAATAACGACGATAACAACGATGATAATGACGATAATAAAGACGATATTAACGACGATAATTATGAGGATAATAACGACGATAACAACGATGATAATGACGATAATAACGACGATATTAACGACGATAATTATGAGGATAATAACGACGATAACAACTATGATAATGACGATAATAACGACGATATTAACGACGATAATTATGAGGATAATATCAACGATAACATCGATTATAATAACGACGATATTAACGACGATAATTATCAGGATAATAACGACAATAACAACGATGATAATGACGATAATAACGTCGATATTAACGTCGATAATTATGAGGATAATAACGTCGATAATTATGAGGATAATAACGACGACAACATTGATGATAATGACGATAATAAAGACGATATTAACGACGATAATTATGAGGATAATAACGACGATAATAACGATGATAATGACGATAATAACGACGATAATTATGAGGATAATAACGACGATATCAACGATGATAAGGACGATAATAACGACGATAATTATGAGGATAATAACGAAGATAACAACGATTATAATGACGATAATAACGACGATATTAACAACGATAATTATGAGGATATTAACGACGATAACAACGATGATAATGACGATAATAACGACGATATTAACGACGATAAATATGAGGATAATAACGACGATAATAACGATGATAATGACGATAATAACGACGATATTAACGACGATAATTATGAGGATAATAACGACGATAACAACTATGATCATGACCATAATAACGACGATATAACGACGATAATTATGAGGATAATAACAACGATAATAACGACGATAATAACGAAGACAATGACGATAATAAAGACGATATTAACGACGATAATTATGAGGATAATAACGACGATATCTACGATGATAAAGACGATAATAACAACGATAATTATGAGGATAATAACAAAGATAACAACGATTATAATGACGATAATAACGACGATATTAACAACGATAATTATGAGGATATTAACGACGATAACAACGATGATAATGACGATAATAACGACGATATTAACGACGATAATTATGAGGTTAATAACGACGATAATAACGATGATAATGACGATAATAACGACGATATTAACGACGATAATTATGAGGTTAATAACGACGATAACAACTATGATAATGACGATAATAACGACGATATTAACGACGATAATTATGAGGATAATAACAACGATAATAACGACGATAATAACGAAGACAATGACGATAATAAAGACGATATTAACGACGATAATTATGAGGATAATAACGACGATATCTACGATGATAAGGACGATAATAACGACGATAATTATGAGGATAATAACGAAGATAACAACGATTATAATGACGATAATAACGACGATATTAACAACGATAATTATGAGGATATTAACGACGATAACAACGATGATAATGACGATAATAACGACGATATTAACGACGATAAATATGAGGATAATAACGACGATAATAACGATGATAATGACGATAATAACGACGATATTAACGACGATAATTATGAGGATAATAACAACGAGGATAATAACGACGATATTAACGACGATAATGACGACTAAAATAACGACGAAAATATCGACGATAATTATGAAGATAATAACGACAATAACAACAATGATAATGACGATAAAAACGACGATATTAACGACGATAATTATGAGGATAATAACGACGATAACAACGATGATAATGACGATAATAAAGACGATATTAACGACGATAATTATGAGGATAATAACGACGACAACAACGATGATAATGACGATAATAAAGACGATATTAACGACGATAACTATGAGGATAATAACGACGATAACAACGATGATAATGACGATAATAACGACTATATTAACGACGATAATTATGAGGATAATAACAACGATAACAACGATTATAATAACGACGATATTAACGACGATAATAACGACGATATTAACGACGATAATTATGAAGATAATAACGACAATAACAACGATGATAATGACGATAATTACGACGATATTAACGACGATAATAACGATGTTAATAATGCTGATTATAACGACGATAATAACGTTATATCGAAGATAATAACGACGATAATAACGACGATAATAGCGATGATAATAACGTTGATAATAACGACGATAATAACGTTATATCGAAATAATTACGACGATAATAACGACGATAATATCGACGATAATAACGACGATATCAAAGATGATAATGACGATAATAACGACGATATTAACGACGATAATTATGAGGATAATAATGACAATAACAACGATGATAATGACGATAATAACGACGATATTAACGACGATTATTATGAGGATAATAACGACGATTATAACGATGACAATGACGATAATAAAGACGATATTAACGACGATAATTATGAGGATAATAACGACGATAACAACGATGATAATGACGATAATAACGACGATATTAACAACGATAATTATGAGGATAATAACGACGATAACAACGATGATTATGACGATAATAACGACGATATTAACGACGATAATTATGAGGATAATAACAACGATAACAACGATGATAATAACGACGATATTAATGACGATAATGACGACGATAATAACGACGATAATAACGACGATAATAACGACGATTATAGCGATGATATTAACGTTGATTATAACGACGATAATAACGTTATATCGAAGATAATAACGACGATAATAACAACGATAATAACGACGATAATAGCGATGATAATAACGTTGATTATAACGGCTATAATAACGTTATATCGAAGATAATAACGACCATAACAACGATGATAATGACAAAATAACGACGATATTAACGACGATAATTATGCGGATAATAACGGTGATAATAACGACGATAATAACGACGATAATAGCGATCATAATAAAGTTGATTATAACGACGATAATAATGTTAGATCGAAGATAATAACGGCGATAATAACGACGATATTGACAAAATAACGACGATATTAACGACGATAATAGCGATTATAATAACGTTGATTATAACGACGATAATAACGTTATATCGAAGATACTAACGACAATAATAACTACGATAATATCGACGATAATGACTACGATAAGAACGATGATAATGAAGTTAATAACGACGATATTAACGACGATAATAACGTTATATCGAAGATAATAACGACAATAATTACTACGATAATATCGACGATAATAACTACGATAAAAACGATGTTAATGACGATAATAACGAAGATATTAACGACAATAATTATGAGGATAATAACGACGATAACAACGATGGTAATGACGATAATAACGACGATATTAACGACGATAATTATGAGGATAATAACGACGATAACAACTATGATAACGACGATAATAACGACTATATTAACGACGATAATAATGAGGATAATAACGACGATAACAACGATGATAATGACGATAATAACGACGATATTAACGACGATAATTATGAGGATAATAACGACGATAACAACTATGATAATGACGATAATAACGACGATATTAACGACGATAATTATGAGGATAATATCAACGATAACAACGATTATAATAACGACGATATTAACGACGATAATAACGACGATATTAACGACGATAATTATCAGGATAATAACGACAATAACAACGATGATAATGACTATAATAATGTCGATATTAACGTCGATAATTATGAGGATAATAACGATGACAACAACGATGATAATGACGATAATAAAGACGATATTAACGACGATAATTATGAGGATAATAACGACGATAATAACGATAATAATGACGATAATAACGACGATAATTATGAGGATAATAACGACGATAACAACGATGATAATGACGATAATAACGACGATATTAACAACGATAATTATGAGGATAATAACGACGATAACAACGATGATAATGACGATAATAACGACGATATTAACGACGATAATTATGAGGATAATAACAACGATAACAACGATGATAATAACGACGATATTAACGACGATAATGACGACGATAATAACGACGATAATAACGACGATAATAACGACAATAATAGTGATGATATTAACGTTGATTATAACGACGATAATAACGACGATTATAACAACGATAATAACGACGATAATACCGATGATAATAACGTTGATTATAACGACTATAATATCGTTATATCGAAGATAATAACGACGATAACAACGATGATAATGACAAAATAACGACGATATTAACGACGATAATTATGAGGATAATAACGGTGATAATAACGACGATAATAACGACGATAATAGCGATGATATTAAAGTTGATTTTAACGACGATAATAACGTTAGGTCGAAGATAATAACGAGAATAATAACTACGATAATATCGACGATAATAACTACGATAAAAACGATGTTAATGACGATAATAACGACGATATTAACGACGATAATTATGAGGATAATAACGACGATAACAACGATGATAATGACGATAATAACGACGATATTAACGACGATAATTATGAGGATAATAACGACGATAACAACGATGATAATGACGATAATAACGACTATATTAACAACGATAATTATGAGGATAATAACAACGATAACAACGATTATAATAACGACGATATTAACGACGATAATAACGACGATATTAACGACGATAATTATGAGGATAATAACGACAATAACAACGATGATAATGACGATAATAACAACTATATTAACGACGATGATTATGAGGATAACAACGACGATAACAACGATGATAATGACAAAATAACGACGATATTAACGACGATAATTATGAGGATAATAACGACTATAATAACGACGATAATAATGACGATAATAGCGATGATAATAACGTTGATTATAACGACGATAATAACGTTATATAGAAGATAATAACGACGATAATAACGACGATAATATCGACGATAATAACGACGATAACTACGATGTTAATGACGATGATAACGACGATATTAACGACGATAATTATGAGAATAATAACAACGATAACAACGATGATAATATCGACAATATTAACGACGATAATAGCGATGATAATAACTTTGATTATAACGACGATAATAACGTTATATCGAAGATAATAACGACAATAATAACTACGATAATATCGACGATAATAACTACGATAAAAACGATGTTAATGAAGTTAATAACACGATATTAACGACGATAATAACGTTATATCGAAGATAATAACGACAATAATAACTACGATAATATCGACCATAATACCTACGATAAAAACGATGTTAATGACGATAATAACGACGATATTAACGACGATAATTATGAGGATAATATCGACGATAACAACGATGATAATTACGATAATAACGACGATATTAACGACGATAATTATGAGGATAATAACGACGATAACAACTATGATAATGACGATAATAACGACTATATTAACGACGATAATTATGAGGATAATAACAACGATAGCAACGATTATAATAACGACGATATTAACGACGATAATAACGACGATATTAACGACGATAATTGTGAAGATAATAACGACAATAACAACGATGATAATGACGATAATAACGACGACATTAACGACGATAATTATGAGGATAATAACGACGATAACAACGATGATAATGACGAAAAATAAAGACGATATTAACGACGATAATTATGAGGATAATAACAACGATAACAACGATGATAATAACGACGATATTAACGACGATAATAGCGATGATAATAACGTTGATTATAACGACGATAATAACGTTATATCGAAGATAATAACGACAATAATAACTACGATAATATCGACGATAATATCTACGATAAAAACGATGTTAATGAAGTTAATAACGACGATATTAACGACGATAATAACTTTATATCGAAGATAATAACGACAATAATAACTACGATAATATCGACGATAATAACTACGATAAAAACGATGTTAATGACGATAATAACGACGATATTAACGACGATAATTATCAGGATAAAAACGACGATAACAACGATGATTATGACGATAATAACGACGATTTTAACGACGATAATTATGAGGATAATAACACCGATAACAACTATGATAAGGACGATAATAACGACGATATTAACGACGATAATTATGAGGATAATAACAACGATAACAACGATTATAATAACGACGATATTAACGACGATAATAACGACGATATTAACGACGATAATTATGAGGATAATAACGACAATAACAACGATGATAATGACGATAATAACGTCGATATTAACGTAGATAATTATTAGGATAATAACGACGATAACAACGATGATAATGACGATAATAATGACGATATTAACGACGATAATTATGAGGATAATAACGACGATAACAACGATAATAATGACGATATTAACCACGATAATTATGAGGATAATAACAACGATAACAACGATGATAATAACGACGATTTTAACGACGATAATGACGACGATTATTATGAGGATAATAACGACGATAATAACGAAGACAATGACGATAATAAAGACGATATTAACGACGAAAATTATGAGGATAATAACGACGATATCAACGATGATAAGGACGATAATAACGACGATAATTATGAGGATAATAACGAAGATAACAACGATTATAATGACGATAATAACGACGATATTAACAACGATAATTATGAGGATAATAACGACGATAACGACGATGATAATGACTATAATAACGACGATATTAAGGGCGCTAAATATGAGGATAATAACGACGATAATAACGATGATAATGACGATAATAACGACGATATTAACGACGATAATTATGAGGATAATAACGACGATAACAACTATGATAATGACGATAATAACGACGATATTAACGACGATAATTATGAGAATAATAACAACGAGGATAATATCGACGATATTAACGACGATAATGACGACTAAAATAACGACGAAAATATCGACGATAATTATGAAGATAATAACGACAATAACAACGATGATAATGACGATAATAACGACGATATTAACGACGATAATTATGAGGATAATAACGACGATAACAACGATGATAATGACGATAATAAAGACGATATTAACGACGATAATTATGAGGATAATAACGACGATAACAACGATGATAATGACGATAATAACGACGATATTAACGACGATAATTATGAGGATAATAACGACGATAACAACTATGATAATGACGATAATAACGACGATAATTATGAGGATAATATCAACGATAACAACGATTATAATAACGACGATATTAACGACGATAATAACGACGATATTAACGACGATAATTATCAGGATAATAACGACAATAACAACGATGATAATGACGATAATAACGTCGATATTAACGTCGATAATTATGAGGACAATAACGACGATAACAACGATGATAATGACGGTAATAAAGACGATATTAACGACGATAATTATGAGGATAATAACGACGATAATAACGATGATAATGACGATAATAACGACGATAATTATGAGGATAATAACGACGATAACAACGATGATAATGACGATAATAACGACGATATTAACAACGATAATTATGAGGATAATAACGACGATAACAACGATGATAATGACGATAATAACGACGATATTAACGACGATAATTATGAGGATAATAACAACGATAACAACGATGATAATAACGACGATATTAACAACGATAATGACGACGATAATAACGACGATAATATCGACGATATTAACGACGATAATTATGAGGATAATAACGGTGATAATAACGACGATAATGTCGACGATAATAGCGATGATAATAAAGTTGATTATAACGACGATAATAACGTTAGATCGAAGATAATAACGGCGATAATAACGACGATATTGACAAAATAACGACGATATTAACGACGATAATAGCGATGATAATAACGTTGATTATAACGACGATAATAACGTTATATCGAAGATAATAACGACAATAATAACTACGATAATATCGACGATAATAACTACGATAAAAACGATGTTAATGACGAAAATAACGACGATATTAACGACGATAATTATGAGGATAATAACGACGATAACAACGATGATAATGACGATAATAACGACGATATTAACGACGATACTTATGAGGATAATAACGACGATAACAACGATGATAATGACGATAATAACGATTATATTAACGACGATAATTATGAGGATAATAAAAACGATAACAACTATGATAATGACGATAATAACGACGATATTAACGACGATAATTATGAGGATAATAACAACGATAACAACGATTATAATAACGACGATATTAACGACGATAATTATGAGGATAATAAGAACGATAACAACGATTATAATAACGACGATATTAACGACGATAATAACGACCATATTAACGACGATAATTATGAGGATAATAACGACAATAACAACGATGATAATGACGATAATAACGTCGATATTAACGTCGATAATTATGAGGATAATAACGACGATAACAACGATGATAATGACGATAATAAAGACGATATTAACAACGATAATTATGAGGATAATAACGACGATAACAACGATGATAATGACGATAATAACGACGATATTAACGACGATAATTATGAGGATAATAACACCGATAACAACTATGATAATGACGATAATAACGACGATATTAACGACGATAATTATGAGGATAATAACAACGATAACAACGATTATAATAACGACGATATTAACGACGATAATAACGACGATATTAACGACGATAATTATGAGGATAATAACGACAATAACAACGATGATAATGACGATAATAACGTCGATATTAACGTAGATAATTATTAGGATAATAACGACGATAACAACGATGATAATGACGATTATAAAGACGATATTAACGACGATAATTATGAGGATAATAACGACGATAATAACGATGATAATGACGATAATAACGACGATTATTATGAGGATAATATCGACGATAACAACGATGATATTGACGATAATAACGACGATATTAACAACGATAATTATGAGGATAATAACGACGATAACAACGATGATAATAACGACGATATTAACGACGATAATGACGACGATAATATCGACGATAATAACGACGGTAATAACGACGATAATAGCGATGATATTAACGTTGATTATAACGACGATAATACCGTTATATCGAAGATAATAACGACGATAATAACAACGATAATAACGACGATAATAGCGATGATAATAACGTTGATTATAAAGACTATAATAACGTTATATCGAAGATAATAACGACGATAACAACGATGATAATGACAAAATAACGACGATATTAACGACGATAATTATGAGGACACTAACGGTGATAATAACGACGATAATAGCGATGATAATAAAGTTGATTATAACGACGATAATAACGTTAGATCGAAGATAATAAGGGCAATAATAACGACAATATTGACAAAATAACGACGATATTAACGACGATAATAGCGATGATAATAACGTTGATTATAACGACGATAGTAACGTTAGATCGAAGATAATAACGACAATAATAACTACGATAATATCGACGATAATAACTACGATAAAAACGATGTTAATGACGATAATAACGACGATATTAACGACGATAATTATGAGGATAATAACGACGATAACAACGATGATAATGACGATAATAACGACGATATTAACGACGATAATTATGAGGATAATAACGACGATAACAACTATGATAATGACGATAATAACGATTATATTAACGACGATAATTATGAGGATAATAAAAACGATAACAACGATGATAATAACGACGATATTAACGACGATAATGACGACGATTATTATGAGGATAATAACGACGATAATAACGAAGACAATGACGATAATAAAGACGATATTAACGACGATAATTATGAGGATAATAACGACGATATCAACGATGATAAGGACGATAATAACGACGATAATTATGAGGATAATAACGAAGGTAACAACGATTATAATAACGATAATAACGACGATATTAACAACGATAATTATGAGGATAATAACGACGATAACAACGATGATAATGACGATAATAACGACGATATTAACGACGATATATATGAGGATAATAACGACGATAATAACGATGATAAGGACGATAATAACGACGATAATTATGAGGATAATAACGAAGATAACAACGATTATAATGACGATAATAACGACGATATTAACAACGATAATTATGAGGATAATAACGACGATAACAACGATGATAATGACTATAATAACGACGATATTAAGGGCGCTAAATATGAGGATAATAACGACGATAATAACGATGATAATGACGATAATAACGACGATATTAACGACGATAATTATGAGGATAATAACGACGATAACAACTATGATAATGACGATAATAACGACGATATTAACGACGATAATTATGAGAATAATAACAACGAGGATAATATCGACGATATTAACGACGATAATGACGACTAAAATAACGACGAAAATATCGACGATAATTATGAAGATAATAACGACAATAACAACGATGATAATGACGATAATAACGACGATATTAACGACGATAATTATGAGGATAATAACGACGATAACAACGATGATAATGACGATAATAAAGACGATATTAACGACGATAATTATGAGGATAATAACGACGATAACAACGATGATAATGACGATAATAACGACGATATTAACGACGATAATTATGAGGATAATAACGACGATAACAACTATGATAATGACGATAATAACGACGATAATTATGAGGATAATATCAACGATAACAACGATTATAATAACGACGATATTAACGACGATAATAACGACGATATTAACGACGATAATTATCAGGATAATAACGACAATAACAACGATGATAATGACGATAATAACGTCGATATTAACGTCGATAATTATGAGGACAATAACGACGATAACAACGATGATAATGACGGTAATAAAGACGATATTAACGACGATAATTATGAGGATAATAACGACGATAATAACGATGATAATGACGATAATAACGACGATAATTATGAGGATAATAACGACGATAACAACGATGATAATGACGATAATAACGACGATATTAACAACGATAATTATGAGGATAATAACGACGATAACAACGATGATAATGACGATAATAACGACGATATTAACGACGATAATTATGAGGATAATAACAACGATAACAACGATGATAATAACGACGATATTAACAACGATAATGACGACGATAATAACGACGATAATATCGACGATATTAACGACGATAATTATGAGGATAATAACGGTGATAATAACGACGATAATGTCGACGATAATAGCGATGATAATAAAGTTGATTATAACGACGATAATAACGTTAGATCGAAGATAATAACGGCGATAATAACGACGATATTGACAAAATAACGACGATATTAACGACGATAATAGCGATGATAATAACGTTGATTATAACGACGATAATAACGTTATATCGAAGATAATAACGACAATAATAACTACGATAATATCGACGATAATAACTACGATAAAAACGATGTTAATGACGAAAATAACGACGATATTAACGACGATAATTATGAGGATAATAACGACGATAACAACGATGATAATGACGATAATAACGACGATATTAACGACGATACTTATGAGGATAATAACGACGATAACAACGATGATAATGACGATAATAACGATTATATTAACGACGATAATTATGAGGATAATAAAAACGATAACAACTATGATAATGACGATAATAACGACGATATTAACGACGATAATTATGAGGATAATAACGACGATAACAACGATGATAATGACGATAATAACGACGATATTAACGACGATAATTATGAGGATAATAACGACGATAACAACTATGATAATGACGATAATAACGATTATATTAACGACGATAATTATGAGGATAATAAAAACGATAACAACGATGATAATAACGACGATATTAACGACGATAATGACGACGATTATTATGAGGATAATAACGACGATAATAACGAAGACAATGACGATAATAAAGACGATATTAACGACGATAATTATGAGGATAATAACGACGATATCAACGATGATAAGGAGGATAATAACGACGATAATTATGAGGATAATAACGAAGGTAACAACGATTATAATAACGATAATAACGACGATATTAACAACGATAATTATGAGGATAATAACGACGATAACAACGATGATAATGACGATAATAACGACGATATTAACGACGATATATATGAGGATAATAACGACGATAATAACGATGATAATGACGATAATAACGACTATATTAACGACGATAATTATGAGGATAATAACGACGATAACAACTATGATAATGACGATAATAACGACGATATTAACGGCGATAATTATGAGGATAATAACAACGAGGATAATAACGACGATATTAACGACGATAATGACGACTAAAATAACGACGAAAATGTCGACGATAATTATGAAGATAATAACGACAATAACAACGATGATAATGACGATAATAACGACGATATTAACGACGATAATTATGAGGATAATAACGACGATAACAACGATGATAATGACGATAATAAAGACGATATTAACGACGATAATTATGAGGATAATAACGACGATAACAACGATGATAATGACGATAATAACGACGATATTAACGACGATAATTATGAGGATAATAACGACGATAACAACTATGATAATGACGATAATAACGACGATATTAACGACGATAATTATGAGGATAATATCAACGATAACAACGACTATAATAACGACGATATTAACGACGATAATAACAACGATATTAACGACGATAATTATGAGGATAATAACGACAATAACAACGATGATAATGACGATAATAACGACGATATTAACGACGATAATAACGATGATAATAATGTTGATTATAACGACGATAATAACGTTATATCGAAGATAATAACGACGATAATAAAGACGATAATAGCGATGATAATAACGTTGATAATAACGACGATAATAACGTTATATCAAAGATAATTACGACGATAATAACGACGAAAATATCGACGATAATAACGACGATAACAAAGATGATAATGACGATAATAACGACGATATTAACGACGATAATTATGGGGATAATAACGACAATAACAACGATGATAATGACGATAATAATGACGATATTAACGACGATAATTATCAGGATAATAACGACAATAACAACGATGATAATGACGATAATAACGTCGATATTAACATCGATAATTATGAGGACAATAACGACGATATCAACGATGATAAGGACGATAATAACGACGATATTTATGAGGATAATAACGAAGATAACAACGATTATAATGGCGATAATAACGACGATATTAACGACGATAAATATGAGGATAATAACGACGATAATAACGATGATAATGACGATAATAACGACGATATTAACGACGATAATTATGAGGATAATAACGACGATAACAACTATGATAATGACGATAATAACGACGATATTAACGACGATAATTATGAGGATAATAACAACGAGGATAATAACGACGATATTAACGACGATAATGACGACTAAAATAACGACGAAAATATCGACGATAATTATGAAGATAATAACGTCAATAGCAACGATGATAATGACGATAATAACGACGATATTAACGACGATAATTATGAGGATAATAACGACGATAACAACGATGATAATGACGATAATAAAGACGATATTAACGACGATAATTATGAGGATAATAACGACGATAACAACGATGATAATAACGATAATAACGACGATATTAACAACGATAATTATGAGGATAATAACGACGTTAACAACGATGATAATGACGATAATAACGACGATATTAACGACGATATATATGAGGATAATAACGACGATAATAACGATGATAATAACGATAATAACGACGATATTAACATCGATAATTATGAGGACAATAACGACGATAACAACGATGATAATGACGATAATAAAGACGATATTAACGACGATAATTATGAGGATAATAACGACGATAATAACGATGATAACGACGATATTAACGACGATAATGACGACGATTATTATGAGGATAATAACGACGATAATAACGAAGACAATGACGATAATAAAGACGATATTAACGACGATAATTATGAGGATAATAACGACGATATCAACGATGATAACGACGATATTAACGACGATAATTATGAGGATAATAACGACGATAACAACTATGATAATGACGATAATAACGACGATATTAACGACGATAATTATGAGGATAATAACAACGAGGATAATAACGACGATATTAACGACGATAATGACGACTAAAATAACGACGAAAATATCGACGATAATTATGAAGATAATAACGACAATAACAACGATGATAATGACGATAATAACGACGATATTAACGACGATAATTATCAGGATAATAACGACGATAACAACGATGATAATGACGATAATAAAGACGATATTAACGACGATAATTATGAGGATAATAACGACGATAACAACGATGATAATGACGATAATAACGACGATATTAACGACGATAATTATGAGGATAATAACGACGATAATAACGATGATAACGACGATATTAACGACGATAATGACGACGATTATTATGAGGATAATAACGACGATAATAACGAAGACAATGACGATAATAAAGACGATATTAACGACGATAATTATGAGGATAATAACGACGATATCAACGATGATAACGACGATATTAACGACGATAATTATGAGGATAATAACGACGATAACAACTATGATAATGACGATAATAACGACGATATTAACGACGATAATTATGAGGATAATAACAACGAGGATAATAACGACGATATTAACGACGATAATGACGACTAAAATAACGACGAAAATATCGACGATAATTATGAAGATAATAACGACAATAACAACGATGATAATGACGATAATAACGGCGATATTAACGACGATAATTATCAGGATAATAACGACGATAACAACGATGATAATGACGATAATAAAGACGATATTAACGACGATAATTATGAGGATAATAACGACGATAACAACGATGATAATGACGATAATAACGACGATATTAACGACGATAATTATGAGGATAATAACGACGATAACAACGATGATAATGACGATAATAACGACGATATTAACGACGATAATAACGATGATAATAATGTTGATTATAACGACGATAATAACGTTATATCGAAGATAATAACGACGATAATAAAGACGATAATAGCGATGATAATAACGTTGATAATAACGACGATAATAACGTTATATCAAAGATAATTACGACGATAATAACGACGAAAATATCGACGATAATAACGACGATAACAAAGATGATAATGACGATAATAACGACGATATTAACGACGATAATTATGAGGATAAAAACGGCAATAACAACGATGATAATGACGATAATAACGACGATATTAACGACGATAATTATCAGGATAATAACGACAATAACAACGATGATAATGACGATAATAACGTCGATATTAACATCGATAATTATGAGTACAATAACGACGATAACAACGATGATAATGACGATAATAAAGACGATATTAACGACGATAATTATGAGGATAATAACGACGATAATAACGATGATAATGAAAATAATAACGACGATAATTATGAGGATAATAACGACGAATACAACGATGATAATGACGATAATAACGACGATATTAACAACGATAATTACGAGGATAATAACGACGATAACAACGATGATAATGACGATAATAACGACGATATTAACGACGATAATTATGAGGATAATAACAACGAGGATAATAACGACGATATTAACGACGATAATGACGACTAAAATAACGACGAAAATATCGACGATAATTATGAAGATTATAACGACAATAACAACGATGATAATGACGATAATAACGACGATATTAACGACGATAATTATGAGGATAATAACAACGAGCATAATAACGATGATAATGACGATAATAAAGACGATATTAACGACGATAATTATGAGGATAAAAACGACGATAACAACGATGATAACGACGATATTAACGACGATAATTATGAGGATAATAACCACGATAACAACTATGATAATGACGATAATAACGACGATATTATCGACGATAATTATGAGGATAATATCAACGATAACAACGATTATAATAACGACGATATTAACGACGATAATAACGACGATATTAACGACGATAATTATCAGGATAATAACGATAATAACAACGATGATAATGACAATAATAACGTCGATATTATCGTCGATAATTATGAGGATAATAACGACGATAACAACGATGATAATGACGATAATAAAGACGATATTAACGACGATAATTATGAGGATAATAACGACGATAATAACGATGATAATGACGATAATAACGACGATAATTATGAGGATAATAACGACGATAACAACGATGATAATGACGATAATAACGACGATATAACCAACGATAATTATGAGGATAATAACGACGATAACAACGATGATAATGGCGATAATAACGACGATATTAACGACGATAATTATGAGGATAATAACAACGATAACAACGATGATAATAACGACGATATTAACGACGATAATGACGACGATAATATCGACGATAATAACGACGGTAATAACGACGATAATAGCGATGATATTAACGTTGATTATAACGACGATAATACCGTTATATCGAAGATAATAACGACGATAATAACAACGATAATAACGACGATAATAGCGATGATAATAACGTTGATTATAAAGACTATAATAACGTTATATCGAAGATAATAACGACGATAACAACGATGATAATGACAAAATAACGACGATATTAACGACGATAATTATGAGGATACTAACGGTGATAATAACGACGATAATAGCGATGATAATAAAGTTGATTATAACGACGATAATAACGTTAGATCGAAGATAATAAGGGCAATAATAACTACAATAATATCGACGATAATAACTACGATAAAAACGATGTTAATGACGATAATAACGACGATATTAACGACGATAATTATGAGGATAATAACGACGATAACAACGATGATAATGACGATAATAACGACGATATTAACGACGATAATTATGAGGATAATAACGATGATAACAACGATGATAATGACGATAATAAAGACGATATTAACGACGATAATTATGAGGATAATAACGACGATAACAACTATGATAATGACGATAATAACGACCCATATTAACGACGATAATTATGAGGATAATAACGACAATAACAACGATGATAATGACGATAATAACGACGATATTAACGACGATATTAACGATGATAATAATGTTGATTATAACGACGATAATAACGTTATATCGAAGATAATAACGACGATAATAACGACGAAAATAGCGATGATAATAACGTTGATAATAACGACGATAATAACGTTATATCGAAGATAATTACGACGATAATAACGACGATAATATCGATGATAATAACTACGATAAAAACGATGTTAATGACGATAATAACGACGATTTTAACGACGATAATTATGAGGATAATAACGACGATAACAACGATGATAATGATGATGATAACGACGATATTAACGATGATAATTATGAGGATAATTACGACCTTAACAACGATGATAATGACGATAATAACGACGATATTAACGACGATAATTATGAGGATAATAATTACGATAACAAAGATGATAATGACGATAATAACGACGATATTAACGGCGATAATTATGAGGATAATAACGACGATAACAACGATGATAATGACGATAATAACGACGATATTAACGACGATTATTATGAGGATAATAACGACGATAATAACGATGACAATGACGATAATAAAGACGATATTAACGACGATAATTATGAGGATAATAACGACGATATCAACGATGATAAGGACGATAATAACGACGATAATTATGAGGATAAATAACGAAGATAACAACGATGATAATGACGATAATAACGACGATATTAACGACGATAATTATGAGGATAATAACAACGAGCATAATAACGATGATAATGACGATAATAAAGACGATATTAACGACGATAATTATGAGGATAAAAACGACGATAACAACGATAATAACGACGATATTAACTACGATAATTATGAGGATAATAACCACGATAACAACTATGATAATGACGATAATAACGACGATATTAACGACGATAATTATGAGGATAATAACAACGATAACAACGATGATATTAACGACGATATTAACGACGATAATAGCGATGATAATAACGTTGATTATAACGACGATAATAACATTATATCGAAGATAATAACGACAATAATAACTACGATAATATCGACGATAATAACTACGATAAAAACGATGTTAATGACGATAATAACGACGATTTTAACGACGATAATTATGATGATAATAACGACGATAACAACGATGATAATGATGATGATAACGACGATATTAACGATGATAATTATGAGGATAATTACGACCTTAACAACGATGATAATGACGATAATAACGACGATATTAACGACGATAATTATGAGGATAATAATTACGATAACAAAGATGATAATGACGATAATAACGACGATATTAACGGCGATAATTATGAGGATAATAACGACGATAACAACGATGATAATGACGATAATAACGACGATATTAACGACGATTATTATGAGGATAATAACGACGATAATAACGATGACAATGACGATAATAAAGACGATATTAACGACGATAATTATGAGGATAATAACGACGATATCAACGATAAGGACGATAATAACGACGATAATTATGAGGATAATAACGAAGATAACAACGATTATAATGACGATAATAACGACGATATTAACTACGATAATTATGAGGATAATAACGACGATAACAACGATGATAATGACGATAATAACGACGATATTAACGACGATAATTATGAGGATAATAACAACGATAACAACGATGATAATAACGACGATATTAACGACGATAATAGCGATGATAATAACGTTGATTATAACGACGATAATAACGTTATATCGAAGATAATAACGACGATAACAACGAAGATAATGACGATAATAACGACGATTTAAACGACGTTAATTATGAGGATAATAACGACGATAGCAACGATGATAATGATGATAATAACGACGATATTAACGACTATAATTACGAGGATAATAACGACGATAACAACGATGATAATGACGGTAATAACGACGATATTAACGACGATAATTATGAGGATAATAATGACAATAACAAAGATGATAATGACGATAATAACGACGATAATAATGGCGATAATTATGAGGATAATAACGACGATAATAACGATGATAATGATGATAATAACGACGATAATTATGAGGATAATAACGACAATAACAACGATGATAATGACGATAATAACGACGATAATGACGACGATTATTATGAGGATAATAAAAACGAGGATAATAACGACGATATTAACGACGATAATGACGACTAAAATAACGACGAAAATATCGACGATAATTATGAAGATAATAACGACAATAACAACGATGATAATGACGATAATAACGACGATATTAACGACGATAATTTTGAGGATAATAACAACGATAACAACGATGATAATGACGATAATAAAGACGATAATAACGACGATAATTATGAGGATAATAACGACGATAACAACGCTGATAATGACGATAATAACGACGATATTAACGACGATAATTATGAGGATAATAACGACGATAACAACTATGAAAATGACGATAATAACGACGATATTAACGACGATAATTATGAGGATAATATCAACGATAACAACGATTATAATAACGACGATATTAACGACGATAATAACGACGATATTAACGACGATAATTATCAGGATAATAACGACAATACCAACGATGATAATGACGATAATAACGTCGATATTAACGTCGATAATTATGAGGATAATAACGACGATAACAACGATGATAATGAAGATAATAAAGACGATATTAACGACGATAATTATGAGGATAATAACGACGATAATAACGATGATAATGACGATAATAACGACGATAATTATGAGGATAATAACGACGATATCGAAGATGATAAGGACGATAATAACGACGATAATTATGAGGATAATAACGAAGATAACAACGATTATAATGACGATAATAACGACGATATTAACAACGATAATTATGAGGATAATAACGACGATAACAACGATGATAATGACGATATTAACGACGATAATTATGAGGATAATAACAACGATAATAACGATGATAATAACGACGATATTAACGACGATAATAGCGATGATAATAACGTTGATTATAACGACGATAATAACGTTATATCGAAGATAATAACGACAATAATAACTACGATAATATCGACGATAATAACGACGATAAAAACGATGTTAGTGAAGTTAATAACGACGATATTAACGACGATAATAACGTTATATCGAAGATAATAACGACAATAATAACTACGATAATATCGACGATAATAACTACAATAAAAATGATGTTAATGACGATAATAACGACGATATTAACGACGATAATTATGAGGATAATAACGACAATAACAACGATGATAATGACGATAATAACGACGATATTAACGACGATTATTATGAGGATAATAACGACGATAATAACGAAGACAATGACGATAATAAAGACGATATTAACGACGATAATTATGAGGATAATAACGATGATATCAACGATGATAACGACGATATTAACGACGATAATTATGAGGATAATAACGACGATAACAACTATGATAATGACGATAATAACGACGATATTAACGACGATAATTATGAGGATAATAACAACGAGGATAATAACGACGATATTAACGACGATAATGACGACTAAAATAACGACGAAAATATAGACGATAATTATGAAGATAATAACGACAATAACAACGATGATAATGACGATAATAACGACGATATTAACGACGATAATTATGAGGATAATAACGACGATAACAACGATGATAATGACGATAATAACGACGATATTAACGACGATAATTATGAGGATAATAACAACGATAACAACGATGATAATAACGACGATATTGACGACGATAATGACGACGATTATTATGAGGATAATAACAACGAGGATAATAACGACGATATTAACGACGATAATGACGACTAAAATAACGACGAAAATATCGACGATAATTATGAAGATAATAACGACAATAACAACGATGATAATGACGATAATAACGACGATATTAACGACGATAATTTTTTGGATAATAACGACGATAACAACGATGATAATGACGATAATAAAGACGATAATAACGACGATAATTATGAGGATAATAACGACGATAACAACGCTGATAATGACGATAATAACGACGATATTAACGACGATAATTATGAGGATAATAATGACAATAACAAAGATGATAATGACGATAATAACGACGATATTAACGGCGATAATTATGAGGATAATAACGACGATAATAACGATGATAATGATGATAATAACGACGATAATTATGAGGATAATAACGACAATAACAACGATGATAATGACGATAATAACGACGATATTAACGACGATAATTTTGAGGATAATAACGACGATAACAACGATGATAATGACGATAATAAAGACGATAATAACGACGATAATTATGAGGATAATAACGACGATAACAACGCTGATAATGACGATAATAACGACGATATTAACGACGATAATTATGAGGATAATAACGACGATAACAACTATGAAAATGACGATAATAACGACGATATTAACGACGATAATTATGAGGATAATATCAACGATAACAACGATTATAATAACGACGATATTAACGACGATAATAACGACGATATTAACGACGATAATTATCAGGATAATAACGACGATAACAACGATGATAATGAAGATAATAAAGACGATATTAACGACGATAATTATGAGGATAATAACGACGATAACAACGATGATAATGAAGATAATAAAGACGATATTAACGACGATAATTATGAGGATAATAACGACGATAATAACGATGATAATGACGATAATAACGACGATAATTATGAGGATAATAACGACGATAACAACGATGATAATGACGATAATAACGACGATATTAACAACGATAATTATGAGGATAATAACGACGATAACAACGATGATAATGACGATAATAACGACGATATTAACGACGACAATTATGAGGATAATAACGACGATAACAACGATGATAATGACGATAATAACGACGATAATTATGAGGATAATAACGACGATAACAACGATGATAATGACGATAATAACGACGATATTAACGACAATATAAACGACGATAATAACGAAGACATTAACGACGGTAATTTTGACGATAATTACGACGATAATAACTACGATAATGACGATAATAACGACGATAACAACGATAATAATGACGATAATAACGACGATATTAACGACGATAATGACGTTGTTAATGACGATAATAACGACGATATTAACGACGATAAATATGAGGGTAATAACGACGATAATAACGATGATAATGACGATAATAACGACGATATTAACGACGATAATTATGAGGATAATAACGACGATAATAACGACGATAATAACGACGATAATAGCGATGATAATAACGTTGATTATAACGACGATAATAACGTTATATCGAAGATAATTACGACGATAATAACGACGAAAATATCGACGATAATAACGACGATAACGACGATGTTAATGACGATAATAACGACGATATAAACGACGATAATTATGAGGATAATAAAGACGATAACAACGATGATAATGACGATAATAACGACGATTTTAACGACAATAATTATGAGGATAATAACGACGATATCGACGATGATAAGGACGATAATAACGACGATAATTATGAGGATAATAACGAAGATAACAACGATTATAATGACGATAATAACGACGATATTAACAACGATAATTATGAGGATAATAACGACGATAACAACGATGATAATGACGATAATAACGACGATATTAACGACGATAATTATGAGGATAATAACAACGATAACAACGATGATAATAACGACGATATTAACGACGATAATAGCGATGATAATAACGTTGATTATAACGACGATAATAACGTTACATCGAAGATAATAACGACAATAATAACTACGATAATATCGACGATAATAACTACGATAAAAACGATGTTAATGAAGTTAATAACGACGATATTAACGACGATAATAACGTTATATCGAAGATAATAACAACAATAATAACTATGATAATATCGACGATAATAACTACGATAAAAATGATGTTATAGACGATAATAACGACGATATTAACGACGATAATTATGAGGATAATAACGACGATAACAACTATGATAATGACGACAATAACGACTATATTAACGACGATAATTATGAGGATATTAACAACGATAACAACGATTATAATAACGACGATATTAACGACGATAATAACGACGATATTAACGACGATAATTATGAGGATTATAACGATAATAACAACAATGATAATGACGATAATAACAACTATATTAACGACGATGATTATGAGGATAATAACGACGATAACAACGATGATAATGACAAAATAACGACGATAATAACGACGATAATTATGAGGATAATAACGACTATAATAACGACGATAATAATGACGATAATAGCGATGATAATAACGTTGATTATAACGACTATAATAACGTTATATCGAAGATAATAACGACCATGACAACGATTATAATGACAAAATAACGACGATATAAACGACGATAATTATGAGGATAATAACGGTGATAATAACGACGATAATAACGACGATAATAGCGATGATATTAACGTTGATTATAACGACGATAATAACGTTATAACGAAGATAATAACGATAATAATAACTACGATAATATCGACGATAATAACTACGATAAAAACGATGTTAATGACGATAATAACAGCGATATAAACGACAATAATTATGAGGATAATACAGACGATAACAACGATGATAATGACGATAATAACGACGATATTAACGACGATAATTATGAGGATAATAACGACGATATCAACGATGATAAGGACGATAATAACGACGATAATTATGAGGATAATAACGACGTTAACAACTATGATAATGACGATAATAACGACGATATTAACGACGATAATTATGAGGATAATAACGACGATATCAACGATGATAAGGACGATAATATCATCGATAACAACGATTATAATAACGACGATATTAACAACGATAATTATGAGGATAATAACGATGATAACAACGATGTTAATGACGATAATAACGGCGATATAAACGACAATAATTATGAGGATAATACAGACGATAACAACAATGATAATGACGATAATAACGACGATATTAACGACGATAATTATGAGGATAATAACGACGATATCAACGATAATAACGACGATATTAACGACGATAATTATGAGGATAATAACGACGTTAACAACTATGATAATGACGATAATAACGACGATAATAACGACGATAATTATGAGGATAATAACGACGATAACAACGCTGATAATGACGATAATAACGACGATATTAACGACGATAATTATGAGGATAATAACAACGATAACAATGATGATAATAACGACGATATTAACGACGATAATGACGACGATTATTATGAGGATAATAACAACGAGGATAATAACGACGATATTAACGACGATAATGACGACTAAAATAACGACGAAAATATCGACGATAATTAAGAAGATAATAACGACAATAACAACGATGATAATGATGATAATAACGACGATATTAACGACGATAATTTTGAGGATAATAACGACGATAACAACGATGATAATGACGATAATAAAGATGATAATAACGACGATAATTATGAGGATAATAACGACGATAACAACGCTGATAATGACGATAATAACGACGATATTAACGACGATAATTATGAGGATAATAACGACGATAACAACTATGAAAATGACGATAATAACGACGATATTAACGACGATAATTATGAGGATAATATCAACGATAACAACGATTATAATAACGACGATATTAACGACGATAATAACGACGATATTAACGACGATAATTATCAGGATAATAACGACAATACCAACGATGATAATGACGATAATAACGTCGATATTAACGTCGATAATTATGAGGATAATAACGACGATAACAACGATGATAATGAAGATAATAAAGACGATATTAACGACGATAATTATGAGGATAATAACGACGATAATAACGATGATAATGACGATAATAACGACGATAATTATGAGGATAATAACGACGATAACAACGATGATAATGACGATAATAACGACGATATTAACAACGATAATTATGAGGATAATAACGACGATAACAACGATGATAATGACGATAATAACGACGATATTAACGACGACAATTATGAGGATAATAACGACGATAACAACGATGATAATGACGATAATAACGACGATAATTATGAGGATAATAACGACGATAACAACGATGATAATGACGATAATAACGACGATATTAACGACAATATAAACGACGATAATAACGAAGACATTAACGACGGTAATTTTGACGATAATTACGACGATAATAACTACGATAATGACGATAATAACGACGATAACAACGATAATAATGACGATAATAACGACGATATTAACGACGATAATGACGTTGTTAATGACGATAATAACGACGATATTAACGACGATAATGACGTTGTTAATGACGATAATAACGACGATATTAACGACGATAAATATGAGGGTAATAACGACGATAATAACGATGATAATGACGATAATAACGACGATATTAACGACGATAATTATGAGGATAATAACGACGATAATAACGACGATAATAACGACGATAATAGCGATGATAATAACGTTGATTATAACGACGATAATAACGTTATATCGAAGATAATTACGACGATAATAACGACGAAAATATCGACGATAATAACGACGATAACGACGATGTTAATGACGATAATAACGACGATATAAACGACGATAATTATGAGGATAATAAAGACGATAACAACGATGATAATGACGATAATAACGACGATTTTAACGACAATAATTATGAGGATAATAACGACGATATCGACGATGATAAGGACGATAATAACGACGATAATTATGAGGATAATAACGAAGATAACAACGATTATAATGACGATAATAACGACGATATTAACAACGATAATTATGAGGATAATAACGACGATAACAACGATGATAATGACGATAATAACGACGATATTAACGACGATAATTATGAGGATAATAACAACGATAACAACGATGATAATAACGACGATATTAACGACGATAATAGCGATGATAATAACGTTGATTATAACGACGATAATAACGTTATATCGAAGATAATAACGACAATAATAACTACGATAATATCGACGATAATAACTACGATAAAAACGATGTTAATGAAGTTAATAACGACGATATTAACGACGATAATAACGTTATATCGAAGATAATAACAACAATAATAACTATGATAATATCGACGATAATAACTACGATAAAAATGATGTTAATGACGATAATAACGACGATATTAACGACGATAATTATGAGGATAATAACGACGATAACAACTATGATAATGACGACAATAACGACTATATTAACGACGATAATTATGAGGATATTAACAACGATAACAACGATTATAATAACGACGATATTAACGACGATAATAACGACGATATTAACGACGATAATTATGAGGATTATAACGATAATAACAACAATGATAATGACGATAATAACAACTATATTAACGACGATGATTATGAGGATAATAACGACGATAACAACGATGATAATGACAAAATAACGACGATATTAACGACGATAATTATGAGGATAATAACGACTATAATAACGACGATAATAATGACGATAATAGCGATGATAATAACGTTGATTATAACGACTATAATAACGTTATATCGAAGATAATAACGACCATGACAACGATTATAATGACAAAATAACGACGATATAAACGACGATAATTATGAGGATAATAACGGTGATAATAACGACGATAATAACGACGATAATAGCGATGATATTAACGTTGATTATAACGACGATAATAACGTTATAACGAAGATAATAACGATAATAATAACTACGATAATATCGACGATAATAACTACGATAAAAACGATGTTAATGACGATAATAACAGCGATATAAACGACAATAATTATGAGGATAATACAGAAGATAACAACGATGATAATGACGATAATAACGACGATATTAACGACGATAATTATGAGGATAATAACGACGATATCAACGATGATAAGGACGATAATAACGACGATATTAACGACGATAATTATGAGGATAATAACGACGATAACAACGATGATAATGACGATAATAACGACGATAATTATGAGGATAATAACGACGATAACAACTATGATAATGACGATAATAACGACGATATTAACGACAATAATAACGACGATAATAACGAAGACATTATCGACGGTAATTTTGACGATAATTACGACGATAATAACTATGATAATGACGATATTAACGACGATAACAACGATAATAATGACGATAATAACGACGATATTAACGACGATAATGACGTTGTTAATGACGATAATAACGACGATATTAACGACGATAAATATGAGGATAATAACGACGATAATAACGATGATAATGACTATAATAACGACGATATTAACGACGATAATTATGAGGATAATAACGACGATAATAACGACGATAATAACGACGATAATAGCGATGATAATAATGTTGATTATAACGACGATAATAACGTTATATCGAAGATAATAACGACGATAATAACGACGATAATAGCGATGATAATAACGTTGATTATAACGACGATAATAACGTTATATCGAAGATTATTACGACGATAATAACGACGATAATATCGACGATAATAACGACGATAACGACGATGTTAATGACGATAATAACGACGATATAAACGACGATAATTATGAGGATAATAAAGACGATAACAACGATGATAATGACGATAATAACGACGATTTTAACGACGATAATTATGAGGATAATAACGACGATATCAACGATGATAAGGACGATAATAACGACGATAATTATGAGGATAATAACGACGTTAACAACTATGATAATGACGATAATAACGACGATATTAACGACGATAATTATGAGGATAATAACGACGATATCAACGATGATAAGGACGATAATATCATCCATAACAACGATTATAATAACGACGATAATAACAACGATAATTATGAGGATAATAACGATGATAACAACGATGTTAATGACGATAATAACGGCGATATAAACGACAATAATTATGAGGATAATACAGACGATAACAACGATGATAATGACGATAATAACGACGATATTAACGACGATAATTATGAGGATAATAACGACGATATCAACGATAATAACGACGATATTAACGATGATAATTATGAGGATAATAACGACGTTAACAACTATGATAATGACGATAATAACGACGATATTAACGACGATAATTATGAGGATAATAACAACGAGGATAATAACGACGATATTAACGACGATAATGACGACTAAAATAACGACGAAAATATCGAGGATAATTATGAGGATAATAACGACGATAACAACGATGATAATGACGATAATAACGACGACATTAACGACGATAATTATGAGGATAATAACGACGATAACAACGATGATAATGACGATAATAAAGACGATATTAACGACGATAATTATGAGGATAATAACGACGATAACAACGATGATAATGACGATAATAACGACGATAATTATGAGGATAATAACGACGATAACAACGATGATAATGACGATAATAACGACGATATTAACGACGATAATTATGAGGATAATAACGACGATAACAACTATGATAATGACGATAATAATGACGATATTAACGACGATAATTATGAGGATAATAACAACGTTAACAACGATTATAATAACGACGATATTAACGACGATAATAACGACGATAATTATGAGGATAATAACGACGATATCAACGATGATAAGGACGATAATAACGACGATAATTATGAGGATAATAACGACGATAACAACGATGATAATGACGATAATAACGACGATATTAACGACGATAATTATGAGGATAAAAACGACGATAACAACGACGATAATAACGACGATATTAACGACGATAATTATGAGTATAATAACGACGATAACAACGATGATAATGACGATAATAACGACGATATTAACGACGATAATTATGAGGATAATAACGACGATAACAACGATGATAATGACGATAATAACGACGATATTAACGACGATTATTATGAGGATAATAACGACGATAATTACGATGACAATGACGATAATATAGACGATATTAACGACGATAATTATGAGGATAATAACGACGATAACAACTATGATAATGACGATAATAACGACTATATTAACGACGATAATTATGAGGATAATAAAAACGATAAAAACGATTATAATAACGACGATATTAACGACGATAATAACGACGATATTAACGACGATAATTATGAAGATAATAACGACAATAACAACGATGATAATGACGATAATAACGACGATATTAACGACGATAATTATGAGGATAATAACGACGATAACAACGATGATAATGACGATAATAACGACGATATTAACGACGACAATTATGAGGATAATAACGACGATAACAACTATGATAATGACGATAATAACGACGATATTAACGTCGATAATTATGAGGATAATAACGACGATAACAACTATGATAATGACGATAATAATGACGATATTAACGACGATAATTATGAGGATAATAACAACGTTAACAACGATTATAATAACGACGATATTAACGACGATAATAACGACGATAATTATGAGGATAATAACGACGATATCAACGATGATAAGGACGATAATAACGACGATAATTATGAGGATAATAACGACGATAACAACGATGATAATGACGATAATAACGACGATATTAACGACGATAATTATGAGGATAAAAACGACGATAACAACGACGATAATAACGACGATATTAACGACGATAATTATGAGTATAATAACGACGATAACAACGATGATAATGACGATAATAACGACGATATTAACGACGATAATTATGAGGATAATAACGACGATAACAACGATGATAATGACGATAATAACGACGATATTAACGACGATTATTATGAGGATAATAACGACGATAATTACGATGACAATGACGATAATATAGACGATATTAACGACGATAATTATGAGGATAATAACGACGATAACAACTATGATAATGACGATAATAACGACTATATTAACGACGATAATTATGAGGATAATAAAAACGATAAAAACGATTATAATAACGACGATATTAACGACGATAATAACGACGATATTAACGACAATAATTATGAAGATAATAACGACAATAACAACGCTGATAATGACGATAATAACGACGATATTAACGACGATAATTATGAGGATAATAACGACGATAACAACTATGAAAATGACGATAATAACGACGATATTAACGACGATAATTATGATGATAATATCAACGATAACAACGAATATAATAACGACGATATTAACGACGATAATAACGACGATATTAACGACGATAATTATCAGGATAATAACGACAATACCAACGATGATAATGACGATAATAACGTCGATATTAACGTCGATAATTATGAGGATAATAACGACAATAACAACGATGATAATGACGATAATAACGACGATATTAACGACGATAATTATGAGGATAATAACGACGATAACAACGATGATAATGACGATAATAACGACGATATTAACGACGATAATTATGAGGATAATAACGACGATAACAACTATGATAATGACGATAATAACGACGATTTTAACGACGATAATTATGAGGATAATAACAACGATAACAACGATTATAATAACGACGATATTAACGACGATAATAACGACGATATTAACGACGATAATTATGAGGATAATAACGACGATAACAACGATGATAATGACGATAATAACGTCGATATTAACGTCGATAATTATGAGGATAATAACGACGATAACAACGATGATAATGACGATAATAAAGACGATATTAACGACGATAATTATGAGGATAATAACGACGATAACAACGATGATAATGACGATAATAACGACGATATTAACGACGATAATTATGAGGATAATATCAACGATAACAACGATTATAATAACGACGATATTAACGACGATAATAACGACGAAATTAACGACGATAATTATCAGGATAATAACGACAATACCAACGATGATAATGACGATAATAACGTCGATATTAACGTCGATAATTATGAGGATAATAACGACGATAACAACGATGATAATGAAGATAATAAAGACGATATTAACGACGATAATTATGAGGATAATAACGACGATAATAACGATGATAATGACGATAATAACGACGATAATTATGAGGATAATAACGACGATAACAACGATGATAATGACGATAATAAAGACGATATTAACGACGATAATTATGAGGATAATAACGACGATAACAACGATGATAATGAAGATAATAACAACGATATTAACGACGACAATTATGAGGATAATAACGACGATAACAACGATGATAATGACGATAATAACGACGATAATAATGAGGATAATAACGACGATAACAACGATGATAATGACGATAATAACGACGATATTAACGACAATAATAACGACGATAATAACGAAGACATTAACGACGGTAATTTTGACGATAATTACGACGATAATAACTATGATAATGACGATATTAACGACGATAACAACGATAATAATGACGATAATAACGACGATATTAACGACGATAATGACGTTGTTAATGACGATAATAACGACGATATTAACGACGGTAAATATGAGGATAATAACGACGATAATAACGATGATAATGACGATAATAACGACGATATTAACGACGATAATTATGAGGATAATAACGACGATAATAACGACGATAATAACGACGATAATAGCGATGATAATAATGTTGATTATAGCGAGGATAATAACGTTATATCGAAGATAATAACGACGATAATAACGACGATAATAGCGATGATAATAACGTTGATTATAACGACGATAATAACGCTATATCGAAGATAATTACGACGATAATAACGACGATAATATCGACGATAATAACGACGATAACGACGATGTTAATGACGATAATAACGACGATATAAACGACGATAATTATGAGGATAATAAAGACGATAACAACGATGATAATGACGATAATATCGACGATTTTAACGACGATAATTATGAGGATAATAACGACGATTTCGACGATGATAAGGACGATAATAACGACGATAATTATGAGGATAATAACGAAGATAACAACGATTATAATGACGATAATAACGACGATATTAACAACGATAATTATGAGGATAATAACGACGATAACAACGATGATAATGACGATAATAACGACGATATTAACGACGATAATTATGAGGATAATAACAACGATAACAACGATGATAATAACGACGATATTAACGACGATAATAGCGATAAAAATAACGTTGATTATAACGACGATAATAACGTTACATCGAAGATAATAACGACAATAATAACTACGATAATATCGACGATAATAACTACGATAAAAACGATGTTAATGAAGTTAATAACGACGATATTAACGACGATAATAACGTTATATCAAAGATAATAACAACAATAATAACTATGATAATATCGACGATAATAACTACGATAAAAATGATGTTAATGACGATAAGAACGACGATATTAACGACGATAATTATGAGGATAATAACGACGATAACAATGATGATAATGACGATAATAACGACGATATTAACGACGATAATTATGAGGATAATAACGACGACAACAACTATAATAATGACGATAATAACGACGATATTAACGACGATATTTATGAGGATAATAACGACAATAATAACGATGACAATGACGATAATAACGACGATAATTATGAGGATAATAACGACGATAACAACGATGATAATGACGATAATAACGACGATATTAACAACGATAATTATGAGGATAATAACGACGATAACAACGATGATAATGACGATAATAACGACGATAATTATGAGGATAATAACGACGATAACAACGATGATAATGACGATAATAACGACGATATTAACGACAATAATAACGACGATAATAACGAAGACATTAACGACGGTAATTTTGACGATAATTACGACGATAATAACTATGATAATGACGATATTAACGACGATAACAACGACAATAATAACGATGATAATGACGATAATAACGACGATAATTATGAGGATAATAACGACGATAACAACGATGATAATGACGATAATAACGACGATAATTATGAGGATAATAACGACGATAACAACGATGATAATGACGATAATAACGACGATATTAACGACGATAATAACGACGATAATAACGAAGACATTAACGACGGTAATTTTGACGATAATTACGACGATAATAACTATGATAATGACGATATTAACGACGATAACAACGATAATAATGACGATAATAACGACGATATTAACGACGATAATGACGTTGTTAATGACGATAATAACGACGATATTAACGACGATAAATATGAGGATAATAACGACGATAATAACGATGATAATGACGATAATAACGACGATATTAACGACGATAATTATGAGGATAATAAGGACGATAATAACGACGATAATAACGACGATAATAGCGATGATAATAATGTTGATTATAACGACGATAATAACGTTATATCGAAGATAATAACGACGATAATAACGACGATAATAGCGATGATAATAACGTTGATTATAACGACGATAATAACGTTATATCGAAGATAATTACGACGATAATAAAGACGATAATATCGACGATAATAACGACGATAACGACGATGTTAATGACGATAATAACGACGATATAAACGACGATAATTATGAGGATAATAACGACGATAACAATGATGATAATGACGATAATAACGACGATATTAACGACGATAATTATGAGGATAATAACGACGACAACAACTATGATAATGACGATAATAACGACGATATTAACGACGATAATTATGAGGATAATAACGACAATAATAACGATGATAATGACGATAATAACGACGATAATTATGAGGATAATAACGACGATAACAACGATAATAATGACGATAATATCGACGATTTTAACGACGATAATTATGAGGATAATAACGACGATATCGACGATGATAAGGACGATAATAACGACGATAATTATGAGGATAATAACGAAGATAACAACGATTATAATGACGATAATAACGACGATATTAACAACGATAATTATGAGGATAATAACGACGATAACAACGATGATAATGACGATAATAACGACGATATTAACGACGATAATTATGAGGATAATAACAACGATAACAACGATGATAATAACGACGATATTAACGACGATAATAGCGATGAAAATAACGTTGATTATAACGACGATAATAACGTTACATCGAAGATAATAACGACAATAATAACTACGATAATATCGACGATAATAACTACGATAAAAACGATGTTAATGAAGTTAATAACGACGATATTAACGACGATAATAACGTTATATCGAAGATAATAACAACAATAATAACTATGATAATATCGACGATAATAACTACGATAAAAATGATGTTAATGACGATAATAACGACGATATTAACGACGATAATTATGAGGATAATAACGACGATAACAATGATGATAATGACGATAATAACGACGATATTAACGACGATAATTATGAGGATAATAACGACGACAACAACTATGATAATGACGATAATAACGACGATATTAACGACGATAATTATGAGGATAATAACGACAATAATAACGATGATAATGACGATAATAACGACGATAATTACGAGGATAATAACGACGATAACAACGATGATAATGACGATAATAACGACGATATTAACAACGATAATTATGAGGATAATAAAGATGATAACAACGATGATAATGACGATAATAACGACGATATTAACGACGATAATTATGAGGATAATAACAACGATAACAACGATAATAATAACGACGATATTAACGACGATAATGACGACGATTATTATGAGGATAATAACGACGATAATAACGAAGACAAAGACGATAATAAAGACGATATTTACGACGATAATTATGAGGATAATAACGACGATATCAACGATGACAAGGACGATAATAACGACGATAATTATGAGGATAATAACGAAGATAACAACGATTATAATGACGATAATAACGACGATATTAACAACGATAATTATGAGGATATTAACGACGATAACAACGATGATAATGACGATAATAACGACGATATTAACGACGATAAATATGAGGATAATAACGACGATAATAACGATGATAATGACGATAATAACGACGATAATTATGAGGATAATAACGACGATAACAACGATGATAATGACGATAATAACGACGATATTAACAACGATAATTATGAGGATAATAACGACGATAACAACGATGATAATGACGACGATATTAACGACGATAATGACGACGATTATTATGAGGATAATAACAACGAGGATAATAACGACGATATTAACGATGATAATGACGACTAAAATAACGACGAAAATATCGACGATTATTATGAAGATAATAACGACAATAACAACGATGATAATGACGATAATAACGAAGATATTAACGACGATAATTATAAGGATAATAACGACGATAACAACGCTGATAATGACGATAATAACGACGATATTAACGACGATAATTATGAGGATAATAACGACGATAACAACTATGAAAATGACGATAATAACGACGATATTAACGACGATAATTATGATGATAATATCAACGATAACAACGAATATAATAACGACGATATTAACGACGATAATAACGACGATATTAACGACGATAATTATCAGGATAATAACGACAATACCAACGATGATAATGACGATATAACGTCGATATTAACGTCGATAATTATGAGGATAATAACGACAATAACAACGATGATAATGACGATAATAACGACGATATTAACGACGATAATTATGAGGATAATAACGACGATAACAACGATGATAATGACGATAATAACGACGATATTAACGACGATAATTATGAGGATAATAACGACGATAACAACTATGATAATGACGATAATAACGACGATTTTAACGACGATAATTATGAGGATAATAACAACGATAACAACGATTATAATAACGACGATATTAACGACGATAATAACGACGATATTAACGACGATAATTATGAGGATAATAACGACGATAACAACGATGATAATGACGATAATAACGTCGATATTAACGTCGATAATTATGAGGATAATAACGACGATAACAACGATGATAATGACGATAATAAAGACGATATTAACGACGATAATTATGAGGATAATAACGACGATAACAACGATGATAATGACGATAATAACGACGATATTAACGACGATAATTATGAGGATAATATCAACGATAACAACGATTATAATAACGACGATATTAACGACGATAATAACGACGAAATTAACGACGATAATTATCAGGATAATAACGACAATACCAACGATGATAATGACGATAATAACGTCGATATTAACGTCGATAATTATGAGGATAATAACGACGATAACAACGATGATAATGAAGATAATAAAGACGATATTAACGACGATAATTATGAGGATAATAACGACGATAATAACGATGATAATGACGATAATAACGACGATAATTATGAGGATAATAACGACGATAACAACGATGATAATGACGATAATAAAGACGATATTAACGACGATAATTATGAGGATAATAACGACGATAACAACGATGATAATGAAGATAATAACAACGATATTAACGACGACAATTATGAGGATAATAACGACGATAACAACGATGATAATGACGATAATAACGACGATATTAACGACAATAATAACGACGATAATAACGAAGACATTAACGACGGTAATTTTGACGATAATTACGACGATAATAACTATGATAATGACGATATTAACGACGATAACAACGATAATAATGACGATAATAACGACGATATTAACGACGATAATGACGTTGTTAATGACGATAATAACGACGATATTAACGACGGTAAATATGAGGATAATAACGACGATAATAACGATGATAATGACGATAATAACGACGATATTAACGACGATAATTATGAGGATAATAACGACGATAATAACGACGATAATAACGACGATAATAGCGATGATAATAATGTTGATTATAGCGAGGATAATAACGTTATATCGAAGATAATAACGACGATAATAACGACGATAATAGCGATGATAATAACGTTGATTATAACGACGATAATAACGCTATATCGAAGATAATTACGACGATAATAACGACGATAATATCGACGATAATAACGACGATAACGACGATGTTAATAACGATAATAACGACGATATAAACGACGATAATTATGAGGATAATAAAGACGATAACAACGATGATAATGACGATAATATCGACGATTTTAACGACGATAATTATGAGGATAATAACGACGATATCGACGATGATAAGGACGATAATAACGACGATAATTATGAGGATAATAACGAAGATAACAACGATTATAATGACGATAATAACGACGATATTAACAACGATAATTATGAGGATAATAACGACGATAACAACGATGATAATGACGATAATAACGACGATATTAACGACGATAATTATGAGGATAATAACAACGATAACAACGATGATAATAACGACGATATTAACGACGATAATAGCGATAAAAATAACGTTGATTATAACGACGATAATAACGTTACATCGAAGATAATAACGACAATAATAACTACGATAATATCGACGATAATAACTACGATAAAAACGATGTTAATGAAGTTAATAACGACGATATTAACGACGATAATAACGTTATATCAAAGATAATAACAACAATAATAACTATGATAATATCGACGATAATAACTACGATAAAAATGATGTTAATGACGATAAGAACGACGATATTAACGACGATAATTATGAGGATAATAACGACGATAACAATGATGATAATGACGATAATAACGACGATATTAACGACGATAATTATGAGGATAATAACGACGACAACAACTATAATAATGACGATAATAACGACGATATTAACGACGATAATTATGAGGATAATAACGACAATAATAACGATGATAATGACGATAATAACGACGATAATTATGAGGATAATAACGACGATAACAACGATGATAATGACGATAATAACGACGATATTAACAACGATAATTATGAGGATAATAACGACGATAACAACGATGATAATGACGATAATAACGACGATAATTATGAGGATAATAACGACGATAACAACGATGATAATGACGATAATAACGACGATATTAACGACAATAATAACGACGATAATAACGAAGACATTAACGACGGTAATTTTGACGATAATTACGACGATAATAACTATGATAATGACGATATTAACGACGATAACAACGACAATAATAACGATGATAATGACGATAATAACGACGATAATTATGAGGATAATAACGACGATAACAACGATGATAATGACGATAATAACGACGATAATTATGAGGATAATAACGACGATAACAACGATGATAATGACGATAATAACGACGATATTAACGACAATAATAACGACGATAATAACGAAGACATTAACGACGGTAATTTTGACGATAATTACGACGATAATAACTATGATAATGACGATATTAACGACGATAACAACGATAATAATGACGATAATAACGACGATATTAACGACGATAATGACGTTGTTAATGACGATAATAACGACGATATTAACGACGATAAATATGAGGATAATAACGACGATAATAACGATGATAATGACGATAATAACGACGATATTAACGACGATAATTATGAGGATAATAAGGACGATAATAACGACGATAATAACGACGATAATAGCGATGATAATAATGTTGATTATAACGACGATAATAACGTTATATCGAAGATAATAACGACGATAATAACGACGATAATAGCGATGATAATAACGTTGATTATAACGACGATAATAACGTTATATCGAAGATAATTACGACGATAATAACGACGATAATATCGACGATAATAACGACGATAACGACGATGTTAATGACGATAATAACGACGATATAAACGACGATAATTATGAGGATAATAACGACGATAACAATGATGATAATGACGATAATAACGACGATATTAACGACGATAATTATGAGGATAATAACGACGACAACAACTATGATAATGACGATAATAACGACGATATTAACGACGATAATTATGAGGATAATAACGACAATAATAACGATGATAATGACGATAATAACGACGATAATTATGAGGATAATAACGACGATAACAACGATAATAATGACGATAATATCGACGATTTTAACGACGATAATTATGAGGATAATAACGACGATATCGACGATGATAAGGACGATAATAACGACGATAATTATGAGGATAATAACGAAGATAACAACGATTATAATGACGATAATAACGACGATATTAACAACGATAATTATGAGGATAATAACGACGATAACAACGATGATAATGACGATAATAACGACGATATTAACGACGATAATTATGAGGATAATAACAACGATAACAACGATGATAATAACGACGATATTAACGACGATAATAGCGATAAAAATAACGTTGATTATAACGACGATAATAACGTTACATCGAAGATAATAACGACAATAATAACTACGATAATATCGACGATAATAACTACGATAAAAACGATGTTAATGAAGTTAATAACGACGATATTAACGACGATAATAACGTTATATCAAAGATAATAACAACAATAATAACTATGATAATATCGACGATAATAACTACGATAAAAATGATGTTAATGACGATAAGAACGACGATATTAACGACGATAATTATGAGGATAATAACGACGATAACAATGATGATAATGACGATAATAACGACGATATTAACGACGATAATTATGAGGATAATAACGACGACAACAACTATAATAATGACGATAATAACGACGATATTAACGACGATAATTATGAGGATAATAACGACAATAATAACGATGATAATGACGATAATAACGACGATAATTATGAGGATAATAACGACGATAACAACGATGATAATGACGATAATAACGACGATATTAACAACGATAATTATGAGGATAATAACGACGATAACAACGATGATAATGACGATAATAACGACGATAATTATGAGGATAATAACGACGATAACAACGATGATAATGACGATAATAACGACGATATTAACGACAATAATAACGACGATAATAACGAAGACATTAACGACGGTAATTTTGACGATAATTACGACGATAATAACTATGATAATGACGATATTAACGACGATAACAACGACAATAATAACGATGATAATGACGATAATAACGACGATAATTATGAGGATAATAACGACGATAACAACGATGATAATGACGATAATAACGACGATAATTATGAGGATAATAACGACGATAACAACGATGATAATGACGATAATAACGACGATATTAACGACAATAATAACGACGATAATAACGAAGACATTAACGACGGTAATTTTGACGATAATTACGACGATAATAACTATGATAATGACGATATTAACGACGATAACAACGATAATAATGACGATAATAACGACGATATTAACGACGATAATGACGTTGTTAATGACGATAATAACGACGATATTAACGACGATAAATATGAGGATAATAACGACGATAATAACGATGATAATGACGATAATAACGACGATATTAACGACGATAATTATGAGGATAATAAGGACGATAATAACGACGATAATAACGACGATAATAGCGATGATAATAATGTTGATTATAACGACGATAATAACGTTATATCGAAGATAATAACGACGATAATAACGACGATAATAGCGATGATAATAACGTTGATTATAACGACGATAATAACGTTATATCGAAGATAATTACGACGATAATAACGACGATAATATCGACGATAATAACGACGATAACGACGATGTTAATGACGATAATAACGACGATATAAACGACGATAATTATGAGGATAATAACGACGATAACAACGATGATAATGACGATAATAACGACGATATTAACGACGATAATTATGAGGATAATAACGACGACAACAACTATGATAATGACGATAATAACGACGATATTAACGACGATAATTATGAGGATAATAACGACAATAATAACGATGATAATGACGATAATAACGACGATAATTATGAGGATAATAACGACGATAACAACGATAATAATGACGATAATATCGACGATTTTAACGACGATAATTATGAGGATAATAACGACGATATCGACGATGATAAGGACGATAATAACGACGATAATTATGAGGATAATAACGAAGATAACAACGATTATAATGACGATAATAACGACGATATTAACAACGATAATTATGAGGATAATAACGACGATAACAACGATGATAATGACGATAATAACGACGATATTAACGACGATAATTATGAGGATAATAACAACGATAACAACGATGATAATAACGACGATATTAACGACGATAATAGCGATGAAAATAACGTTGATTATAACGACGATAATAACGTTACATCGAAGATAATAACGACAATAATAACTACGATAATATCGACGATAATAACTACGATAAAAACGATGTTAATGAAGTTAATAACGACGATATTAACGACGATAATAACGTTATATCGAAGATAATAACAACAATAATAACTATGATAATATCGACGATAATAACTACGATAAATTGATGTTAATGACGATAATAACGACGATATTAACGACGATAATTATGAGGATAATAAAGACGTTAACAACGATGATAATGACGATAATATCGACGATTTTAACGACGATAATTATGAGGATAATAACGACGATATCGACGATGATAAGGACGATAATAACGACGATAATTATGAGGATAATAACGAAGATAACAACGATTATAATGACGATAATAACGACGATATTAACAACGATAATTATGAGGATAATAACGACGATAACAACGATGATAATGACGATAATAACGACGATATTAACGACGATAATTATGAGGATAATAACAACGATAACAACGATGATAATAACGACGATATTAACGACGATAATAGCGATGAAAATAACGTTGATTATAACGACGATAATAACGTTACATCGAAGATAATAACGACAATAATAACTACGATAATATCGACGATAATAACTACGATAAAAACGATGTTAATGAAGTTAATAACGACGATATTAACGACGATAATAACGTTATATCGAAGATAATAACAACAATAATAACTATGATAATATCGACGATAATAACTACGATAAAAATGATGTTAATGACGATAATAACGACGATATTAACGACGATAATTATGAGGATAATAACGACGATAACAAGGATGATAATGACGATAATAACGACGATATTAACGACGATAATTATGAGGATAATAACAACGATAACAACACTGATAATAACGACGATATTAACGACGATAATGACGACGATTATTATGAGGATAATAACGACGATAATAACGAAGACAATGACGATAATAAAGACGATATTAACGACGATAATTATGAGGATAATAACGACGATATCAACGATGATAAGGACGATAATAACGACGATAATTATGAGGATAATAACGAAGATAACAACGATTATAATGACGATAATAACGACGATATTAACAACGATAATTATGAGGATATTAACGACGATAACAACGATGATAATGACGATAATAACGACGATATTAACGACGATAAATATGAGGATAATAACGACGATAATAACGATGATAATGACGATAATAACGACGATAATTATGAGGATAATAACGACGATAACAACGATGATAATGACGATAATAACGACGATATTAACAACGATAATTATGAGGATAATAACGTCGATAACAACGATGATAATGACGATAATAACGAAGATATTAACGACGATAATTATGAGGATAATAACAACGATAACAACGATGATAATAACGATGATATTAACGACGATAATGACGACGATTATTATGAGGATAATAACGACGATAATAACGAAGACAATGACGATAATAAATACGATATTAACGACGATAATTATGAGGATAATAACGACGATATCAACGATGATAAGGACGATAATAACGACGATAATTATGAGGATAATAACGAAGATAACAACGATGATAATGACGATAATAACGACGATAATTATGAGGATAATAACAACGATAACAACGATGATAATGTCGATAATAACGACGATATTAACGACGATAATAACGACGATATTAACGACGATAATTATGAGGATAATAACGACAATAACAACGATGATAATGACGATAATAACAACTATATTAACGACGATGATTATGAGGATAATAACGACGATAACAACGATGATAATGACAAAATAACGACGATATTAACGACGATAATTATGAGGATAATAACGACTATAATAACGACGATAATAATGACGATAATAGCGATGATAATAACGTTGATTATAACGACTATAATAACGTTATATCGAAGATAATAACGACCATGACAACGATGATAATGACAAAATAACGAAGATATAAACGACGATAATTATGAGGATAATAACGTTGATAATAACGACGATAATAACGACGATAATAGCGATGATATTAACGTTGATTATAACGACGATAATAACGTTATAACGAAGATAATAACGATAATAATAACTACGATAATATCGACGATAATAACTACGATAAAAACGATGTTAATGACGATAATAACGACGATATTAACGACGAGAATTATGAGGATAATAACGACGATAACAACGATGATAATGACGATTATAACGACGATATTAACGACGATAATTATGAGGATAATAACGACGATAACAACTATGATAATGACGATAATAACGACTATATTAACGACGATAATTATGAGGATATTAACAACGATAAAAACGATTATAATAACGACGATATTAACGAAGATAATAACGACGATAATAACGACAATAATTATGAGGATAATAACGACAATAACAACGATGATAATGACGATAATAACAACTATATTAACGACGATGATTATGAGGATAATAACGACGATAACAAGGATGATAATGACAAAATAACGACGATATTAACGACGATAATTATGAGGATAATAACGACTATAATAACGACGATAACAACTATGATAATGACGATAATAACGACTATATTAACGACGATAATTATGAGGATATTAACAACGATAACAACGATTAAAATAACGAAGATATTAACGACGATAATAACGACGATATTAACGACGAAAATTATGAGGATAATAACGACGATATCAACGATGATAAGGACGATAATAACGACGATAATTATGAGGATAATAACGAAGATAACAACGATTATAATGACGATAATAACGACGATATTAACAACGATAATTATGAGGATAATAACGACGATAACAACGATGATAATGACGATAATAACGACGATATTAACGACGATAAATATGAGGATAATAACGACGATAATAACGATGATAATGACGATAATAACGATGATATTAACGACGATAATTATGAGGATAATAACGACGATAATAACGACGATAATAACGACGATAATAGCGATGATAATAATGTTGATTATAACGACGATAATAACGTTATATCGAAGATAATAACGACGATAATAACGACGATAATAGCGATAATAATAACGTTGATTATAACGACGATAATAACGTTATATCGAAGATAATTACGACGATAATAACGACGATAATGTCGACGATAATAACGACGATAACGACGATGTTAATGACGATAATAACGACGATATAAACGACGATAATTATGAGGATAATAAAGACGATAACAACGATGATAATGACGATAATATCGACGATTTTAACGACGATAATTATGAGGATAATAACGACGATATCGACGATGATAAGGACGATAATAACGACGATAATTATGAGGATAATAACGAAGATAACAACGATTATAATGACGATAATAACGACGATATTAACAACGATAATTATGAGGATAATAACGACGATAACAACGATGATAATGACGATAATAACGACGATATTAACGACGATAATTATGAGGATAATAACAACGATAACAACGATGATAATAACGACGATATTAACGACGATAATAGCGATGAAAATAACGTTGATTATAACGACGATAATAACGTTACATCGAAGATAATAACGACAATAATAACTACGATAATATCGACGATAATAACTACGATAAAAACGATGTTAATGAAGTTAATAACGACGATATTAACGACGATAATAACGTTATATCAAAGATAATAACAACAATAATAACTATGATAATATCGACGATAATAACTACGATAAAAATGATGTTAATGACGATAATAACGACGATATTAACGACGATAATTATGAGGATAATAACGACGATATCGACGATGATAAGGACGATAATAACGACGATAATTATGAGGATAATAACGAAGATAACAAAGATTATAATGACGATAATAACGACGATATTAACAACGATAATTATGAGGATAATATCGACGATAACAACGATGATAATGACGATAATAACGACGATATTAACGACGATAATTATGAGGATAATAACAACGATAACAACGATGATAATAACGACGATATTAACGACGATAATAGCGATGAAAATAACGTTGATTATAACGACGATAATAACGTTACATCGAAGATAATAACGACAATAATAACTACGATAATATCGACGATAATAACTACGATAAAAACGATGTTAATGAAGTTAATAACGACGATATTAACGACGATAATAACGTTATATCAAAGATAATAACAACAATAATAACTATGATAATATCAACGATAATAACTACGATAAAAATGATGTTATTGACTATAATAACGACGATATTAACGACGATAATTATGAGGATAATAACGACGATAACAATGATGATAATGACGATAATAACGAAGATATTAACGACGATAATTATGAGGATAATAACGACGACAACAACTATGATAATGACGATAATAACGACGATATTAACGACGATAATTATGAGGATAATAACGACAATAATAACGATGATAATGACGATAATAACGACGATAATTATGAGGATAATAACGACGATAACAACGATGATAATGACGATAATAACGACGATATTAACAACGATAATTATGAGGATAATAACGACGATAACAACGATGATAATGACGATAATAACGACGATATTAACGACGATAATTATGAGGATAATAACAACGATAACAACGATGATAATAACGACGATATTAACGCCGATAATGACGTCGATTATTATGAGGATAATAACGACGATAATAACGAAGACAATGACGATAATAAAGACGATATTAACGACGATAATTATGAGGATAATAACGACGATATCAACGATGATAAGGACGATAATAACGACGATAATTATGAGGATAATAACGAAGATAACAACGATTATAATGACGATAATAACGACGATATTAACAACGATAATTATGAGGATAATAACGACGATAACAACGATGATAATGACGATAATAACGACGATATTAACGACGATAATTATGAGGATAATAACAACGATAACAACGATGATAATAACGACGATATTAACGACGATAATAGCGATGAAAATAACGTTGATTATAACGACGATAATAACGTTACATCGAAGATAATAAAGACAATAATAACTACGATAATATCGACGATAATAACTACGATAAAAATGATGTTAATGACGATAATAACGACGATATTAACGACGATAATTATGAGGATAATAACGACGATAACAACGATGATAATGACGATAATAACGACGATATTAACGACGATAATTATGAGGATAATAACGACGATAACAACTATGATAATGACGATAATAATGACGATATTAACGACGATAATTATGAGGATAATAACAACGTTAACAACGATTATAATAACGACGATATTAACGACGATAATAATGACGATATTAACGACGATAATTATGAGGATAATAACGACGATATCAACGATGATAAGGACGATAATAACGACGATAATTATGAGGATAATAACGACGATAACAACGATGATAATGACGATAATAACGACGATATTAACAACGATAATTATGAGGATAATAACGACGATAACAACTATGATAATGACGATAATAACGACGATATTAACGACGATAATTATGAGGATAATAACAACGAGGATAATAACGACGATATTAACGACGATAATGACGACTAAAATAACGACGAAAATATCGACGATAATCATGAAGATAATAACGACAATAACAACGATGATAATGACGATAATAACGACGATATTAACGACGATAATTTTGAGGATAATAACGACGATATCAACGATGATAATGACGATAATAAAGACGATATTAACGACGATAATTATGACGATAATAACGACGATAACAACGATGATAATGACGATAATAACGACGATATTAACGACGATAATTATGAGGATAATAACGACGATAACAACTATGATAATGACGATAATAACGACGATATTAACGACGATAATTATGAGGATAATATCAACGATAACAACGATTATAATAAAGACGATATTAACGACGATAATAACGACGATATTAACGACGATAATTATCAGAATAATAACGACAATAACAACGATGATAATGACGATAATAACGTCGATATTAACGTCGATAATTATGAGGATAATAACGACAACAACAACGATGATAATGACGATAATAAAGACGATATTAACGACGATAATTATGAGGATAATAACGACGATAATAACGATGATAATGACGATAATAACGACGATAATTATGAGGATAATAACGACGATAACAACGATGATAATGACGATAATAACGACGATATTAACGACGATAATTATGAGGATAATAACAACGATAACAACGATGATAATAACGACGATATTAACGACGATAATGACGACGATTATTATGAGGATAATAAGGACGATAATAACGAAGACAATGACGATAATAAAGACGATATTAACGACGATAATTATGAGGATAATAACGTCGATATCAACGATGATAAGGACGATAATAACGACGATAATTATGAGGATAATAACGAAGATAACAACGATTATAATGACGATAATAATGACGATATTAACAACGATAATTATGAGGATATTAACGACGATAACAACGATGATAATGACGATAATAACGACGATATTAACGACGATAATTATGAGGATAATAACAACGATAACAACGATGATAATGACGATAATAACGACGATATTAACGACGATAATAACGACGATATTAACGACGATAATTATGAGGATAATAACGATAATAACAACGATGATAATGACGATAATAACAACTATATTAACGACGATGATTATGAGGATAATAACGACGATAACAACGATGATAATGACGATAATAACGACGATATTAACGACAATAATAACGACGATAATAACGAAGACATTAACGACGGTAATTTTGACGATAATTACGACGATAATAACTATGATAATGACGATATTAACGACGATAACAACGATAATAATGACGATAATAACGACGATATTAACGACGATAATGACGTTGTTAATGACGATAATAACGACGATATTAACGACGATAAATATGAGGATAATAACGACGATAATAACGATGATAATGACGATAATAACGACGATATTAACGACCATAATTATGAGGATAATAACGACGATAATAACGACGATAATAACGACGGTAATAGCGATGATAATAATGTTGATTATAACGACGATAATAACGTTATATCGAAGATAATAACGACGATAATAACGATGATAATGACGATAATAACGACGATAATTATGAGGATAATATCGACGATAACAACGATGATAATGACGATAATAACGACGATATTAACGACAATAATAACGACGATAATAACCTT